>JAPSGF010000050.1:4532249-4589863 GCA_035772895.1 Perdix hodgsoniae
CCCCCCCCCCCCCCCCCCCCCCCCCCCCCAGTTACTTATATTTATAGCAGAAAAGGGCTTAAGCAGTGTAGCTTAGTTTCTATCCTAAGTGACTATTCAGAATATGGATACTAGTGATCTTAATCCAAAAGCTATTAAATGAAACAACCAATAAGTCATTTTCGGGATTTTTGTCTTAATTAGCTCTTTCCAATTAAACGGGGGGGGAGGGGGGCACAACATGAATCTGAAGAAGAAAGAATCTGACAGACAAAAAAGTTGGAAGAGAATACATTTCTAAGTCTATCTGTTCTGTGCCATTTCCAAGAGTAATAATTAGTCATCAGTCATTAACAGCAGCTACAGAGCCTTTCCTTCTCTCAGTTGTCACTTGATCATCTTTTTTCCCCAGGACGAAACAGAGTAGGGAACAGAGATAGCTCTTATAGGAAAGGCTTCATTTTCCCAGGAGCAGTAACGTTAAAGCTTTTATATAACAGAACATTACATAAACTACTATAATGACATAGGACCACACACCACAGAAGACATGCACAATCATTTTCAAATCCCTCTCCAAAAGAGGTGCTAATGTTCCTGCCAGAATCTGCAATACATTGGAAAATGTTTCAGTCCTATGAAAAGAACAGAACCAGCAAAACTAAAGTCAGACAGGATTTTGTGTTCAGTTAATTATTACCCTTTATGAAAAAATAAAAACAACAAAACTTTTCTATAAGGATGTCTTGAGCACTCCTGGTAAAAAAACAGAAAACTTGAACATTTCCAGGAATGGGACATCCACAACTTCACTAGGCAACCTACTCCACTGTCTCACCACTCCTGCAGTGAAGAATTTCTTCCACGTATCTAAGCTAAGCCTACTCTCTTCTAGTTCAATACCATCATCCTTCCTTCTACCACTATACTCTCTGATGAAGGGGCCTTTCCTGTAGGCCTCTCACATAAGAGCATTATAAGGTCTCCCTGAAAACTTCTCTTCTCCGGGCTAAATAAGCCAAACTCTGTCAGCCTTTCTTCATAGGAAAAGTACTCCAACCCTCTGACCATCCTTGCAGCCCTCCTCTACAGCCCACAACAGGTCCATGTCTTTCTTCTGCTGGGGATTCCAGAGCTGAGTATAGTACACCATAATATTCTTTCAAAGGACCAATATATCTCTCTGGACTGGAGACTAGAAAAAGATTGTGTGCCAATAACTTCACAGCATTTTCATCCTCTTTTATTACACTTTTTTTTTTTTTTCTTTTTTTCCTTTAGGAAAGTAGATTTACTGGCCTTAAGAATGGAAGGAAGACTGCAGACACACAATCCCTGAGGCCTCAGGACTAGCTTGCAGTGTCCCCAGCCTACTCTTCCATTCTGTTACAGTCACGCTAGAGTCCCAGATATGTTTTGTAGAAGTACTCACTTCAACTGAAAAAAAGTCTTTGCATTTGCTTGATTTTCTTAATGCAGCTTGACTACTACTCCTATAATTCTGGTGCATTCAAAAGGCAGTGGATGAAGAATGAGAGCATGTGTGGGAGTCTCCCTTATTTTTCCTGCTCTTCAATTAAACACCTTTTACTAGCATGGATGCTTTAACCTCAGTGTAATCCAAACTAATGGGAACTGGCAGAGAGCATACAGAACAGACCCCCCAGCCTCAGAAGCATAAGCTACACACACTTCTCCTTACATATTAATTGCCCCCAAGTGTAATACAGCATTTTCTGAGCTGATTCCCTTACACAATCCTTTGAAATCACCTCTTTATAGAGGAGCTAAACTGTTTCCTGCTGGATATAATGGAAATGGAGCCTGCGCTCCCCATCTCTACAAAGATATTTGATAAATCTTTCTCCTGAGATAGGGATGGTGTGGCACAATTCTGCTCTCCCCCACAGAGCTCTCAGAGATGCTTTGATATTCCTCAGTATTACTATAAGGCTCTAAATCCTCCAGCCTTTTAATCCCACTTCAGGAACTTTTTCCTTCTGAATATAAAGAGCTACTGATATATTCAGTCAAATATTTACGGTGTCATAGTTTACAGCAGGTGTGAGATGTCTCAGACTTTCTCTTGGAGCTGAAAGACCAATATCTATGACTGTTAATAGGAATCAGTTGTTCCAGTACCACACAGAGCTTCACAATCACTGGAATTCCCTGTTCTTTCCTTTTGTCTCTTAGTTACCATCTAAAGCAAGTTGAACTTAGAGTATATGCCTTTTCATCAAAAAATTCCTACCAAATCTATTGATAACTTTTAGCTACTTACATAATTTTAATTTCTCCTTTTAAAAATCATTTTTATATTTGGAAATGCTTTCTTACGTCATGTAAGAAAATGCCAACATATCTCTTGAATTTTGGGGTTTCATCACAGCTCACTAATCATTCAGCATCCCCACTTTGTCAATCACTGAGACTCCCACCACAGTCAAAGAAGGAAGTACAATTCCTGAAAGAATTTATTCTGAGGCAGAAGTACAACACTAGTAGGAGAAATCACAGTGAAAAGCTGCTTCTTTCTCTGTGCTGATATTCTTGAAAAAGGTTAAAGAGCCTGTAAATTGAGGTGATCATATTGGATTCTTTCAGGAAACCTAGCCAACATAAAAAAAAGTTTAAAAGATAAGATAGTATAGAAGTTGAAGGTGAATTCTCACATGGAAGGGAAATGAACAGTGGAGCTGCACAAGGGTCTGTGCTAATAATATCTACAATACCAAATATATGATATATCTTAGAACATCTCTTGAACCTTTCTTACAATCAGCTGGTCCTCGCTTTTTTAGACAACTGCCTTTCATTGACAGTATCAATTCTTAACTCATCTATTGGTGCTTTTTGCCACAAAAACCCAGGAGTCAATAAAGCTTTAGCATTAAGAAAATCTGGTATGCTCTGAGGGCTCGCAAAGACCATTCTTTACAAATTAGCAAATTTTTAGTACCATTTGCTTTAATTATTTACATCACTTTTTTGTTGTTTAAAATACTTATAGAAACAAATTCTCTCAGTTAACTGAATAGTTCTGAGTGTACTTCATCTGGGAAAGTTTTTAGTGAAAAACATTACATCCGCGTCCACTGAAGACTAGTTAGCCCTCCTGTTAAACTGGGATTTATTCTTCACTGAGGTTATTTTCATTTTATTCCAATAAAGCTCCATGTGTCTCATACTATGGGTGTAGCTTAGTTCAACTCCAGTTGATATACAGTGAGTACAGTGTACAAGTATGTAACAATCATTACAGAGAGATGTATTGAGAGTTCACGTGAAGTTCTATTTTTAACACTAAATTGACAGCAAATGTAATCATTGAACCTCGAAAAAGAAGATAAAAATCAGGCTGCAATTTAAATAAACGTCAAAGTTAATATTTTCCAACCCAGCTGTTTTCTTCCATGAGTATCCAAACCCAATGATAGCAACTAGTTAACACCACCTGATGGAGCAAGATGGGTTAAGACACATCTAGATGTAAGAGTCTCAAATACAGTCTAGGGATGCTAGGTGCTGCACTCCTACAAAGAAGGAAACTGAGGAACAACATTTGAGGATAAGATGTGTGCAGCCTTCTATGTAAGAAGCATCAAGTCTGACAAGCATATATTCATTTTTCAGCTTTACAATACTGCAGAGCGTCGCTGCTGGCCTCACTGACAAAGTGAATGAGCAAGGAAATAAAGTGTACTGTGAAGACGACTACAAACAAGGCTAATGTGGTCTGCTGCCCATCAACTTAGTTTTCATGTTGGGCTGCAAGTGTGATGGTTCCCTATAGATGGTAAAAGAACCTAATCCTGCAGGCAAAGTCAGACTAACACTTAATGAGTTTATGCACCCTAAATCATCAGCCATGACTTGATAATCCACTAGGATTCACAATTCCATATCCAAGAGCATTCCTCTCCAGAATTTCATCCCATCACACTTTCAGCCCAGATATTACCTGTCAAGTTAACAGGAATTGTGACCTTAATTGGGAATAACATTGTCTGCTATTAGCTTAGAACGTGCATTACTGAAATGATTTGTACAACTTGACTGCCACAAACAGTTAAGGGGAGTCGCACAAAAACATCTCATTAAGTCCTCCAATCAGACAAGTGCCACACTATTCAGTAACAAGTAATTATTTGGTTAAAATGCCTTCATGAAAGTTTTGTTCAGTGCCATGTCATTGTTTATGAAGCAACAAACTTTTCTTCCCTGGGTGTCAGGCATAATTTAGCAGAGAATCTATTTATCTTTTAATCTAAATTCTCTCCAACTCTTCCCTAGTTCATTACCCCTTTCATCATGTCTTTTCTGCACTTAGAACTGAAAATTCATAAAGCACAGGAATTTTTTTAGCTTACACGTTGTACTCGCCATTGACAAGCAGAGATAAAATATTCTGCAAATTTCTAGTTTTCAGTGTTGATGAGTCATCGACATTTAACAAGAATCTTCCAAACTAGAATGCCTTTTATTTAATTCTTCTGTGTTTTGATTTCTTTGCTTTTTTTTTTTTTTTCTTTTCTCCTCAGAAGAGAGATTGCTACTACCCAGACTAGAAAAAGAAATAATGAATTGCTCAAATAGAATAAAAGAGAAGGAAAAGTGAGGGGATGGAGGCAGGAAAGTATAATACAAAAAATAATTGGATGCAGATAGCTGAAGAAAAATTTCTCTGGTACCCCAGGAACAAATATTCTATCTCCCAGGACAACTCAGCAATCCTCCTAAAACTGGTAAAGTAGTACAAATACTAGTTTTCAATGTGGCTGTTTTAATTTTAATAAACTTAATTTTATTACACCATGATAAATCTAGAAAAATCTGTTTCTACACTTACATAATTGAGATCAAAACTTATCTCTCTGTATCAAATCAGGTATCATCTGATGCTCTCTCTCTCCCTCAATTCTCCTTGTAGTCTATTTCAAATGAAATTAGAGAATAAAAACTAGGCTGATTGCACAAAAATTAAAGGAGATTCTGCTGCAGTGAAGCTCTGCACTGCAATTACTAAGGATCTTTCAATAAAGTACAGGGGATTGGTTAGTTCACTGAGCCTCATTGATCAAACTTTTTACAAATCAGGTGGCCACAGTTCATGTCAGCATGAATGAATAATCTGAGGTGGTGGGCATAAAGGGATGTGCCATAGTGGGATGTAAACCAAATCATCTTTGGCAAATTACATCACTCCTATCCTGTACTGACAAGGTCGTGACTGAAGAGGTGCATTCAGTTTTGAGCAAAGCATATTAAGAAGGATGTTGACCAGTGTTAAAGAGCACACAGCACAGCAATATAGGTATAATAACCCATGAGGACAGACTAAAACTGGCTTTCCTCAGTCTACAATATATAAAAAAAAAAAAAGAGAGAGAAGGCAGAAAAGGGGGGGTTTTATAGAGTTCCAGAATAGCAACTCCAAAAAGAGGTAGTAATTTGTTCTCCAGTGAGAATACGACAAGTAACCAGATTAAATTGCAGCAGGAGGGTCATGCTAGATATGGGAAGAAAATATTCTAATGACAACAAATCATTGGCCTTGACTGCCTGGGGACTGAGGTTTGCAGCATTGGAGGTCATCTTTAAAGCAGAGTTTAAATAGAAAACTCATGCATGAAGAGCAGAAGGAAGAATAGAGTGACCACTGAGAGTCCCTTCTGATTCTTGATCCTGCAGGATTCCCAGCCCCAGTTTCTCCAGTGTCAGTACTGTCTGAACAGTGTTACTGTACATACACATTCAACTATGCATCACAGTGCTTTCAGCTCTAAAACACGCAAGAGCTCCAAGCTTTATTACACAAGTATTTTCTGAGCAGGGAGAGGACAACCTTGTGGACCAGCACTGTCTGAATTTATCTCAATTTGAGATAGTTTTCAAGCAATCATGCGTCTTCACATCAGAACCATGATCTGGAAAATCTCAACAGTTATCTGCCTATAATACTTATCTTTTTGCAGAAATATACAGATCTTTGGAGCAAAGTTCTCAATATCAGGAAACTTGGCCAATAATGAAACAGAGGGAAAGTAGACATGTAAGAGCAATGTTCACACAGATAGTCAGAAGAAATTCAACAATCAGAAGACATGGTAGTTTTGATCTGGAGCTAAGCCAGCCAGCACAGGTCCATGTCATTGCTCAGGGATTTTTATGCCTCTGTATTTATTTCCCTATTTACAGGGTAAGTAACCTGGCAGCCACTCTAGGAAGACTCCTGATAATCATCACTACACACACACGCCCTGCATAAATGGAATATTTTCTGTTGCTATGGCTACTGGGTCTTTTTTTATTATTATTTTCCTCATCTTTTGCCTATAAAGCGATGATACCTGCTAGCCAATAAATACCAAGTAATCGTAAAAGTAAATACCAACTAAATACCAAGAAATACAGGGCAAAGCAGGAACTCAAGGGTTTCATATGCATCCTTATCTCCAGCTCATTTGAATGCTGACTGGCTATGAAGAAGCAGAAAACTTTCAAGTTTGGAGATTTCTAACTGAACAAATAAAAGAAACCACAGAGATTTCAGACAAGCAGGATGTGTGCAGGGCTTGTTGATGCACAATACTGTCTGAGGCAAATAGTGAAGTACCTGGAGAGGTACAGCAATTTCAATTAGGATTTAATTGTTACATTCAGACAATCATGGATTCTGCTCGCTCTCTCTCTCTGGCCCAAGCTCATTATGTAAATAAGCTCACCTCAAGATGGATCAGGACTCTGTATCTTTGTTCAGCTGAGTCACTAGCTGTCAAGACCCAACATGACCCAGCATTATAAGTCTGTGGTTCCACCAGCAAACCAGCCTTTTACGTGACAAGCCGAGCAGGCCATGAAATTGCCATTTAAAAGAACTGAAATAATTTGATCAAACATGAGCAAATGTAATATAATACTTATCTAATATTCTAACAGAGCAGAAACTGTCTTACCACTCTTTGAGTGTTCCCTGACCAGACAGCTTTGGCAGCACCCAAAACTCCAACCTGCACTTCTCTGCAATTTTACCACCCGCTGCTTGCAAGTGATGGTTTCTATGACTTCTCTGAGATCTCTGCCTTTTAAGGTATACCTATTACCTATAGCTATTACCTCTCAAAAAGCATCATGCATGTGGATGCAGAAATAAGCCATAAGTAGTACAGAAAATCAATAAGGAAGGGTGAGGTATCATACCCAAGCCCTCTCCATTCTCCCTTTGTCCTTCATACATAAGAAAGGCTACCATAATTAAGAAGTTATGCTTTTCTTACCTGGCTATGGTGTCAGGGGGAAAAGTCCACCAATGCCACAGCAAAATCCATTCTCAAGTTTCTCTAGAGAGAAGAGAAGTGTCTTTTAATGGCCGCAGTCTAACAGCTGATTCATGCAGGCATAATCAAGCCCTAAAGTGATTATGCAACTTTGGCCTTTGAAAGTCAGTTTAAAAGGCAGAACCATTTCAGCATAACACAAAGAAAACCTTGTATTATCCTGATTTATTGAGTTTTCACATTGCTCTTTTATTTAAGTCCACTCTCGTGTTCAACTTAATGACAATGATTCTGTAAAGCATTAAAACACCCTATGACTATTAAAGAACCATTTATTGAGGTCTAATAAGAGACAAATCAACTTTTCATTTAAGTGCCTTAAAAATAACACAAGCAGTAAAGAGCTGATTATATATTTAATGATACTGTCATTTATACTGTACCAAAAGAAAAAGCTTTTGCATTTCCATTTTAACACTATTGCCCATTATTATCATTAGGGGAAATGTTTATTGTTATTCTAATTGGAAACAGCAAGTTGAAATCCATCTTCATTTAAAAGCAAATAATTATGGTCAAATTTTTAATTTGTATATACAACACTTGGGTACTTTTCTGGGAATTTCTATGTGTATTAAAATGGCCTGTCTTCAAATGCGTATATAAAACAGGACTGGAGGATGCCACTGACAGCCCAGTAGAACTCATTTCAGAAACAAACCTTTCATTTTGAAAAGCATTATGGCTCAATACCCCAAATTCTGACATCAAATATTTCTCCCCACCCCATCTGCTCCCAAAAAAAGGGGGGAGGAGGGGAAATATTAAAGAATATTGGAAAGATTTCCAGGAAAAGTTAAAGTTTTGAAGGGAAACATTTTACTTTCAACTGAAAAACCGAAAGACTAAATAGCTGGCATTTGAAAACAACTACTACTTAATTGAGCACTTCTAAACCTTACTCTATTCTCTTGACCTCCTTTAGGCATGAAATGTCTGACTCATTTTAGATGTCTCTACAAATCAGGCCATCAAATCCAGTCCCTTGCAATCGAAACGTAGTCCAGAGGTATCCACAAATCATGCACATCTTTCAGGCATCTACTGATGAACCACTCTCTATATCTTATAGCAGACTCCAGGCTTTTAGGAAAAGGCCAAAGTCCACTGTAAAGAAAGATAAGACCAGTAACATCCGCATCACTGTCTCATGAAGCAGACCCTTGTGTCACAACCTGATCACCATCACAGTGTTTCTCATAATGCAGCTCACTGCTCAGCACTGGGCCTTTTCATGGAACTAAAACCCATGGATGTTTCCCCAGGGACGGATTTTGAGCCCAGGTCTAAGGAATCTCTACACATTTTAACTTTGTATGAGTGCTGTCTGAAATTACTTCATACATTTGTACTTCATTTCCAAAAGATACTGAAATGAACAGGCACAGCAATGGCAACTGCCCATTGTAAATACAAGAGAGATGACTGTCTATGGAGGTCTTCTCCATAATACCACAATGGCAACATAACCCCTCACTGCTCCGGGTTGGTAATTCCTGCATTTTCTCTCTTTATCCCCTCTAACTTATGAGAAAGTTTAAAGTAGCTTTATTTTATATCACTAGCAACTGGCTCTAAGGAAGGGTAGACTACTCTGGATGTGATTCACTGAAGAGCTTATTTTGCCTCCTAAAAATTGATTTAGCTATAAAAGCAAAAGATAAGACAGCATGGAGGTCTTTCCCAACCTCGGTGATTCTACAATTCTATTGAATCAGTTAAATGATTTAAGAATTGGGAACTGAGAGTTGGATCCATCAGAAGGCATCAGTACTGAGATTAAAACTAAAAGAAGTCAAGGACTTTACCTTTTTTTTAAAGCCCATGAGGTGTTATTTACATTGGAGATAAAGATTAAAGGTGCTATAAAATTTACTGCCTCTGCACTTAGCTAGTGAGCAGACAGGAGTCCTGGCGCTGATGCTGCCATTCCTGACACACCTGTTAGCTGGTATAAAATACATTCAGACAGTGCACCAATATTTGTAAAGCTTATTGGAAAAGAGATCAAATCATTCTGTTGTTTGTCCAGTGAAACTTGAGCACATCACTGTTGATGTTATTTGGTCTCTGACTCACTCTTGACTTCCCCACACCCTTCCTTTACAAAGCAACTGTCTCATACAAGGCTTTCATTTACCTCCATGCACAAAGTGCTTTGTACCATTTCACTGTCCAGTACTGTAAATTATTAAAAATTCACAGCTAAGAATCAGAGTCATACAGCAGAGATTTGTAGTTTTCTACAGTCTGCATATGCTGCACAGAGGCATATGTAGAATCTGGGGAAAATAAGCAGCCAGCAATCCATGTGATTCCTGCTCTTGCAGTGACCACATTTTGTTTGCTACCCCTCCTTCTCCATCCTGTTTTAGTTCTGTCATCCACCTGTTGCACGCTGTTTACCAACCAGATTGAAAACCGTGAAAAAAGTTTTTTTCCAGCTTTAAGCATGTACAATTCTTACCTTTGAGGCAGGCTCCTCCAGGACTCTACAATAGAAGCATTAAAGCTGTGTAAAGACAGCAGTAATTTTAGTAGAGACACTGAGGACTCAGCCTCATACTCAACCTGCTCATAGGAGTAGCAGCAGCTGGTATGTATACATTTCCTACAGGTAAAAAGCATTTACATTGTTATCCTCCCCTAAACATGGTCAAACCTTCAGCAATTACTCTTGATGCAGAGAACCTGGTATGTGAGCAACAATGAAAGCTGGTTTAAAAGCTCTTGATCACCAAAAGAAGAGAAGACTCAGAACTTCTTGAACAGAGGCACTTTTTTTAGAAGCAAAAAGCCAAACACTTTAGTGCTTTGAAAATAATATATCTAAAAACATATCTGTTTCAGATGCTTCACACCTATACCTTTCTTTTGAATAATTCTCTTTTCCACTCAGAGAACTACAGTAAAAGTAAAATGCAACCAACAGAAAAAGAGATAGCATGTAATATGAGAGATGACACATATCATCCATGATACTGGAGTAGATTTGTACATTAATTTAAATGCAAATCCCAATAATGACTGGTGGAGGCATGTTTTTATATCCAGTTATTTCCTAATGCTGTCTTGATTCCCAGACCTGATACACCCCGAACTGATGAGATGACGGAAACACCATTCCATGTTTGGTTTCAGATAACTATATCCATTTCTCATAAAATATGTAATTAACAAAAGAAGGAATACTTTTTAATTAAAGCCAGCTGAAATTAATCAAGCACTGGCCTTGCAGGGTGCTCCTGGTGTGGCTCTAGCTTCCTTGCTTGCTCAGAGCAAAGCTCAGCTGGTTGCTTAAATGATCTCCTCTGCAGGCTGTTAAATGAATGACAGAGAAAATGGCTCAGTGGAGCTGATTGAATATAAAAGGGTGGCATGAAAAAGCAGAAGTATTTTTCATATGCTTCCTATTGGAGGAAGCTTTTGGGGCAGTGCTGCAAGCCCTAAATATGGGTGGGCAATGAGCAACTTCAGAAGAGTATGGAAGAGCTCATGGTCTAGAACCAGAGGGTGCCATGAAAAGAATGACTAGGGCTTAGGCTTTCAGCCAAAGGCTGTCTGCTGTGTTAAAGGCTTCCTTTTGCCAGTGAGCTGTGAGATGTGGCACCGTTCTGAAGAGATACTGGGAGCAAGCACCACATCTCTTAAAATTGTATTGTGCAAGCACAGCAAATGAGGAACTTCAAAGTGTCAGATCTGGGCAAGTGCCAGCTCAACTAATAGCACTAGCATTGAAATCCCAGGGAAACTATGGGAACAAAACCAAATTTGGAATACGTATTAACTGAATCACACAGGGAAAAAGGGAAAGAAAAAGACACGTTTGGCTCTGTTAAAGCACATGAACTAGCTCTGGAAAAAGAAGGCCAGGGGAAGCTGAGCATATACTGACACCACCCTGCAAGCTGCAGAAGAAGGAAGAACTGCTTTGTGAACAGCCTCAGCTCTGTGGCTGGGCAAGAGCAGCTCTGCCCTCTCTGAAACTCAGTCACTACCTGCACCTGTACATGCTGCAGGTAGTGCAGGTAGCTCAGGGGTTGCATGATGCAGACAAGACATAGCAGAAGTGGATTATACGAGCAGGGTAGTCTATTCTAGCTGTTACACATCTGGAGGACTGTGGAGATGCCATTCTGGAAATTAAGAAGATCAAAGACAGGCCTGAGCTACTAACAGCATGCTCCAAACCTACTACTTTCATTGTTGCTTTTTTGCTTTATAGCACAGGACACTGTAGACATTTGTGTGTGTGTGATGTTCAGTAGAATGTCTTCCACTTTTCATCTTATTTGGAGGATTTTCCCTTGGTTGTTTTAGTCCTTTTATTCCCTGAAATACAGGCTGGGGCTCTCTCTTTTTCTCCCATTAAGGTTCCATCATGAACCTTTGCGCTGCATCATGGCTTGATCTCACACCAACTGCTCTTGAGAACAAAGCGCTGCTTTGACTCTGAGTTCAGGCTCCAGGTATCCACATCCATGGAGTCCAATTAAGCTCACTGAGGTACTGCACTTTTCTGGGGAAGAGGACAGGGTGAGAAGCCACTGGATGTGAGGACAGAGAATGCCCCAAGCTGAGGTTGGATATGTGTTACATCTCTCTTTACATTCCATGGTAAATTTAGCTACTGAGATTAGTAGGGCATGTGATACATTTAGTATGGGGTGGCACAGAGTGCCTTCAGGGGTAACCATGACATGAAGAGATAGAGTAGAGCAAAGCAGAATAAAATAAAGTAGAACAGAATATCGTATTCCCCAAATAAAAATAAATTTAAAACAAAATTAAAAGCAAACAAACAACACCATTATTTTCTAAGTTAATAAGAAGATCCCAGGAACTGCATAGGCTCTGCCATGATGTTTGCCATGGCAACTGAGAGGACTACAACCCAGATGCAACAGAGGAGACAAATACCTCACACACAAATTATGCATAAACACAGGCATAAGCTCTCCTCTTTTACTGGTCTTAGCCAAGCCAAGATTCCCTTTTTCTCTCACTGGCAGAGCCAGCCTCTTTGGCCTTCACAGCTGTAGGGAACATGAATCTTTAGCTCAAAGTTGCAATGGGACCACTCTATTTCTCCCTAAAACAAATGTGTGTTCTCAGTACAGTGCACTTCACCATCACCCCCTCCAGCCAGAAAGGAGCTCTTGTGCTCCCTATTTTTCTCACAGCAGAGGAAAACAAGGAGAAACCTGTTGTGTGCACTGAAGGAATCAGAATCTCCTCACTCTGAACTGTAACCCCAGGGCCTCCAGTTTCTGAAGGGGATCATTATATATGCTTTTTGATCTGACTTTCCTCCAAACTGGTTGAATCTCTTCATTACATGCAGCTTTGCAAAATGGGAAGCACTCCCTGGGAGAAGACTTCATGAGAAGGTTTTTGCTAATAATATTTTCCCAATATCAGAACTCTAATGCACAAAAAGATAGGATTGTTATTACATGGAATTCAGCAACAATCATGCAAAATCACCTTTGGCTATTACTCATAAAGGATGCAACAGCATGCATATTTGTCCTGATTTTATCCTGGCACTATATCCATGTTCAGCCTTAGCCGTATATCATGGCTATGATGTCATGATACCTGTCATACCCCTACAGGTATCTTTCTGCTTTTCTTTTGCCTTTTTTCTCCATCTGTCTTTCTCTGCTCTCTCATTTTGGCGTAAGACAAACTTCTGAAAAGCAAAGTCCTGTCTCCTGGCCAGGGAGGAGACATTCTCATCTTGCTGTGAACCCCGTTATAAAAATCACACACATTTGGTTTCTGTTTTAACAGCTTTTGGAGACAAAGACCTTTAATTGTGAGCCACCACTTGGCACATTTTTGAGCACTCAGTCATGAAATAACATTCATTCAATAAAAGAGCCCAAGGGGGCATTTTAATGACTTTTTAGATCTAAGTTGTCCTGCTGACACTCTCACTGAGGGGAGATACCTGTGGTTTGTCAGCTGGGTTTCATGCCCTCATTTATGAATCCTGTCCATGAATGACATTTTTTGTCTCTTGGGACAAAGGTACTCAATGTTTCAATGGAACGTAACACAAAGATTCTCCCATGTCTATAATCAGTAAGAAGACATTTTCCTAGAAGTGTTAATTTTTTTTTTATGTCTGAAGAAAAGAGTATTGATAGAGTATTACTATTTTCTAGCCACTTAAAATCATCCTTGTACTTGTCATTGAGGAGGGCTAATTTTTATCCCTGCCTTCTCATTCAGTGCCACTGCATTTTTTCAAACAGCCAGGAGGTCTCACCCAAGGGTACCTGTGTTTCAGGGTGAGGAGAACTGTCATTTCATAAAGTTTATCCTTCCAGTAGCTGAAATGCTGAACGTCAGTACAATTTACAACAATTAAGCACTAAGTGGCAGATTCTCAAGAGGGTGATGGGTATCATTTTCTTGTTTCCACCAAGATATTCTTCTTTGATTTGTAATGAACATCTAGGATCCATGATGATCTACTGTCACGAAACTGTATGTGCTTTTATGCCCTGTTTTTTAATAGACATCACTGTCCAATGGCTGAATTCCACATTATTAATAAGGACATCCACAACATTCCACCCAGGAAGAGAAGGCTATTTTCCTGATCTGATGCTGATGTCAGATTTTAGTATGGTTAGTACCAGGTAGCCCATGTATGAATGGAAGAGTCTACAAAGATGCACTTCTCAACATTTTATGGAAAGAAACTCCTCTACAGCTCAAATTTTTTCTAACATCAGGATATCTTGTGTCCAGCAACCGTTCCTTGATGACCAAAACCTCCCATCATGCTGCCCTTCTACTGCTAGAGATTACAGTGGGTTTCTGTTCACTGTGTAAAAATACAGTAGAGGCAGACCTCCTCTTGGCTTCTCCTTTCACTTCTAGGAACAGGGAAAAAAAAAAAAAAAAAAGCAAAAAAAAAAGCAAGACCTCTAGATGAAAGAATCAATGCAGGTCTTTACTGCAAGTGACACCATTCAGGCTTTCTGCAGGGAGCCAAACTTGTATAATGATTACACTGAAGAGCAGCTTAAAGAAAGAGGATGGAATAATCTAAGAGAAATGAAGATTGAGGATAGTAGCTGACACTTATTCTTGCATTATAGCCCATGGGACAGAAGGCAAAAATACAGTAAATTACTTGTAAGATGTCTCTTCTTCTCAGAACAGATGACTTCTCGGATACTGGCAATACAGTGAAAGGAATGAAAGATTCTCCCTTTCTGTCTTCAGAGGACTGAGTTATAATTTACATGCTTCCTAGTACAGCAATACTTTAGTCAATATTTATAGAACAATGCAGTAAAGCAGTATCAAATTTGTTCCCTATGTGACAATAAATAAAGATGGAATTCAGAGTTCTACTTGCCTTTAAAACTGCCTAATCTTCTACTTTTATGTGATTTAAGCCTGAATAATTTAGTACCGTAAGAATCTTGCCCTAAACATATTAGGTCTCAAAACATCTGGAGGGGAAATTTGAGAAGCAGGATAAAAGGTTTTTCTGTGTAACGTTAACAACACGTGGCACATCTAGACACTGTGCCAAGACAAATCAAAACTCAGGGCCAAATTTTATTTCATATCCCTGTTATTGACTATGATGTGATTATTAAGAAGGTGCTAATTACAGATTCTGCTTTGGCAAAACTTTGCACTGCATCCAGCATTTTTTTTACCAAAATCCATGTGTTTCTTCTACTTTTCCTCCCTTCTTTAATACTAAAACAATTCCTGTAGCCCAAGCACAGGGGCAACACTTGGATATGATAACTGTGGCTATGAGAACAGAAGGGAATGGAGTTCATTTATTTTCTTTCAACAGTGAATACCTGTTTCCTGCTCTTCCATTATATATTATGCTCATTACACCAGCTTCATGCTTCTCAGTCACTGGCTAAAACTGTAATTGTGAGTGCTGAACTATTGGAATAAAACAGAAGATCATCAGTGCTGAAAGGTGTCTTTAGTAGTGATAATGTTTTATTGTGCTGCATAGTTTCCTTCATCATTACAGAGTATCCAGCACTCAACTCAGATTCCACCACCTCTTTCTGCCCTGCCTATGGCACCTCAGTGTGTGAACTACAAGAAATCTCACTGCACCCCTCCCTCTCCAAATCACTCATTAAATCATGTTTTATTCCTCTGGAGTAAAACCAGTCACATACAAACTGACTTTTATGTTACTATTTTTCTGACGGAAATAGATAAATCCATTCTATTTCTTTTCTGAAATTTAAATTTCATTTAAAGCTAAAGAAAAGGCTCAACCATGACTCAACCCCTCAATAGTGGGAGTTATCTGTACTACTAAAGTGATATGGCCGTAAAGTTAGCAACCTTTCTTGGAAAGCTTGAAATTGCACAAGCAACAGAATAAAAACTGCAGAGCTGCTCCACACAGAAGCATCCAGAAACTGAGCACGGTAATCCAAATAAATCTTGATTTACAAGAGCTGTGTAACAGACCACGAGGCATCAGCCCATCACATTGCAACAGCACGGCTTTCCATCCCAGCAGCTGTGCCACTGACCTCTGGACCACACATGTCTGCACATTAGCTGAGCAACCACATTATCAGTCACCGCAATAATAATTGAAGTGTGGTAGCCAGTCATACTCTCCCTGACTTTATTTAGATGCATTGCTGGTGGATCTGTGTAACCTGGGGTCTCCTTCCCCAGTGAACTATCACTGACATTCTATTTCTTTTGTTTCATCCCAAGTTTGATTAACATACAAATCTCTCTCAAAAGCACTCTGAGAAAAGCCAGGAAATTAAGCCTTTAGCCTTGGTCTATTTAAGGTAGTTAGTTCCCTCTGGGTTGGTAATAGATAATTAAAACTCCCCAGCATGAGTTAACCTTTACCCAAGCAGCGAGCACATCGCAGGCTCCAGCAGGAAGCAGCTGTAGCAACAAGGTTATAGACACCCTCCTCTGTGCAGCTGCTCTCTAATCTGCGGCATGATGAACAGTCTGTCTGAGCAGAGGGTCTTTGCTCCAGCATCTGAGATGCTCAGGTGCCATCTGGACCTCAATGACACCAGCCCAGAGGGAAGAACTGAATTGTTAGTCAACATCTTCACCTCTTTAAATCCTTCCTCCCTCTCCCCAAGCCAATAACTTGTTTCTTTCATTCTTTATTTCTCTAAGAACTATCCATTTTCTAAAACATGATGCTTCTGCCTGTTGGACAGAATAACACTGACAGCAGAGGAAAGAGCACAGAAATGAAAAAATATCATAGAATCATGAAGGTTGGAAAAACCAATAAGATATCCAGTTCAACCCATGCCAGTGACCACTTCAGATCGTGTCCCTCAGTACCACATATACTGTTTTCTTGAAAACATCCAGCCTAATCCAAAGTGCATCAGAATGACTAGAAAAATACCTATGCACTTCATTATCTCTGGCTCAGGCCAGGGTGGCAAGAGGTTCAGGTAGCCATGAGCTCTTTTAAAACCATCTCCTATGGTGTCTGATAGAACCCTGCTGTAGTATCTAAAGAAGGGCAGTAAGCAGCTCAGCCTTCATAATGCTTAGGACTGGGAGGACTTGACCTGCTCTATAGATATGGGAGAGAGAAAATCATAATACACCTGAAATAAGGTCAAAGAAGGCAGATCCAGCCCAGAGAGAGCAAATGGAAACAGGATCTAGCACTGGTAGGTGGCAGCATGCATACATCAGTTCACCCTGCTGAATTCAAACACCTCTCAGCACTCCTTTAAAATGAGAAGAAATGGATTCTGCCCTCAGCTCTGCCCTAGCATCTTTGATATGACAAGGGGAAATGGTTTCAGACTAAAAGAAAGCAGATTTAGATTGGTTGTAAGGAAAAACTTTTTTTAAAATAAGAGTGGTGAAGCACTGGAACAGCTGAGAGGTGGAGAATTCTCCATCCCTGGAAACATTCAAGGTCAGGTTACATGGGGCACTGAACACCTGACTAAGCTGCAGGTGTCCCTGTTCATTGCTGGGAAGAAGAAGAAAGAAGAACTAGATTTATTTTTTTTCTTCTTTTCCAACCTTGGTGATTCTATGATTCTATGATAGATGGCCTTTAAGGATCCCTTCCCGCCGAAATGATGCTACAATTCTTTGATCTTGTGAGGAACATGGGGCTCCTGGGCCTCCATTCTCCTGCACAAAGAAAACCTTCAAAATATGTCCACCTGTCTGGTCTCTTTAGACTGGCATTTCTTTAGGACAAAAACTACTTCTATCTTTGGAATACAGAAAATACTTTTGCTTGGGACTCAGCATTGATTAAGGCTTCTAGATGCTGTTGATGCACAGATGTTGGATAATTTTTTCACTCCCTACTGATTGGCCACACGTCTAATGCAAGACACTTTCCAAAGATTATAAACAAAATGTAAGCAGACACTCCTCCATTTGCATTTTCTAATCCTTTGTCAGGACTGGGTCACAGCATGTTCATGAGTACTTGTGTAGTCATCAGATAAATGCCCACAACATGATACTCAAGAAGGGGGTTGCAGCCTAATCACTGCACTCAATCAAGATGTAATTGCAGGAGCCATTAATCCTAAGACAGCTCCCACACTCTGCTATTAAGATTGTAATGATACTTCATTTTTTGTTTATCAGCTTTATCATTTTGGTAATGAATACAGGTTTGTGGAAGCATTCTGCTTTATAGAAAGGTGCTGAGGCAGAATGGAAACACAGCAGTGCAAGGAGGCAATGGAAGGCTGTAATAAAATACATTTTGTGTACACATTAGAGCTCTTTAGGGGTTTTAATTACAAAAATAGATTACAGATCAAATTTATTCCCCAAGGGAAACATTCTTTGCTTCCTATATATGGACCAATTACAGAAATTCTGTTGTATCAGATATTATGCTGAACAATATTTTCCTTCTCGGAAAGGGTGGTCAGGCATTGGAATGCACTGCCCAAGGAGGTGGTGGAGTCACCGAACATGGATGTGTTCAAGAGACATTTGGATGTTGTGTTGAGGGATAGGATTTAGCTGGGGAGTATTGGTGATGGTTGGACTGGATGATCTTCTAGGTCTTTTCCAACCTTGATGATTCTGTGATTCTGTGAAGAGATTTATAGATGGATGGTTCAGGGGATGCAAGAAATGAAAAAGAGGCTGAGAGAAAGTGAGTAACCCCAGTGTTCACTTCCACTAGCAACTTCCAAGCCCCACGCTTGTTAAATTGTGGTCTGTTGTATTAAACACTGAGCACAGCCTCCAATATGCAGCTTTGTGACACCACATCCTAATTACGAATCTTCCCAAAGTTGTTCAATCTGAATGCAGTTTGTCAGCATTTCTGGAAGTACGAGGAATATTTGTAAGAGAAAGCAGGTTGCTCTGGGCTTGTTTCTTTTTTGGCAGCAAGGGAAAGGGTATAATTATAATTGTTTTACAAGGATTTGGAGGGGACAGAGAAAAGATGCAAATCTTTTTGCACACAAATAGTTTTTGTGCAGTAAAGGGCAGAGTTCAGCAGATCAGTCTACCCTGACCTGCCACAGATCTCCCAAGTGACACCGACAGATCTTTCCCTTTCCTTGTCTGGCAGTGAGGGGTTGTTAAATTTGAGGTAGCGATCTTGGGTAATAAGCCCTGTCCGCATATTATTTCCTTGAGTGAATCCTGAGAAGAGGAAGAGGCTGCAAAATGGAAATTGTGCTGTCCTTTTTCTGTGCTCTGCTATATTTCTTCACACTTCTGTGTTGTTGGGTCTTTTTAATCATTACACTTTTTACCCATATTTTTAAAGCAGCTGGAGTTTTGGAGTGGCATATAGCAAAACATGATAGAAGGGTACTGCTCCTTCTTTGTAATGCAGTCATCATTTACATAGCAAGATGCTGTTGGGTTTTTTTGCAATAGGAGCATAACACTGATATCCTGTCCCTGGTTGTACCAATCTAGTTTATTTCAGCATCCCTAATAAATAAAGAAACAAAGAAACTCTAACTGTGATGTTCACATTAATAGGGAGAGAAATATACACTCTAGACAACAACCATATGCAGCCAGCTTGCTTGACAGCTTCTGGTCCAAGCTGTGAAAATTGCAAGGCTGAGATTCCCTCAAGATACACCAAGCACTTTAAATAAAGATGATAACAAATGAATGCTGGTTTTGTACTGACTTCCAAAAATACCCCACTTCTGTAACACAGGGAACAGCAGTCAGAACAAAGTACACATCTCAGCCCCCCACCACTGATGGAGTCATGGTCCTTTATCCGAGGCCAGTAAGCCTGGATCAGGTGGGTTGAGTTGCTTTGGGTTGTGGCTGCACCTATGTTCATAGCACCCAATAAAAGCACAACGCTGCCAGCTCCCACTCCCTTTATGAAGGAAGAGTAAGGGCATGGTTTGAAAGTCCAGTTCAGTATATTGCCTAATGTTTTACTGTAAGAAAATAAATATTTTCATCCTGTAAAACTAATGGATCACGCTTCTTTCTGGCAATGTGGTGATCGCTGCGACTTGTGCAAGCAAGCAAATTTCACTGGGTGTCTGAAAGTGGTAATTAACCATTTTTTACTTGGAGTGGAGGACAAAGAGGCAGAGCAAATTGAATCTTAACTATACTCATTATCTCAGCACCAAACACAATTACAGCTGCTTTACTGGACACCTTCAATTTTCACTATCATCAAAAAGAGAAATATTTAAACTGCTTATTGAATAAAGCCCCATGTGAGATCTTTATTTAAGAAAAAGGCTTCTCCAAAGCCAGAGCTCCATTTGCCTGAGGAGCAGATTCAACCATTTGAGCTGCTATTGGCTGTAAGGCCTTGAGAGAAAGCCATAACAACCAGAGTCAATTAGTCCCTGACTGATTTCAAATTCAGAATGCTATGCCTAGTGGGCATTACTCAGCTCTTCCCTTTCCCAAAGAGGCAGATCTAGACCTTAAATAAACTTCCAATGTCTCTCTCCAAACATGGACCCTCCTACATCACGTCACATGGAAGTGCAAAGCCTAGGGTTACAGAGATCACCTTCCAACAAGCTTTCTTTATAAGTTTAAGAGTTTTAAAAGATTAATGCAGTGCCCTGTTTAATACTGTAACACCATCTGTGTCAGGGTGACATTATGACCTCCTAATTTTTGTGACCACGTGAGCCAAATTCATGGGTCATCTATGGCCTTTCCAGTGAAAATATTGGAAGCTCTGTATTGCCCCCTGCCTCCCTGTACCCACCTGTAAAATATTTTATAAGCTCTTTTGATAAGTATGAATTCAATGAGGAGCATAGTTGATCAGTGTGCTCTATTTGTCTACTGTGCAGTAGAAGACAATGCAGAGACTACTAAACTTGCCCGTGATCAGAATAGCTACATTAATTAAGAACCTGATTTGTGAGACTAATTATCACCAGTGTATCACAAGGTAGAAATTGTTAATTCCAGAACAATGCCACTCTAATGCTGCTTTCAGAAAGCTCCATGGCTACTAGCACCTTACAAGAACGCCCACTCTCACACATTTTCCCCAGTGACAGCCCTTGCTGGTGGCCCATTTCCATTGGCCCTCATTCCCTACTCCCTTTTCCCAGTGTATCAGTACCTTCAATATTTTTGTATCTCTTTTGAAATTGAACTCGAGTGAACAGTAAGAGTATATATGCTCCTATTATGTTCACTAGCAATACACTCTAGAGAGCGTAAAGGTAATCTCCAGGTCCTTCCCGTGGACTTTTCCTCTCATAAAAGATTAATTTGGGTCAGATCCCAATTTCTCCAGCAGACTGGTGAGCTGAGATCTGAGACTACAGGTTAAGTCCACTGAAATGCACTTCCAGGAGACATCTTACACCTCTGTTGCCTTTTTGATAGTAGGATTGACAAATTCACAGACTCCTTCACTTCCATCTGTGACAGCCTCTTTCTCCTTATTACCCCCTGTAGAGAAGTAAATGAATTTGAGGCAGTGAGGATCTTCACTGGTCAAATGCACTTAAACTGATGGAGCTTCCTCAATAGTTAACAAGTTTGCATTGCTACAGGCTTGACTAGTAACCTTATGACACCTCCCAGCAGGAGCACCATTGGTCTTCAGCAGCAAGACTGACCTTGGAAAAGTCCATGCTGACCTCCCACTGTGTGAAATACAGCAGAGACACAGGGGATCGTGCCACGCAAGTAAACAAAGGTCAATTCAATTTGTGTGACTGCTGCAACAAACAGCAGAGGGAGCCTTGTTGAGTTTGGAATGCAGTTCCTGAACAATCCAATGGGCAAAAAAAACACCGTTGTTATTACTGATTATCATTTGATATGAGTGTGTAAAGAGATTTTGCTTTTAAAGTTTTTGGGTAGGAAGTGGAAAAAATAAACAGGAGACCTGCAGTTTTGTTTGCAAAGCTGGACGACATTACTTTGAGATTAAATGCTGTGGCCAGAAAAGAAAATCAGTACTCATGCTCAGTCTTTCCTGAAAAACACAGCTTTTCAAGTGCAGGGGAAAAAAAAAAAAAAAAAAAAAAAAAAAAAAACCTTCAATATTTGAGGAACAGCATTTGGCTTTGAGGCAGCTGGTTATGCCCTAAAAACACAAAAGATTATCTTTTATTTTTTTGATGTTGAGACAGTAAGTTGTAAATGATGATAAGCATGGCCCAGTCCCACCACCACCTTCCATTCCTGGAACCCGGGAAAAGTGCTAAGAGCAAAGCCACCTCAGAGCAAAATTTAGGGAGTGGTATAGATGGCTGATGCCTCTCTGAGGCATGCAAAATGTTACTAGCTGTCTCGTAAATTAGCAGTAGTCAGTCTCCCTTGCCATGCTTTGGATTTAACTTTTGGTTTGGTTTGCACAAATTTTTGAGAGAGATTCTCTGGAATTTAATCTTGGGAAAACTTGCTTTTCAGTGAGATTTCTTCCATTTTCTCACTAGAAAAGCTAAGTAGTGTTTATTTCAATTAGCTTTTTTTGGTTACAGTGGGGTTTTTTGGTGCTTAGCCCTCAACATCACCTGCACTGTGCTTGGCATCCTAAGCTTTCTAGGTCTTCATAAGGTAACTTACATTTTACGTGAGTCATATTCACTTCTGGAACTCCCATTTGTATAGCTAGTGCACAGGCAAATATGCACCTTTCCCCTAAATAATGTAGATCCTAGTAATTGCATAGCAAGCTACTGAGGTCTAGGTGGAACTGTTGAGAGGTGCAAAAGTATTTGGAGAAGTAGATTTTTGGGTCAAATACTGGTCCAGTCGTATTCAATTCTACATTAATGGCCTGGATGAATGAACAGGTTTGCTCCTTATTAAATTTGCAGAATGATATTATGCTGGAAGGAGCTGCTCACATTTTGGAGGAATGGATCACTGTCAAAATGGCCTCAAAATCAGAAGAGGTATAGAGGAGAAAAAATAATTCAAAGTCAATTTAAAATTCTGCCTCTTGTAGAAACAGTCACAACTGGATCTGCACATTAGGATGGATCATAGAACTAAAACTTATAATGTAATATGGGAAAGTAAACTTTATTCTGAGATAAAAATATAATGGAAAGGTCAAAAGAAAGACAAAAATAATTGATAATCCTTCCTTTCTAGAGTGAACAAGCTGAAAGTAGTGCCTCACAGCCAGTCAGGAACAACATATTGAAAAGGAAAAAAACTGAGTGAAGAAAGGACAAATAAGAACGAAAGAACAGTTAGTGGTCTGGGAAACATGAGCTGTAAGGAAAAACTCAGCAAAGAGTGTTTTCTCAGTCAAAGAAGAAGCAAGGGGCAAGACAAATAAATAAATGTTGCATAAACACAAGAGCTTGGGCTTAGGTCGGGACAAGCTTGATTACTGAGTCCAGTTCAGTTATCTAGACAAAGATGTTTTAAAGATTTCTGCTCTTTCAGGGCAAGGAATATAATTCTACAAGGCTACAAATGTGATTGTGATAGGAGACCTACAGACCTTTCTGGAGATACAGGTGGAGCTGGGGTTGGTAGATCCCAGGGCATGCAAGGTAACAGCAGGCATCAACATTAATGTTGAAGCAGTAAAATTAAGCCTTGGAAAAGCTCTTATTGGTGGTGAGGACAGTGAGGCTTTGGGAGACAGAGCTGTGGAGTCATCTTTCAATAGAGATTCAGTAATAAAGTCCTCATGGCTCAAGTGAAGCTGAACAACTTATGAGCATGCTGACCATTAGGTGACTTCCCAAGGTCTCTGCCAGCCAAAATGAAAAACCCCAGTTCAGGGATCCTCTCTTCTCATCTACAGATGAGTAGGATTTACTGGGAAATCTGCAGAGCCTGTGGCAACAAAGCCTGCTAGGGGAGCATCTGGTATGGTTTAAAGGAGTGTGAACACCAGACCCCTTCCATTATTTCCAGTCTCAGTGTTGTTACTGTTGCAGGTAGATTGACAGGGATAAAACTCCTTTCATAACCATTAAATACTAAAATGCATGGCTGCATTCTACAAAAACAGGGCTCTTCAGTGCAGGAATTTCTCCCATAACCAATATATTCATGCACATTGATTTAAGGGGGAAACTACAAATATGTTCCTTATTCATTTGGCTGCAGTTAGAGGATGACAAATCAGTGTATACGGGAAGGGATCCTGACATCTCAGGTTCCTTTCAGGTAAGGATAGTTTTCACACACAGGGAGCAGAAGTGTGAAGAGGGCACAACCTCCCTAATACAATCATAAAACCATTAAAATTGGAAAAGACATCTAAGATAATCCAGTCCAACCATCAACCCATCACCACCATGCCCACGAATCCACATCCCTAAGTACCACATCTACATTTTTCTTGAACATTTCTAGGGAAATAATAATTTGGATAAAATTTTGAAAAAATATTTGCTTTTGGCTGGAAAGAAAATAAATTGGAAAGTTCACTCTATGGAGAAAGAAGTACTCAACCTTAAATTGACTTATTCAAGCTTTTACCATCACTTCTGCTGGAGGAGGAGAGACATGATGTGACATGATGTGCAGACTGCTCAGCATATGGTTACTGAAGACAGTTGCTGATGGCTTACAAAAAA
This sequence comes from Perdix hodgsoniae, assembly GCA_035772895.1. Classification (NCBI taxonomy): domain Eukaryota; kingdom Metazoa; phylum Chordata; class Aves; order Galliformes; family Phasianidae; genus Perdix; species Perdix hodgsoniae. The sequence goes on from JAPSGF010000050.1 coordinate 4,556,605, forward strand.
TAAAAAATCAGCTTCTCAGCAGAGACAGCAACATATTTCCTTTAAAAACAAAAGCATATTGTTTGTCGCATTTCCCTCTGACTGCCAGGAGCCTCATGGCATGTATGGTTCCCGGTGTTTGGCACCTCGTAGCAGTCTTGCTTGCTGAGCAAAATCCACCTGTCACCCTGGGGGAGGTTTCTATCTCATGCAGAAGGAAATAAGGAGCCACATCCCTGAAGGAAATTGAAAGACTGAAACGGAGACAGAAATTCGGCTTTGTGCAACCCCTCAGAGGTTGCCTGTGGGGAATAACAAATCTTACACTGGCCCCTGCAAAGAGGATAATGTAAACTCCATCTTCTGCAAATGAAGCAAATGTTTCTCAAGCAGCAAAGCTTATATATCAGAATATAAGGCCAAAAGATCCAAATGGTTCCAGCACACCCAGCTCTGCCTCTGCAGAGAAAATGACTTAATTTTTCCTTTGTTTCTTCATTGTCCGATTTGTGCATAAAGCCCCTCTGACGATTCTGTTTCTTAGATATTATTTAGAAATCACAGCATGAAATGTTGAGAGGGAAAGTACCTACACTGGCTGAAGTGGCATTTGAGACTGAGAAGGGATTTATATCTTGGGTATATTTAATGTTTTAAGAAGAAATACAGTCTTCATGCTTCGATTAAAAGACAGAGAAGCTCAAATCTTTTAAATATTTTGGGCTAGAGATCATAGCATAGAAAAGAAATAAGAGGTGGGGAGACTATCAAAGCTATAATAACTACTTAATTATCTGCTAGATCAGCCACTGTAGCAGCGCAGGATTTACCTGGGAGAAAAATGGGATTTCAAGTTTCCATCTTACAGCTTTACAGTTCTCATCATGAAATAAAACAAGTAAAATAACTCAAAGTAAAATACTAGAATAGGTTTTACATGATGGGTAGTTTCCCCTCCTTCTTTCACTATTTTCACTTACCTCAACCCACTCTTCTACTAAATGGTAACTCAGCACTTTCCAAACCTTTTCACGTTTGAAATCAATACTAAAAAGTCATTGTAGAAACATTTGGGTAGTAAGAATGTGTAGCAAGTTCTCACATTTCTGGCATGAGTGTTTGGAGGCCTCACAGCATACTGAGGGAATATTTGTGTATCACAAAGAGATTCCTGTACATATGGGAAAGACAAGAAAAACTGGAGCACCTGAATTTCTGACCCAGCTGAAGGTAATGCAAAGTTGTTCTATGGTTGTATTTGCCACCTGGTGAGACACACGTGAGTTGTCACATGTCATCCCTTACAGGAGCATACAGAGACCCCTGTCCATCTTGTAAATATCCTGCAGTCTTTCTATCTCCTTGAATATTTTGACCATTGCACTGTAATCTTCCTCTGCACACTGCAACCATTTTGCTCTTCTCAGATGCAATATCTGTACCAACAGCTCACACAATCTTTCTTAGTGAGTTCACTTCTGCACAGCACCTCTTGTGATGGCCGTGAAAAGCAATATGGTAATATTCCTACATTCATATGCCCATCTGTGACCCTTATATACCAAAGGATACAGATTACTCCTTTGAAAGCAGCTTTGAGTTTTCAATGCAAAAATGGCAAAAAAGAGATTGCCTTGCCTTTCAAATACTTCTGATGTCTGGGATGCTAGCTTGTGATGAACCAAGGTTGGGATGAATTTATAGACCAATTTCAGGACTACGTGGTTGGGCATCAGGGTTAGGAGCAAATGAGAAAGTTTTGTAATGAAAAAATTTCTTTCCAATGTAATTATAATGTGGATATCTCATTTTGGTTACTGAATGACTCAAATCAGTGGTTTGGCTTTCTCCTTAAACTAAGAACTTTATTTCAAATCCATTCCCTAGCCTGTTATTTTAAAGAGTAAATGCATCAATCCAGTTGTTTTTCTTCTTCTTTTTTTTTAATCTCATAATGCCTATAAAGTAGAGCACTGATGTTTTTCTCCCCTTTCTCACTCTGCTTCTAATTAACCCTATCTCTTGACACAGAAAATTGCTGCACACAATGATAAACCAAAAGTCCATCTAGCCCCATATCCTGCCTCTTTGCTTCAAATTAAAAGCAGATTTCTAATGGAGAGAATATGTGATAATAGTTCCTCCAAGGACTCTTCCATCCTCTAGCAATGTCCAGTTTCAAAGTTTTCTACCAAATCATTTACTATGGAAAAAGATGTCATTTTCTACATTTTCCTCTGATGTTCCTTGTTGGAATTGTTTTATTTGTCTTTCATACAAACTGTCTTTCGCTTTGTTCATTCTATTTTGTGATCCTCAGTTGGGAAGGAAAATCAGCTTGGCTAAAAATACTTTGGACAGAGTTAAGAAAATAAATGGAAATTATCAAAATATGTGAGTTTTACAAATTTGAAGAATATTCCTTTCATGTCCAGACTTGAGGCTCTACTATACTCTCAGCACAAACATCCACGTCTTTTGGTACCCTTGCTACTTTCATCTGAGCAAGAAAACTGGAAACATCTTCAGTGCTTTTTTATAATTTGCAGCTATCTTGACTTGTAATACCTTGAAGAGCTCTGTCTAATCTCCGTAATGTTCATACTCTTTATTTCTATCAACTCTCACACAATTTTCTAAACCTCTCATTTCAAAATGTTTAAGAAATAACTTAATGCCAAGACATGGCTAAGCAAGGGATTGTGCTGGTAATTTAGAAAAACTATACTCATCAATGTAATAGCAAAGTTGGAGCTTTGAATAATTAAGAAATGACAGAACCCTCTAAACTGTGTAGGATGCTTCAAGCTCCTGTGAGCTTATTCTCAGCTGGAAGCGAGCCTGTTTCTATCAAAATGTGCTTAAATACATGAATTTCTGAATTTCTTGATTTAGAGCAGTGCATTTGTGACAGATCCCTGAATGTACAGGATCAGAAAGCAGTTAAAGAATCACTTAGTTTCACTCTGGGCTTCGTGATATATTTTGGTGCAGGCTGGGGTAGATGAACAGCTTTGATGAACATGAAGGTGTTGTAAGCCAGTGTCAGCAGGTATGAGCACAGGAAGCAAATGATAGCCATTAATACAGCACTGACTGTTAAACTCTAAATGAGCCTGAATGTAGTTCTCTGAAATGAATCTATTTCCTTTCTTTTCCCATAGTGTAAAATATCTCTGACATATCTGTAATGTCTGAGAAAAGGAGGGATGCTGTCATTGTCAGAGGAAGATGATGTCTGTGGGGAAGGTTGAGCTCATCTTGGCTTTGCATTAATCAAGCAGTTTCTATGGTGAGTTCAGGAGAGGCTGGAGGTACAGCTCGCTCACTGCAGAGAAATAGCAGGGCAACGGGCATTACGATGGAAAAAAATGCACATTTGGGTGGACTGAATCGCTGAAATATCTTTCAGACTAACATCAGCTTTTTTCTTATTTTTTTTTTTTTCCTAGCAGATTTTTTAAAATACTTTTAGAAAGGAAATAAATGTGTATTGTGGAGTTTTGGCAGGGGAGATGGGCAGGGCCGGGTTCCCACCCCTGTAGGTGCTCAAGGCCAGGTTGAATGGAGCCCTGGGCAGTTTGATCTGGTGGGTGGCAACCAGCCCATGGCAGGGGGTTGGAACAGATGATGTTAAAGGTCCTTTCCAACCTAAGCCATTCAGTGATTCTGTGTTCTGCTTTCCTCTCCATCAATTTAAAAAAATTTTGTGCTACTCTAAAATATTGGTATTTGGCCCTTTCCCCTGGAAAGTTTGAAAAGGACAGCTGTAATCCAGATCAAGTATTTGGGCAAGCATGAATGCCAAGGGGGCTTTGTTTCAGGATGATGTTAATTTAGACATCTCTCTTTAGCACCCTCCATGGCTGGATGGGAAGCACACAACCCCATTCAAAATGCTGTCATTGTGCCAGGCTGTTTTCAGGACTGGCTATAAGAAGCATACTGTCATCACAGTGCAATTGGTAGGGGTTATGCACTCACACACTTGAAGGTCTGGACCTTTTGAAAGCCCCTCACATCTGAGATGCCTGAATTCGTAATTCTACATCTGATTCTCCTTTTCTTTTTCTTCCTCCTACTGATGTTCCTGACACAAAGGAACACAAAAATAAATGTTCCCAAGAGTACAGACTGCAGTGTCCTCTCGGTGTCTACTAAAAAGAAGTATATTATTCTACACCTTTTATTCTACACCTTAAAATCTCCACCATGCTTCAGTCTGCCTTCACAGACTCTGGCTAACTTTCTGAAGGGTTCTGTAAGAAAAAAATTTTAATGTTGTTCCTTTGTTACTGAAGAAACAGTGAATTTTTCAAAAACCTAGGGAATTCAAAGATAAGGCAAATACATTGTCGATATAGTCTCAGATGTTACTAAGACTTTCTGAACAGTGGGCAACTACGGGTACTTCAGTGTACTGTTGTCATATTGTGTTCCTCCACACACTGCATTTACCACTCCTCCTTTCAACTTGTCCACGTGCCACTGCAAATGTCTGTCCTATCCCAGTCCTTTTTATCTGCTGTTGTAAGGACTGTGTTTATGGAGAGCAATCTTCAAGGAGGGGCCTTTCTTTCCACACGCGGCTTTTCTACAATTCCTGCTGGGTAAAATAACACATCCACAAGACAAAGTGTACTCTACAGTCGTTTAGAAATTCCCTTCACACACCCAAAGAGAGGAAGTATTTATTCTTTCTGTTGGCTTTTCTATAAAGCAGTCGAGGCAGTTATTGCCTCCTGACAGGGCAATTGAATGAAGAGATTTTCAGAGGCGGTACTATGAAGGACATTTGACCATTGATATAAACTACTCCATAATAACTTTCTGTGAGTTCTCTTATGAAGACTAGGTGCCAAGTAGCAAAGGTCTCACACTGCAAACAAAAGTCAGCAAGTGGTTCATCCCATTCAATTCTCATGGTAAACACAACTAAAGAGAGATGTATGGCAACTTAATGAGGTAAGGGATCCAAGTGAGGTATAAAAGAGGATCTGTGGTTTTAAACTCGCTCAGACACTAAGACAAAGAGCAACAATACTGAAAATCATTCTTGGGCTCAAGAATCAGACAACACAGCAGATGAGATGAATTTGTACATATAAGGAACTGTCTACAAATTGTACTGCAGACAAGCCCCATTCTGAGGGTTATGAGGGGCCCTGGGCAGCGTGATCTACTGTTTGGTAACCCTGCCCATGACAGGAGGGTTGAAAATTCGTGATCTTTAAGGTCCCTTCCAAACCAAGCCTTTCTAGGATTCTATGAAACTTGCTGTTTTGATACTCTTCTATCTGCCTGCAAGGATCATTATATTTTGTTTTGGCTGAAGAAAAGAGTGTTTACTGACTCTAATTATCAGCCTGAAGGCCCATAGATCCATCCGTGGAGGACTCCCTACAACAATCAGTTCTGAAAGCACTGGTTAACTTCATCTAAATTTGCCAGAGGAACAGAAATCTCAAATGGCTACCTAGAAGTTCCATAAAAATCAGCACCCATTGAAAAGAAGAGTCTGCAAGTATCCTCAGTATCAAAAATGCTGTCAGATCAACACAGAATCATAAATGTTGGAAAAGACCACTAAGATCATCTAGTTCAACCATCAACCCATTACTACGATGCCCACTAATCATGCCTCTTAGTGCCACATCTGTCCCTTTCTTGAGCACCTCCAGGGCCCGTGACTCCAGCATCTCCCTGGGTAGCCTGTTCCAATACTTACCCACTCTTTCTGAGAAGAAATTTTTCCTAATGTCCTTCGCTAGACACCAGCAGACTCAGCTATGAGTCACAAAGCTGTGCAAATTAGATTTCCTTCATTGTGCTGCTCTCAGCAATATTTGTTTATCTAAACAAGCACATGTGATGAGATGTGCTATAGGAGACTCAGGCTGGGTGACATTCATGAGCAATCAGCTTCTCAATGAAGCTGAGATGTATGGGACTGTGATTAAGGTGGACAATCAGGGAACAGAAAGTGAAATTTCATCATCATGTCAGCCTCGTGCTCACAGGGCGAGACAAGCACTTCATTTTCTCCTCTCTGTTCCGTCTCCATATCCACCAAATGGACACAGTCATTCAAGCAGAAAGAAGAATTTACAATAAATGATGTATTTGACTTTGGTCCTTCTGACTTACAAAATGCTTGTAAGGAGATCACAGTTTAGTTTTCTCTTTTGAATGGATTTAGTGTGCATTCTTCAGGTTATGTCTTTGGTCATCCTGTCACCTTAACAATAGTCCCTATAAGGGGAAAGAAAAATGGGCAAAATATTTTACTCAGAGTGATTTGAATAACCATAGTCAAGTTTGCCCATCTGCTGTTTGGTCTGTGGTCAAACAATGACACCGTAACATTCCTCAGACATAAGGATGTAGCTCTGGACAAAAAAATATGGTCAACTGGTTGAAATACAAGGTTGTATTGTTACTTGCAGTAGACCTGTTCAGAGATCTATTCATATGTTACCATAAGAATCTTAATTAAATTTCAGTTAATAGCCAAGAATGGTGTCATAAATACTTCTGCCAATTGTTATTTAATTAATTTCACATCAGCATTATGTGTCAATTAAATGCTTAACACCATCTCTTAATTTATCATATTAATAAGAAATATGCATATAATTAGCTTGGATATGAAACTTCAGGCCCACCTAGCATGCTGGAAAGCATCACAGAATGGCATAGGTTGGAAGGGGACTTCAAAGATCACACAGTTCCAACTTCTCTGCTGCAGGCAGGGTTGCCATTCACCAGATTAGAGCACCCAGAGCACCATCCAACCTGGCTCTCAGCACCTTCTGGGATGGGGCATACACAGCTTATCTGGGCAGCCTGTCCCAGCATCTCACCAGACTTTTTTTTCCTAACATTTAATCTAAATCTCCCTTTTTGTTTAAAGCCATTCTTCCTCATCCTATCACTATCAGATCATGTAAAAAGTCAGTTCCCTTCCTGCTTATAAGCTTCCTTTAAATACTGGAAAGCTGCAATAAGGTCTCTTCTACAATCTATACAAGCCCAACTCTCCCAACCTTTCTTCATAGGAGAAGTGCTCCAGCCCTTTGATCACCTTCACAGCCCTCCTCTGGACCTTCTCCAACTGCTCCACATCTTTTTTATGTTGGGGGCCCAAGCCTGAACACAGTACTGCAGGTGAGGCCTCACAAGCACTGGGTAGAGGGAAATAATCACTTCTCTCCTATCTCAAGAATGTGAGCAATATTTCCCTTTGACAATCTGTTGAAGAACCAGTTGCAAGATTACTTTCTAGTTGATCTTTCTTTATCAAATCAACCTTAGGATCAAATTATCTGGTGATATAATGCCATATCATTAATATAATCATACTGACTCAGAAAAATCATCTTCAGATTTTATATTCAGATATTTAAGAAATATTTCCTAATTTAAAGAACACATTTTTGTTATAGCTTTTCTGCTTCAATCAAATTTGGCATCCACTTCTGTGGTCGAGTAGGTAACATGAGTTCCCTAAAGTTTCAACTGGAAATTAATCTAGGGTTGAAGAAAATCAACTGTAGCTGTGGAGTAAGCAATAGACTTACTCTATTGACAATTTATTTGGTCAGCTTGGTTCCCTTTGCTTCTTCTCCCATCAAACATTTAGGGGGCAAATGAAACTTGGTCGCCTCATGCCTTGACCCTCAGCATTTATAGTCCTATTCCTTTTGCCACCCAGTACCAAAGCTGTACTTATTTCATCCATCTTCCTAGAAAGTTTCTTCCTGCAAGCAGCAGACTCCAACAGCCAGTGTAAAGGCAATGGAATATAAGAAAATACCTCCACAAATCAAACTGCTGAGTAATCCCAGTGCATCCAGCTGCATGAACACTGGCTTCAGAGCAGGGAAGAAGTCTAAATTTTAAGGGTAATGAAGGTGGGCAGAGAAGAATAAATACTGACAGAGTCTGCTAATTATGAAGAGAGATGGACTGCTGCTGTAAATCAGTGTGCTGTGGGGAAAGAGTCTTGAGACAGATTAAGTTATTATTCATACCAGGGCTTTTCAAATAAATCAATGGAAATTCCATCAGCAGCAGGTTCCATTTTGTTTCGTTTCTTGATTTATGCGTTATGCCTTTGGTCTTTTTCTTAGAATTCCTTTCTGCTTTATTCCTAACAGGTATATATAATCTAATCTAAAGCCACTAGATACTTTTTTGAACAGAAAGACTTTTATTAAACAGCCCACTAACATAAGAATTCACAGGACAAGCTTCAAGCAACTTTGGAGAAGGATAAATGGCTCAGGGATGCTGATTTCCTAATGTAATGAAAACGGGCAGTTAGGCAGAAGAGACCAAATGTGCTTGTCGGGAAAATATAAATTTATCTAGATTCAGATCCAGGTACATTATTACAGGAGAACATAAGAAGGAAACAGACAGGATCCCAGGTCCTGATATCAGCCACTTGTGGGATTATTTTCTTGTCTATTTAGAAGATAAATTCTCTCTAGTAGCATCTGTCTTACCTTGTTACCTGCATACCATGAGAGTGTCCCGGCACTGCCATGGTTGACACAATAAATAACCCAAGACACAGAAGGAAGAAGCTCAAAAATACTGCATTGTATGCTTAACCTTTGCTTAACTTTGTGGGCATTCATCCTTTCCTACCCCATGAGCAATAGCTCATGTTCTAGAAATAGCTAATGCCACAAAGTCTTGATGAGCTACCACGACTACAATTTTTCCTAATTATTTTCCAGATGCAGGGTAAAAAGAATGTGTTGTATTGCCAGTACAAGCATGTCCAAGCAATGCCTACACAATACAGCAGAGTATGGAAGATAGAAGCATTTCAAGGAAATCCTGAAGTATTTGAAATAGAGCAACCTGTCACTGCTATTGAATGGACAAACATAAACAGACAGTAATGAGGTCCAGCCTTTTTTGAACAGCAAGAGCAAGCTAATGAGCTGGGAATGTATGGTGAGCAAAGAAAGCAATGATTAGGGACCAGATCACATCTACAGAGATATAGATTATTATCAGGCAGATGCCTGAATAAGTGCTTGAATGGTCCAATCTTTACTTGTTAACAGTTGTTTAAAATCTCCTCAGACTATACAGTAAGAATAATAATGCAGACAATAACAAAACTGGACAGAAGGCATATATCTGTTCTTGTCTCTTACTAGCTTGACTGAGCCATTCATACTGATCAAACAACCTACAGTGCTATACATGCTACCAGTCCCTTTTTCACTAAATGCCCTCTTGCTCTGCAAGTGTAAAAAAAAATGTTTTGTACATTTCAGCAGAATGTTGTGTTTAGATGCCCTGTTCCCAGAAGAGTAGTTGCAAATCCAGTAATTGCATATAATTTCCTCATTTATTGCTGCTGTTGGTACCTGTGCACTAGTTTACCTGTGGTGTTGGGCCACTTAAATTAGCAGTGGAGAGGACTATCTTTAATACTTTTCTCTCCAATGGTTTCTTTGAACCAATGTCCATACATCTCTGGGCCTTGGAAATAAAGCAGCACACAGCAGAGCTTAATTAAAGAGGAAATAAATAAAAAAAAGAGGAGCCTTTCCCCAGTGACCTGAGATTGTAGCATACTGCTGAAGCCGATGGGATGAGATTGATTGTTAACGGGCAGAAAAAAGAAACTTTGGGCAGGGGTGGGAGAGGAATACTTCATTAGAGACAACACCATTAAAAAAGAATTTCACTTTTAATCTACTCAGTTTTCTTTTTATTTCTGTATCCAGCAGTGTTTTAAAGTAGTTCCCATCCTACCTCCTGCTGTAAGCTTGCAATGAAAAGGAGCCAGTTTTACACACCAAAGCTGTACTGATAGCCCCTTTTCTCTCCTATGAACCATTAGCATGGGACCCCCAATACACCCGTGTCATGGCTGTACTATTTCCATCAAGTATAAGACCTGCCCTAGAAATGATAACAGTATCTTATCCAATTAGTCTGGAAAATGCATTGAAACATAACATCCAGGTGATTCCTACGGACATCCAGGTCCATCACGTCCCTTTTTCTGAAGGTGTCAATGTCAGGATTAGCGGTCACCATCTTAGAGCCCTCAGGATTCTCTCTGCTGTCTGTAAATGAGTGCAGCACATACAAAGCAGATGTCTATAGGACATTGAAATAGTTGGAAAAAATGAGTTTATAATTATCCAGCGTTGACGGAGGCAGGGCATGGGGAGTTTCTTTCTCTCTGAAGTAACAAAGCACTTTTAAAAGAACAATTTCTGCTGAACAGAATGCCACCATGATCTCCATTAAATGCTAAAAGTCATCCTTGAACCTGCCAGAGACTGGGCTGCCATATTTAAGTCTAGAGAGCAGTTTTGGGACTGGATTTTAGCATAGACTCCAGTACAAAAGCAGCACCTGAGCAGAATGGGAACATTTTATGCAGCATAACCACTGGGCCTATTATTGCAGTTGCCTCCAATTTGTTCTCCTGGGAAGGCGGAAGAGCAGGCCATGCCTCAGGATGGGTGGCCAATCATTTTCTTAAGGCAAGAGTAACCACTCACAAAAAAATGCACAGAAATATTCAGATGAGTCCTCAGTTCCACCAGCAAGGCTATTTCTCTGTGCTGGGTTATTTGACAGCTTTTATGATTCCTGCTCTTTCTACCAAATCCTCATCTTTTAAACAGGAGTTAAATACATCCCTTGATACAAGACACAACAGACAGGAACCCTCCTTCTCCTCCCCATATCCTCAGAGGAATGCTTCCCAGCACCTCTGTGCTGCCCACACAAACAACATAGTTATGTTGAAACTGCATATCCAGTCCTCTACAGTCATACAGACTAACACACCATGTGGCTTTTTCTCTTGTTTCTTATCTTGGTTCAATCAAAAATCTCTGATTATGTACCATTTCACAAGTACCAGCCCTTTCCCTGGAATCCTTTCAGCTGCATAATGATGACCTGTAAGTGCCAGCTGTAATATTCAGATGACCTTCAAGGTAAATTATGCTTTGAGTTTGCCTTACACACGTTCATGGGAACATAATCCGCTGTCTAACATAAATGATCATTTCCAAAGAACATAATGGTTCTGAGTGCAGACAATAACTGGCTGCAATTTGCTTCATGAGCAATTTTATTTACATCGACAGCAGTAGAACTAAATTGAAAGGCCTGCTCTTTGACTGTGGCTGTATCTGTGCTAACACCAAAAGTATGTTCAGCTTCAGGAAATCAATTCATCTTTGATTTAGCTCTGTGTATTATTAACACAAGAATAATACTGAATATAGATTTTCTGCCCAGATGAAATGTGAATGTCTCTCTTCATGCCAAGGCAAGCACCACCCAAATTGTTGAGGAATAACAATTTGATGGAAGGACAGCACGCATCTCAGAAGGGCTGCAGGTAGGATTCATACAAATGAAGCAGGTTGGAAATAGTCACCATGAGACACACCCAAGAAGAGCAATGGTGTTGTGTTGTTGGGCTATTGGGCCATCCTCATCACATAATGAAGGTAGTCCTGAGACAGCCTCCATGGTCACACAAGGACTGCAAGTGGGTGAGTAAGGCCATCACCATAGCAGGAACATACTGGCCAGAGAAGGCTCTCCACGACAAAACCATGTTGCCAAAAGGTAGGAAGGATGTTTCCATGGAGATAATTAGGAGGCATCACTTTTGGGGTGACCTACATAATAATTTCTATCAATTTGCATATTGTATTAAAACATGCTTCAATAACATTTAAATACATTCAAGATTTTTAGCCATTTTGTATACCATTTGTGTATAAACCCATAAGATAAACATTTTCTGACTTCCTCAATGACTGCTTTAGTTTTTCAGATCATTTCTATTGCCAATTAGCCACTTTTCTGTTGTGAGGATTCTGACAGCAAGTGAAGAGATTTGTAATAAATGTATCCGATTTAAAAGCAGGAAAAAAAAAAAAAAAAAAAGAAGAAGAAAAAAGGAGCAGAAGAAAGTTATGTCCAAATTATGAAGACCACTACAGTTCAGTCCAGGATGGTAATCACATTTCCACAGAGGGATAAGAGATGTGTGTCCTACCATTATAAGAGAGCATTATGCACATTGAATATATATTCCCATAGAGGGACTTTTCCTTCATTAGGTCTTCGATTTGAAGGGCTCTGCTGTATCAAGAAATATTGTTCATGTCTCAGCAATGCCTCATGATTGAGATGTTAGGTGCAATCAAATCTATTAAGGAATGTAGTTTAATAATCCACATCCTCTTTCAATTCATTTTCTATTTATTGCAACAGTATGCAGCAAATGTGAGGCATTTCATGGCTAACAAGATTCAGAAAGGTATAAAAAGAGAAGAAAAAAAAGACTGGATGATGGTTTTGGTTTGCTGGTTTCACATGGTTCATAATGGGACACTCTGCACAGCATGTGGTTCAGAGTTGGGCTTATTCCAAGAGGAAAATAGAGAATGTGCAATGGGTTTATATTTTGTGCAATACAGCTCAAGAGCCCTGCTTCAGACTGATAAAATCATTAAGGTTTGAAAAGACATCTAAGATAATCAGTCTAGTCATTGACCTACCATCAATACTGCCCACTAAACCATGTCCCTAAGTACCACATCTATACATTTCTGTGCATTTGCTTTCATCAAATGAGTCCTGGAAAACTTTTTCTTCTTGTTTCACATGCATGCAATTTCATTCTTGAAGTACTTGAGGGAGAAATAACCATTCCTGTGCCCAGTGCTGTACTCATTCCTAGCCATGAACAAAGGAGAGCTGCATTCCCAAAAATCTTAACAATTAAAAAGCTGGTGTGGCAAAGGCCTTAAGGAATGGCTCAGCTGTGTCTGCATCACCTCACACCTACATACTGTATTGTAAAGCACTGTCTGAGCCTCAGCTGCAAGGGACTAAAGGAGAGATGATGAAGGAATAGGAGGAAGGCAGTCTCCTTGTCACTGACCTGCTTGAGCACTGCTGTTCCTGAGAAAGGAGAAGGCTGGCAGCCAGGTCCTTGCTCCATTATCTCTGGGTGCCTGTTGACATCAGTGATCTTTCTCCTGATTCTGCACCTATCTGAGGGAGGGCAGCATATATAATTTCTTTTATGTATGTTATGTATGGCCAATGACTGTTAAGCTGGATTTGATCAAGTGCTCATCACAAGAAGCCCAACAGAGCAATCAGAGCCTCTGTATCAGGACTGTTCATGGTAAAAGCAAGTTGGAGAGGTGGACAGTGGGTCTCTGCAAGAGGCCAAGGTCCATTGCAGCTGCCAGCTCCTCTTCCAAGAGCCAGAAAGCTAGGGATGCTCCTTAGCTGAGTCACACCATAAATACATTGCGGAGGTGGTTTTGCCTCCTGCTGCTGCCTCCTCACTTCCAGCTGCAACATACAAACCAACTTTGTCATTTCTCCATTAAAAAAAAAAAAAAAAAAAAGCCTTTTGTAATAAACACTTTCTTAAGCTCTTCTGTCAGTAAATAGGAGCATTATAAAGTATTGATAGAGAAGCTGGAACAGATCAGGAGGACAAGAGGTGTGCCTGTCTTTCTCGCTACATTTTACCTTCCCGCTGAGAGAAGTCAGAACTGCTATTTGGCCCTGTAGGATTTTCAAAAGAGAAAGGGCAGCTGTGAGGCTTCCACTGAGCTTCCAGGCTCCCAAAATGCCAAAGCTAAAAAAGAAATCAATCAATCATACATAGTGGGGATGTTCAAGGGAAGGCCTCTTCAGCCATGCAGGTCATCCCTCATGAAAGAGTGGGTTTAGCTTCTACATTTAAATGTTTTCTTTAAGCTGAAGAAAATGTTTTCCTGATGGAGAATCAGGGTGTTTTTAATTCACTGTTTCTGGGATAGATCATTCTGCTGCTCACCCCATCACCCACATTCTGGCCAATAACCAGGGTCTCACCTGCCCATGCAGTAGAAGAGACTGCTTTGAGCACTTCCTGAGCTACAGTCCAGGGCCACCCAGCCCAGTGATTCATGCTGGCAATGCAGACACTGCTGCAGGCAATCTCTAGCACTGTGATGCTAGGTCACGTCACAGGGCTGAGGAAGGTTACATATAGCACTAGCAAACCATGGTCACTACGTATCTAGTCCACCCACCTTCAGGTTTCTTCCTTTAAAAACAGCCTTCCACTCCCCTATCTGCCACAAACCAAACCAGACAAAGAAGATGCATTTTCCTGGAAAAAGGGAGGTTGAGCACATCCTGCTCTGTAGTTTTATAGTTTCTTCTGGGTGTAGCTGAATGCTGTTTCTTGGGAGACTATGGCCAGCCAGTAGCTCTTTGCCTCACACTTAAAAATCTCTCCTATTTGCAGTTATTTTGGTTGCTGCACCTCCATGACAGGGCTGATAAATTCAATTCTGACTGCAGTAGGACTAGGTGACAGCTGAAAACAAAAAAGTACAAGCGATCCTGACAGTGCCTCACTTCAAAGAAAAGAAAAGGCAGGGTAGGAAAATGTTCTTGAGGCAATCTGGTGAAAGGGAGCTGCTACTGAGCTGCTGCATTCATCAAAGTTTTTCCAAAGGTCACTCTCATCCTCCCTCTATCCCCCCGTCTCCCATACACCATCTGCAGTTCAGATAACAAAGACTTTATTGAGCTCCCCACCTGTCTCAGCAAAACCTGATTACATATATTTTTATCTCATGGACATTTATTCTCCTTGTTCTGTTCCTTACTTCTATTCATTCTTGCACCTCAAACTGGTCAAAATAGTGGGATACTCAAGGGCAGCTCACACCTTGGGAACAGCTGAGTTCAGCCCCATCAGAACTTTGTAAATACTGTTAAAATCTCTCTTTGTTAGTATGCACTAATAATGAGCTGCAGTTATGGCATCATGCAGCCAAGGTTTATGAGAACAATAGCATACAAAACAGCAGTATCGCTTATTTGTTACTGAGATAACACAAGCAAGACAATAATATTTAGTTATCATAAAACTGAAACTAGAAAAATATCTATCACCCTGCAGTTACCTTGCAACTCTTCTACTCACATCTTTTTATACTCAGCTGCTGCTCTATCATGTGTCTAAATATGTAAAGTGTAAAAAATTGTACCTATCAAAACTTGTTGCAATGTGTAACAAGATTTCATATCCACATGTATACCAACATATATTTGTATGGATGTATTTATGTATGCTTGTCTATTAGAATATTACCATACTAGACTATTGCAAAAGTCCCCTGCATTCATGTGCCTGCCAAGCAGCTCTTAGTGGTGACAGACAAGCAGGTTGCAATCTGGGTTTGGGAAGCATGGAGAGAGGCATATAAGAGAAACTCCAAAATTCTTTAAAGAAAATATATATTTCCAACTCACAATATTATTTTCAAGCATTCTAATCTTGTTGGGTATTTCCTTTATACCTAATAAACTATACTGATTTTATTTCACTGAGTAACATCCTCTTTAAGCATCCGTTGCGTCTTATGTGCATGCACATGCATAAATAACTCTATTACAATTTTTTTCTGTTGAGATGTTAACAGCTAAAAGGCATTACAGATTCCACTTTTTAATCTCATGCATGAATGTCACAGCTCAGCACAGCATTTAAACACATGCTTAGTCTTGGAAGCCTCATTGATCCCTGTGCAAGTTTTGCTGGATCTAGAGTTAAGAACAGGTTTGAATCAGGGGTAAAGATGTGTCTTTGTCACAGATTCATATGGGAATACAAATATTACAAGCTAAGAAGGAATTCACTCTGGTATATAAAAACCAAAAAACAAAACCAGTAAAAACACATTTATACGAAATAAACAGAATACTATGTCTTGTACATATTCTGGGTTTCTAACATTTTAAAAAGCTCAGTGGAACCCTGAGATCCTGTTGTTACATAAAAAGCAAGCATCAGACAGATGCATTAATAGGATTGCTAAAGGATGGACCTGTGAAATGTTCCTGTGGGTCCCAACACTGAGAAAAGCCAGTTCTGCTGAATCCCACATGAGTCACTAGGTCTTACCCTGCATGCTCTGAGCATGGCTGTGAATGCTGATGATGTACTGACTGATTTCTCAGTGCTGTAACTGAATTGTGATCCTCACCAACAGCTGTGACGTTGCCTTTGTGCCCTTTTTGTGTTCATCATTATGGTGAACTGCAGGAAGCCCTAGAGGACTTTGCACTTTAGCCAATACAGAGCAGGCTAAAATAGACAAAAATACTTGCTTTCAGTCACTCTTTCGCAGAGACAACTCACTAACGATTATTTAAAGACATGAGTTTTAAATTGTGTGTCATCAAAACAATGGCAATGATAATCACAGAATCATAGCATGGCTCAGGTTGGAAAGGGACTCCAATACACTGGATTTTAAAATCTTTCAAAGTATTACTCTGCAAAGAGAGAACATCACTCAGATTTATCACAGCCAAAAAAATACATTTTTGTACAAAAAATACAAAGCTTTTTTACTTGGTGAAAGATTAAGATATCTGGTGGATGGGATGGAGAACGATATGCAAACTTTTCCACATTACTACACAAAGTTGCCATGGGATGGCTTTGTGCAGAGTTGTTGTTTCTGGAAGGTCATTCTCAGTGGGACAGAGAAGCATTACAATAGCTTAGTATTCAAGCATCCATGCTTATTTCCACTGAACCCCTTAACATAGTATAGTTGAAACTCCTTTTCTCCCTAGTCTGTTTGTTACTTCACCGTGGAAGGGAAGGCAAGATACAAAGAGATAAAATAGGAGACCTAGTGAGAAAACCTGAAGATCAGGGAGCCCTGTGAGGAATCCAGGCACAGACACCAGCCTCATTTGTGTGATCTGTGTCATTGTCATTCAGAGCAAGCCAATTAGACTTTCTCAGCACAGCGTCTATGCATGAGCCTGAATACTTCTCCTGTTCCAGCACTACCAACAAAGAACTTTGCTCTGAGCTGTTCAAATATTCTATAATTAAGATGAATTAGCAAGTGGAGAAGCAACTGCATCAAGAAGAAATGAGTAGCAAACAATTGTGCAGAATACTAAATGCCTTCCCGAAGTTTAAGTCTGATCTGACAGACATGTGCACTGTCTTCTTTGCTAGCTTTTTTTCTATTTTTTTTTCCTTCTCCTACTTTCACTAACAGAAGAGTGAGGAAGAGACTAAACTGAAATATTATTTCTTTCTCATATTTTCTATTTCCGTGCTACTCCTTTCAGAGCCATTTGTGCTCAGAGAACATCTTGCTTTCTTCCTGAAGCACCGATTAAATCAAAAGAGTCAGGCATGATGGGAAGCCAGAAAACACAGGATATATGTTCTTGCCACTGTGGTCTGAAAGCACTGCTCTGTTCATCAGAAAGTGCCATTTGTCTAGAAGAAAGGGAAGATTTAAATGTTTTTTAGCCTTGAATTTGAAATGACCCTGAGCATCCTCCAAGAGATGTGTAGGGGAAAATGAATTTTAGTTCAGAGATTTTTTTTTTCTGCTCTCTTCTCCCTTGTGGCTTAAAGACAAGAAGAGATGTCTGTATGCATCAGACCCATGATCAGGATCAACTCTTTCTTGACTTCTCCTCCTTCATACAAGTCAGGGGCACAGTGAAAAAGCAACCAAAAGGCAGCATTTTAGATGGCCATGTCTTAGCTTCTTAGATGATTTTTCAGTCTCGTGGGGCCCTCAGCCCTCAGAATGCTTCTGCTCTAGATCTCATTGTGCAGTTGGCTGTAGAAACAGCTCCTCCCCACAAACAAGATATATAATACAGGCAGCACAGAGAGTTTGTACCTCATGAGCAGAATGAGTCTGGACTGTGTCCATGGGTGGCAGGACCTACAGTTCCCTACTTAAGGATCATTTGTGTGATCATGGGACTTTTGATCTATTGACTGCTTTGGAATGGCTTCCTTCCTCTCACAGGAACATAGACAGATGCAGGTTAGTTTTTCTAGCTTTGGTTACAGCTTTGGTGAGAATATATTTCTCAGTTCAACATAGCCTGGGGCATGAAACTTCATCAAGAGCTACACACTAAAAGTAAAAAAGGCTGTGAGGTTAAGGAAGCAGCTGAACTGAATATTTCTAATGATTGCAGCTCCACAGCTTGGCACTTACCTGTCCCTTCAATCATCCTTAAGGGACCCAAACCCCAGGAGAGTCCTAGCTGAGAAACCTTTCCTAAAACGATTTACTAAATGCGACTGAACTGTGTCAGAGCTGTAAAAAAAAGACCTGGTCAGCAGGGGTTTCTGCTCACAAGAGAAAAGGCTGGAACTAGCCTAGAGACAAGAAAAAAAGTTTAGCTTGTTCAAAGTATGCAGTAATATTACTTTTTAAAAAACAATACTCATTTTTTAGGAGAACTTGATTTCCTTTTACTGCTTCTGCATTTTATTTCTCTTTATTTTTTACTTCTGTGATGCAGAACACATCTTCTTGTTTAACAAATGCTCTTCATCTGGCACACAAAATGGGCCCCTAGCTTTAAGAAGAACAGGCATATATGATTTTAAGTCTAAAAGTCTTTAAGTAAAGGTTTGGTAGGACAAGACGGACCTTTCAGTGTGGTTTTGCTACATGTCTTGGAGGGAAGTAGAAGAGGAAGTGGGCATGAGGTGGCCATTTTGCTGGCAAACAAACCTAGAAAGCGGCTCAGTCTCTCACCCTGAGAAAAAATGTTTGCCCAGTTTAACCCACAAAATCTTCCTTTCCCAGAGAGATCACCTAATTGTATTCAGACATTCAGCATTGCTGAGAAGTAGTGGTTGCATAGAATGTTCAACACAGAGAACATTCAGTATCTAGACACCCCTGTCCCCGACATTCATCATCATTGCAGAAATGTAACCATGTTCCTCATTACAAACAAGATTGATGTAATCAGATCGCCCTGCAGCTCTCTTTAATCAGCTATCTAATTTTAGGCCTTTGCATCAAGATGGGGAAAGGGAGGTTATTGACAGAGTTCTTAAAATACTGTAGCAAAACCCTACACTTGTTCATCTTTCTCTTTATCTGATTTATAACCAAAAGATATACGCTGCTCTTCCCTCCCTCAAGTCCTTTATTACCTCCAGGATTCACATTACAAAGAGCTAAAATCCACTGCAAAAAACTCTGAAGAAGTCTCACATTGGATTTGGGTTCTCTGTACTGGCTACATAATTGCAGCAATAAGCTGACTTAATCCTTTTTAGGTTCTTGGTCGCAATACATGTTTTAGCCTCAGCCTCTAAGCATGATTTGACTTTCCCACTGTCAATCACAATTCCAACAATTTTTCCATCCCTTTTACTCATTTCAACCACATTTGATGAAAGAGTTTTTGACAGCAGGTATCCAGAAAAAGAAAATCATCAAGCGTTCCCAAGGAGATGTGTGTTACATTTGAGATCATCTCTTTATTGGACATCAGGTAATTCCCATTCACTGTGCTTGGCTGCATTGATATACTAGGACATGTTATGCCCATTCAGCACAGGACAAACCAAATGGGTGGCATTATAGATGAGTTTGCTGAATGATGGAGGAAATCACTATAATTCCAAATGCATCCTGGCAATGGGATCTTGGAGTCTGAATATATTAATATCACATCCTCAGCACTAGTTCTGGAAGACCTTCCTGCAGGGCTTAGCCTCTCCAGGCTGTGAACCCCAAACCTCATCTTGTGATGAAACAGCATTACCTTGCCCTTCACACTGGTCTAACAGATTAGACTGGTTTTGATGCATGCAGCACAGAGGAAATCAAAAGCTCCTGGAATGAGCCATCACCAATATCTTCAGACACTGACAGACTTTGAAAATCCGCCTGTTCCTTCTGTTGCTCTGCTTTGACTGGAAAAGCCAAAGGCACACCTGGCTTCTACTCAGCCAGTATCCAAATTGTAAAATGTGAGACCTTTTGCTTGGTGATATGCATGAATCTCTGCTATGGTGCTTCATCTTATGTCTGCAGTCACAATGTGCATGGTCAGAGCAGCATTCTCTGATTTCTCCTAGACATCTATTCAGTCAGATCAGACAAAATTTGATCTGGCTTCTGCATCTTTTCAAGAGCCCCATTTTCAGCAGCTCAGGCCCACTATTAAAATCTTCCACTATTAGAGCCTGAAGTCTGTTCTGTTTCTAGCTCTGGCAATGGCTCCCGAAGACACAAGCTAAAATTGCAAATGTTAGACCTAAATCCTCTACAGATCTTTGTTAGCGTTCTAAAACTAACTCTAAATGAGCTGGGCATGAAGTTGGGAAGGAACACATCCTTGATTACTGACTTAAAGTGACTGGGAGAAAATTCACGACATATAATGTCATGCTCAGCAATAAAAATTGAGGAGAGAGGTGAATTTTGCAGGCAGCCATTTGTCTTGGAAGTTAAATCTAATGTGAAACACAATCCAAATTTTTTGCAGTCAATCCTAGATCTTTGCAATACGAATGGTTCAGCTTCAGTCTGCTTTGTATGTCCCCCTGCAGACAAAAGGACAGGTTTCCCTGGTTATAATGAGATCCGCTGTCCGGAAACTCAGGGACTACAGTCCCAGAAAGCACAAGAGCACTGACTCTTTGAGACCTGTGATTTATCTCTGTGTCTCCAAGGAAGAGTCATGTCAATAAAAAGTTATTACAATTCTTTTCCTATAAAACAAAGCCAATAAGACATTATTGCAGCAGCCTCTTCTAAACTAAAGCCTACCAGGAAAAAAAGGAAAAACAACCAACACCACAACACAAAAACACACAAGGAAACAAGGTGGGGACTGGAAGAAGTCCCCTAAATACAGAAGTTCTGTGTTTATCCATCAAATGCATCCGAGGCAGCAGTTGGCATCTGAATGACATAAAGATGAACTTGATGTACAGCCTGGATGGACTTAAGTTCTTTTACAACGTTAGCTAGAGAAGTGTAACTCTCTCCCATAGCCAGAAACCTGCTTCACTTCCCCCTCCCTTTGGGTCACAGAGAAGAAAAGTTCTCAGAGATCAAAAATGACCTGACCAGATTGTCCTTCAGTGGTACATTTTATCATTTACTTAAAAGTCAGCAGTGACCTAACTTCAGATCAGATATTACATAATCACGTGCTACATTCTTAATCCATTCCTTAACATTTCTCAATATCTATCAGAGTTGTATTCCAGTCATGCAAATCCATATAGTTTGGGAACTGTGGGAATCCCCATCAACCAAAGATCTAAATTTTAGATCTGCTGTGAGCCCAGCAAATGTTGCTTCTCACTTAAAATTGACTTGTGCTGCAGTATTTTGTCTGTGCAGCAAAAATCCACCCAATAAGAAACAGCTTTTTGCATCTCTCATTACCAAAATTAGATGGATCACCAGCTAATCCTTCTTAGACCAACAACATTCATTTCTTATCACAACGAACCTTTAGTTAAACTAACAGTGTTTGCTGGAAGTAGCTGCAGGAACTTGTTCAATTTATATCAGCAACCACAGAAGATTTTGTTTCAGCTAGAAGCACATGAAGACATATAAAACTGGTTGCTTCACACTAAATGTGATGTATCAAATCTACAGTCTCTGTATCAAGAAGAGCATTTGGTGTAAAGAAAAGGCTGGAAGAGAAGGATGGAAAATTTATGAAAATATTACTTATCCAGGTTTCATGATTTGTGCTTATATTAGAGGCACCACAGAAAGAAGTAGTGCAAGAAAGAGTAGGAAGGGAGAGAGGGTCTGTGACCCAGCAGGGCAACAAACTGGATGGACTGTTCCTTTGTTTACACAGTCCAAATGAAATACATGCATTTCCCGTAGCAGTAGAGAAAAAACATAGCAGTCTGATGTTCCCTAACCTCGTTACAGTATAACCGATGGCAGAAAAAACAGGGATGGGTTGGTTATAGCTAGCCCATTAATCTGGTTCCTGATGAAGCATCTCAGCTAGAGTTAAAATTAACATTAGAAAATTAATCGGGACTTCACAATGGAAACCACAAAGCATATGGTGTCAGCTAATGGAGAGGCTGTAGGGCTGAAGCCTCTGAAACTTCGTGTCTTCCTGAAATCTAATTAGACCATAATGGAAGGAAGACTGAGCAAAGGCTCTTAATTGAAAATTACACTTCCAGTTCAATCAAAGCCTGCTTCCGTGTTGCTATTAACGACCTTTTAAAAATAGCTGAATTCTACAGTGACCTTGCATACAAAGTGTTCACTTACAGAAAGTAACGGTATGGATAATCAATGGATGCCTCAGTGATGGATTTGCACCCATTTTGTAATAATTTATGACTAGTGTGTATTGAACTGGCTGCTAGGTTGCTGTCTGTATGAATGAATATATGGTTTAATTTAATAGAAGCTGTCCAGAAAGAACAAACAAACACATATAAGTGTCTCAAGGCAAGCTACTCCTTGAGAAACACTTCAAAAGTGCTAAGAATGAATGCACAGACAGGAAACTGTCTAGAAATAGAACTGATCTGAAGAAACATCACGTACTGAAAGGTCCACTTTTTCCAAAGAGGAATACGTGTTCTCCAGGTGGGTTATGAAGGCCCAGAGAGGTTCACCTAATTTCAGACACTTACTAAAGGAACAAAAATTAGTGAGAGAAGGTACTCAAGTGCAACTTCTGTGGACTTATTCTATGAGTTTTGGTCTGTTACAGAGCCACTGGGAATCACAATACAGGGATATCAGGCTGGCTTCAGAATAGACAGCAGAATATCTCCATCTGGAGCAGCAGGAGTTATATGACAGTTATATTCTGAAGATCCAGGCCAGAATTTGCTCAGCAGGGACTCCTTGGTGAAAGTAAGGTCAGAAGTACTGGCATCATCTTAGACCTTCAAACTTCAAGACTTTCTGACTAGTTTGGAATTCTTAGCCCTGCACCTGAAACTTTTCATGTCAAGTTTGCTGGAGGCAGCTCTGCTCAGCTGCATGAATCATTCCTCTTTCCCCTTTGGTACACATTCCAAATATACATCTCATAACTGTCTATGTGCTCCGTGAAGCATCCTCTATATTTTCTTGCTTATGCTTAGGATGACAGCAGGACTGTCCTCCATTTCACTTTCCTGCAGCTCAGTTTACTTGTCTCAAACCCCCACCACTCCCCAGACCTCACCACCCCACTGCTCTGCCCTGCAGGTTTGGAGACCTCCTTGTGCCTTCCACAGCTTCCCCTGCCAGTTTGATTTTTATGGCTTGGTTTGCCTTTATTCTCAGCAGCAGTTGCTGTGCTCCTTCTCACATCAACCAACAAAACACCCCATGAAGTTTTGTTCTCCAGACACAGCCTACCTTTGATTTTTGCTCTATGAGGATGTTTTTCCCCAAGATATATTTGTAACTCCTGTGTAACTCAGAGATTTCTTTCCACTGTTTTAGCTCTGGAACAGCATTACATAAATGTTCAATGTCACTGATTACCTCTGATGTGAATTCTCCCTTCAGTACACTTTTGCCTCACTCTTCCTCTTGAGCTTAGGGTCTTATAGGCTGTGGCAGGAGATGCATGAGCAATCATGGCTTGTCTGACACTGACTCATGCTTCAGTTTGGTCAGCTCAGATTTATAATGGATGGCATTCTTACATTAGTTCAGAAGGAAAGACTCAAGATTATCCATTCAAGTTTGGGTCAGAAACATCTTCTATTTGTGAAACCCACCAACTAATACAGAATAAGTTAGATCTAAAATCAAAATACTTAAAACTGTCTGGACAAATAATTATAAAATGGGAACACGGTTCTGAAGGAAACCAATCTCTCTGAACCACAAGCAACCATGGATTATTTCACTCCATATCCTCTCCACCCACCTCACTGCCTCACACAACAGAGAAGAGCTGAAACAGCCCATTGACAAAACCTCAAGGGACATTTTCCCCTTACACACAGGGATTTTCCTTCCCTTGAGATGTGCAGTGCAAAAAGTACAGAAAGCATTTACAAAAGAGCCTCTCTGCCGTGAGAAGCGAGCAGCTTCAGGAGTATTTCTTCTGTCTTAAATGGGGAGATCTTCCTAAATCAAGGTACTTCAATGGAGATCCATTTAAATATGAGATATTCATGCAAAACATGGCTGGCAAGCCACAAGAACACTGTGAGAGACATAACCTGTGACAACACAATGCCTAAAGCAGCTCATGGAATAACAGTGGAGTAAGTACCCATCTGAATACAGTTTTATATATAATTACTACACAAACAATTATAAAATTAGTTAAAATAATGGGATCAAAGTTAGGTAAGTAATTACTGCTAGTAAGTATTACATTTAAGTTTTAATTCCCACAGTAACTTCAGACAGAGGGGTAACAGGAACCAGTGCCAGAAACCTGAAGGCAGGAAAATTCCAACTAGGCGCAAAGTGAATATTTAAAACTATTTTTATGGCACTAACAAATCAAAGAAAGTCACAGTTTCTCCACCTCTTCATGTCCTCAAGCCAAGACTATAGGGACTTATATCCTGGAAGATGCTTTATGGTCAAATGAGAGTTATTGGATTCAGTACATTTTTTAATTTCCTTTATATAATTTTCCAGGCAGAAATTAGACTGCTCCACATCTGATAAGTATTTGCTACTAATCCTATCTACTCCATCTACTCTCCCTGATACTGCTTCTTCTGAAGGTACCTCCTGGGTAGCCTCATGCTTTCTTTGATCTCCACATAAATCCTTCATCTGCATGTTTGGACATTGCCATGCACAACTAATTCCAGCTATGACATTCTTTTTTAATTCAAAAGAATAAACATCTGCAAGGGGGTATTCCCAGCTCTCTTTGTTGGTAAGAAAGTCTTTCTAACCAACGTCCAAACATCTACTCTCCAAGGCATTTGATTTTTCCTGTTTTATACCTTGGCCGTTTCCCACATCTCACAGCAATATGTTATATTGGAGATAACAGTTAAATGGGTAATTTTCTTGCTTGTTCTACTCCTGTAGGCTTCCCACTGGAAATCAAAGAGCTTTGATTTATTTCAGCATGTTTCAGGAGGAAACAGGTAAAATTCTGCAGCCTGAGTTGAACAAGATGATGGAAAGTGTAGTTTAGTGATATTTAAAAATCCATATTAACTAAACTACGTAGAAAACCTCTAATTTCTTAAGTTGTATAGAAAGATCAGTTCTGAGTTCCATAAGAGTAACCTAACCAACAGATAACATTTAAAGTGAAACTGGGATTGAACATGACATGTTGCAATCCACATGCCTTCTTCAATCCCATTCTGGGACACCAGTGATTTATTTCAGTGTGCCTCATCAGGCTTCCGAGTTAAAACCTTTGTGCTGGAGCAAGATCCTCTGTCCTTACTCATTCAATCAACACTGCACTGGGATCAAGTGAGAAGCAAATCCTTTTGAAAGCAGTGGGATTTTTTAATGGTTTATATATTTTTGCAGAGCCCATGAATTTTGGGTTTACGTCTTCACGAATCACTCTGGTCAAGACATTTCCCCATTTTGTCCTTCTGAATAATGAAAGTGATTTCTTTTGTAAAACCGGTCTTTTCATGTATGATGCAGAATAAACAGAAGTTTCAACAAATGTTTCTTATTATAGAATCTGGGCTTTTCTTTACCCGATATTCACCTCTAACCTCTAAAGAAACGGATCCTTTGCAAATCTACATCTTACTTTGAAGGGAAAAGGTTAACCATACCAATTAGAAGTAGTAGTTTTTTATCATTATTATTTCTTACTTAACAGTGGAACTTAAACTTGGTCTCCTGACTTCTCTGTTTTTCCCACTTCTATTTCTGCCTTGTTCTCAACAACAACAGCAAAGAAACACTGGAAGAAATGAGAAAAATGTCTAAAAATTAGAAATCACAGCAAGGCTTTCAGAAGAGCTGATCCCTCTTTGCCAGTTCAAAGCCATTCTAAAAAAAGAACATAATCACTTTCCTTTGCCACTGTCTCTGCGAACAGAGGGGGAGCTTTTCCTTCATTTTAATTGTCCTCACTCCTTTTTAATTATACCCCTTCCTCTGTTCTGCTCAGTGCCATCAAATACTGAAAGAAGGCATTGGATTCCAGCCTAATGCATTTTGGCTGATTCAAAACTCCTGAGCTTCAAGTTTCTTTTTCCGCATACTGACATGAGAAACCTTTCTTGCTTAATGAAGTTTTGTCAGAGGCCTCCTGCAATTTGTACAACTGCTTATTTGCAGAGTCTGGTTTTGCAAAGATGCACAACTTCTTCTCTGATACTGTCTTCCTTTCACTGTCTTAATAAGAAAAGCCCACATCTTCTTGCTAATTTCATATGAAACTAAGTTCTCCAGATTGAAGGTAAGTATTTTTGCCTATTGATAGTTGATAGGTGATGAAATTACAGCTCTGCCATGGACAGAAGAGCTTTCCAAATTGGTTGTGTTTCTCAGATCATTTCATATCTGGAATTCAAAACAGGTAAACTGGCTGCAAGGCTTTGATTTTGGTTTGTGGAAAGTCTGAGTGAACAGCAGCAGTGATTGACTCTAGTATAATAAATCCCTAACACTATTAGCTGTATATTTAAGAATTGAAAAGCACTTTTGTCAAGAGCGGTGAACAAGTATGAATAGGGGTAATAAATATCATATATGCAATTAATATTTTTTCCTTCTTTCTTTTTCACTGTTTACTCTTTCTGTTTTGTCTCCATGTATTCAAGGTAGATTCAGAAAGGCTTAGTGGAAAGTTGCTTAGTACTACATTGGTCTCTCCAGAAGTAATGTCTCCTATTTATTTCCATAGAAAGTAAACAGATACAAAGAGCACAATAATGCTATTTGATAGAGTAAATTATAGCTACAAAACACTGTTTTTCAACATAGTCACCACCATTAACTATGCATTTTTGCCAGTGATGAACAAGAGCCTGAATATCATGCTTGTAAAAAAGTGCATGGCCATCCAATCCAGCGCTGGCTTGTCTTTCACACTGCCACCACCGCTGCTGAATTGCACCACCACCTCACTGTGCTCACATCCACTGCTTGGTCTCCATAAGCATTCTGCAAGCATCAGTGAATGTCAGTGGGTGCCATTTTTTCTGCATGGAGGAATTCAATGACGCATCTTTGCTTCATACTCACTTCCATGTCAGACACCATTTTGTCAGACTGCCCCTCTGCTGCTATCTGTGACACAGTAACAACATGGGATGGTAATGGAGTACAGGTGGACGGTTCAACCTCTATTGCCATAACACCAGCGTCCACCTCTGACTTTGTGGGCCAACATAATAAAGTAGGAGGCATTACTTTTGGAGTCGCCTTTGCAGTATCAAAGTGAAACAGCTGGATAACAACATTTCCAAGTGTATATATTCTGTGAGCTCTGGGATCCTGATAATGCATACCTTGGGCACCCTGAAAACGAAACCTATCGTTTTAAAGAGGAGTTTCTTCCACACAGAGTTACCTTCACAAATCCAACACTATACACATCCCACAGTGTTTCACTGTCATTCTTTCAGTTGTTCCTGAAGATAGTAAGCACAAAAACCCTTGAGTAGCATCCCACCTGAAGAACAGACACTCAGATGGAAAGAGAGATCTCAGCAGCTTTCCTCTGCCATGTATTCTGTGTCTCTAATGCAAGTCTCTTCTGTATGAGAAGCAAGAACTATCTCAGACTCCCAGACAACCCCAAAAAAATATTTTGTGGATTGCCAGGTACGTGCTTTCAGTTTACCTTCTCCAAAAGAGGCACCAGTAGTATCCTCAAAATTCATGGCTGAATGGAGCCCAACAGGTTTTATTTCAGACCCCAGTCCAAGTGGACCAGTGAGGTACACTTCATATCCTGCAACTGTTTTAACTCACTGGTTCTTAAACACTGCATTCTACAGCCCTCTCATATCACCCATTCCAGTATTCATCTGTGCTTCCAGAGAGTGGTACCCTGATTCAAGGCAAGAAACTAATGTTTAGAGTATGCTGGAAACAGCCACAAGTTTTAGTAATGTGGTGTTCAAGAAGGAACACTTTGCAGAAAGAACAACTCCATATAATGGATTATTGGAACAACACGAAGTATAAAAAGTAAAACACATCATGACAAACTTCCACTCATACAAAGCCCTTCACATCATTTCATGTTGTTATTCACCATCTGTGCTCAGACCTACAGAAATTTCTACATGACTTTAACACCTATATCTAGCAGCTTAGGGAAACTCAAGCTCTCAAATCTTTTGGGCAATACCGAAAACCTTCTTTTTATGAACACACTCCTCCTTTATGTGAAATAAAGTCATGATTTCCTCTTCTCTCATCACCTTCCCATTCTAGGAGCTGTCTACATAACAGCACTCAGTAAATGATGCTCCTCCACCTAGAATGGCCACTATCTTCCATATGCCTCTCTCATGCATGAATAGATTAAATTGCTGCTGCTCATTTCTTTCTGAGGGAGTTAAAATTCAGAGGCCTGAAGAAATTTTACAGGGATTTCAGATGAATTTAAACAGTGAGGAGACATTTAAATCTCTTCCTTCCTTTTAATCTAAAAACTATTTGTAGTTATGAAACAGGAACTCAAGACCTCATCTGCACTGCTTCTGGCAGCACTTCTGTTCCTTTTAGCTCTTGGCAGTGCCTGCATATACCTAGAAATGCAGAAAACTTTTCTGAGAAGAGAATCTTCCAAATCATTTCTGTAAGTGGAGTAATCCATGCTTGACCTACATACAAAACATTTGGAGCTTCATCACTGAAATTCAAAGTGGCACCTGCCAGTTAACAACAAAATCTCCTTATTACTTGAACAGGAGAAAGAAATTCAGTTTGATTTCAGGTTCACTAAAGATACATCTGTATTGCAGTGTTGTAGAGAGAGGTTGGGTGGTATTTCCCCGCATATTCATTCTACCTGGTTGGATTTTTGCAGACCAGGCTGACCCCAAGAGAGCAAAGCACTCATCAGCTAGGTCAACAAACTGTACACAGCAAGAAAATCATATCCAGAGGTGATGAAGAGATGCAACAGCTACACTTACGGGCTGCCTCAGAGAGGAGGCAGCTAATAAGATACTTGTGGTATTAGAAAGGCAGCAGTCAAAGAAAATTTGTTGTTGTAAAAGAACTTGAACCTAGGGAGCCTGAAGTGTTTTACATGGTTCATACTGCTGACAAGGAATCAGTGTTTTTCAGCTCCAATATGGTCTACAAGATTTAGCTAAGCATGTCTTATGGAGTATTTCAGCTGCATAACAGTTTAACCTATTATACAAATGGGCCAACTGAGTTATGGAGTCCAAACTCATTAAAACTGGCAAGTTGAGCCTTTCTTTGCAAGTTTTGGGACTCTTGCTGCTCCAACAGCACGCACCGTGGGAGACTCCTAGGAGAACACAGGGTATGAACTAGAGCTGCCTGGAGGTGCCACAGACATACTGCTACCTTAGGAAACAAATTTGTTTTCAAAAACATTCATGTTTTTAATGAATAGCATTTTTTTCCCAGAAAAGTCATACATTTATTTTTAAAAATCTATTTTTTTTAACTGAAAACTGGACTGGCCATTATTTTCCAGTGTCTGAGCCCGTTCTTACTCTGAGAGACAAATCTTCAAATTACTGCACATTCCAAAGTCAGCCTGTGGGAACAAGCCCTTGTGCATTCCCTCCTTCCTGTCCTTCATCGTGCTGAGAATACAAGTGATTCCCTGGAATAATGCTGGCAAACAGTAAACCAAAAACCCATCATGAAAAAACAGAAACATTCTCAGGGCTCAAATCAAAAATATTAGTCAGCCCACGGTTAGGGTGAGGATTTAAAATGTTACATCCTTGTTACATCAGTTTTCTTTTAATAAAATGAAATAGAGGAAGAACAAAAACATTCCCCACAGGAAATTTCTTACTGTACTGTGTCTACAGAGGTGAGAAAGCAACAAGCACTTATCAGACATGATCAGAGAAGACCATTGCTCATTTTCTGCATGGAGAAAATGCTTATCTGGACTGCCCTTGCAGGGAGCTGCCCTCCCCCAGACACTCTCAGAACCCTCAGAAGGAGTGTGATCCATAAAACCCACTAAGTTCCAGGTACACCCAGAGACCTACAGACCAAGACAAGTCAGCACGGCAGAATTTACTGTGCACAAATGACAGCACTTATTTAGCCTCCATTTACTGACAAACCACGACCCATTTTCATTAGATAGCTGCCAGCACATTTGCAAATATCAACATCTGAACCAGCATCTCCTTGTTCTTAGGAGCAAAAATGAATCTTAACGTATTTGTTTCCCACTTTTCCTTTAATTTCAGCCATGCAGTTAAATTGCAGTCCCTCATACTTTCCACCCAAGAACCAAACTGTCAGTCTTCAGAGCTGCTCTCTGCCTTTTGTCACCTATGTGGGGAACATTACTTAGGTAATGCACTCTTCAAAGCAGTAGGCTGGTACAGAAACAACCCCCAAATAGTGCAGTGAGATAACAAGGAGGAAGCAGACAGCAGTTCTGGTAATTAATAGCTAGGGCTGTCTATGCTTGAGATGATTTTCTGTCACTGGGAGACCTGGAGTCAAGGCTGGACAGCTTTGCCATTCAAGCTGATGATGAAATGAGTCAGTGTAAGAGGTGGTCTGGTCCATGGAACAGAAAGTGTCAATCCAGACAGTCACAGTGGTGTTTTTTGACTTTCTGAGGCAAGAAACAGACAGACCACATGACTACAAGGCATTAAGAGTTTGGAAATTACCCCCATAGAGTGCACATGCTCTGACAACATTAGCTGCAAGTGTTTCTGTCTGTTCAATCTTCCAAGCTGAAGGCAACACTGCTCCCAGTGCAAGCATCATTTCCACATGCCTATGTTCATGTCAAACCTACCCAGGCTGACTTAAGAAGATCTGCTAACCACAACCCAGCTAGAGCCTTCACTCCAGCACGCATGATGGCAATGTGATCACAGCCATCTGCCAAGTTGGTTTGCACTGATTCCTTACACTCTGTGTATATTTGAGACCCAACTGCCCCCATGTGCCCATTGCAAAGAAAGAGATTTGGAGGAAAGCATGAAATTCTGCCCAGGGAGAAAGCATCTGCTCTCTCTTGGGGCTTTGTGGCTGCTCATATGTGAAAGGAGATTATTGTTGATGAGAGCTGTCAGTGAGCTTGCTGACTCATTCATTTTTGTGGCCATTTCAGAGTGGCTCTGTGACAGTCTGAAGCTGGCTCCAGATGAAAGCCCAGAAAGCCCAGCAGCCACCCCCTTCCCTTCCCAATATTTATCAGTCTGATGCAGCTATTGATAAAATTTGGTGCCTATCTCAATATCTGGAGCACAGTGCCAGATCAATTTTTCTCAGTGATGGATAAAAAGCCTATTTTACTAACTGTTTCTATGTTTTCCTCACCGTTTTGGCATTGCAGTTCCAATCCTCGCCATGAAGCTTCCCTTCCCAAACATTAGGATCACACTGCTTTGGAGATGGGCTAACTCAAAACCCAAAAAAATGTGATAATCAGAGACATGAAGTGCTTATGGAGAGGAAAAAGCACAGCAAAGCCCACCCCTGCTGAGTTCAGCTGTAGGTATAGTGGAACTTTCCTCTAAAGTCATACCCATAATAAACTAGGATGCCCTCCACTCTCACTTGGAAGGTGACACTTCAGAAAGAATTACTGGGGCATTTTTAGCCTGGCATCAGCCAGAGTACTGTCACATTGTTAGCACCTGCCTGTCAGTAACAAATAACATTATATTATAAGCATGAAACTGCTAGAAGTTTAGTTCCTATACAATCTCTGAGGTGTTTTTCCTTCATGATCCCCCATTCCATTGCATTTATGCAGGCAGATCGATTTCACTACTGAAAAAAAGATTATTTTTTTTTTATTAAGCTCTATATTTTCTAGTCTCACCCTAATCTATCAGAGGGAGTTGCATTAGCATGAAATACATACATACATACATAAATATATATGCCAGCTGTCTTTGTTGCTAAAATCAAAGTTAGCACTGATGACATTATCTTTCTCATATTTACAGCCCTAGTAAAGCAGAAATTAGAAGAGCCCCCTCCAGCATCAGTTTAGGAAACGAACCAAGGGACCATTATTTTTGTCTTCAAACAGACCAATTTACGTAATCATTAATTTACTAAAGATGTCACTGGTGACCCCCCAGAAAAAACCCTCAGATTATTATTTTCTTTTGGCAAATCTATCATAGTACACTTTAAAATTAAATCATGCAATTATTTTACTTAAGCTGCCTATCAAAACAAAAACAACAACAAAAAACTCCTGTTCTAATGAAACGCATTGGCTATTTTAAATATCAAAGCAATTTTTCTTTCCACTTATTTAAATCTATTCCAATGACAATGAAGTGACACAAAGTTTATTTCTATAGTGCCTAATTACCAAAACAATCCAGACACAGGAACATAGAAATGGTGGTGGGAAGAGATCTCTGGAGATAACCTAGACCTACCTCCGGCTGGGATGGGGTTATCGCCAAGATTAGACTGCACAAGCACAAAAATCCCTGCTCTGATTCTGGTGCACGCCTACACAGCATCAAGCCAGTACAAACTCAGTGCTCCCTGACCAGGATGAAGATCTGTGGAGAGGACATAGCTTAACTCCAGGCAATGCAAATTGTTTGTGACCTTCCCCAGTATGCCAACATCACCAGAAGTAACTTCTGCCACTGTGCTGAAATGCTTTGTGAGGATTGATGCGAATATCCATTTTCCATCTAAACAAAGACTCCACAAAGGCAGGCAATATGCAGTACATCCTTCCTGCTGCTAATTGCATTTTTAGACACCAGATCCCCTGAGGAATCAAAGAAATGCCTGAGACATTCTTGTTGAGCAAAACCACACATGCCAGAGCAGCTGTGGGTGGACACACCGTGCCTCTCAGATTCACTGCAAACTAATTAACGGTTTCCTTTCCCACATTCATATCCAAAGGTGTTATTTTACTAATTATTTTCATTCCAAATGCATCAACTCACAAATTAGGTTCAGAAACTCCCTCACATCCGGGTAAGTAAATATTTCTGTAGCAAATCTTGGTTACTAATCCTTTCACTAAAGTTTCATTATCTGTTTGATTGTTCTTAGTTCTCATCCTTTAGATTTCTTGTCCTCAGAGAGATCTGAGCTGGAGAAGATAGACCAAAGCTGGAGTTTCCAGAGCAGAAACAGCACACTGTCAACTTTTTTGAAAGCTTGCCACATTCAAAGAAAACAGGTTTAAACTTCCTGGGAGTCAAGCTTCCAGAAAAGAAAAGGAAAAAAAAGAAAAGAAAAAAAAAGAAAGAAAAGAAAAGAAAAGAAAAGAAAAGAAAAGAAAAGAAAAGAAA
>JAPSGF010000050.1:4589873-4893584 GCA_035772895.1 Perdix hodgsoniae
AAGAAAAGAAAAGAAAAGAAAAGAAAAGAAAAGAAAAGAAAAGAAAAAAAGAAAAGGAATAATAATAATAATAATAATAGTAATAGTAATAATAATAATCTAGAATGAACAGGTATAAGTTAATAAGAAAGATTAATAACATAAAAAATGGAGACCCCAAGGGAATGTCATGTCATCTTGTCCAAATGCCTGCATAATTCAAGTGACATTATAACATCTTGCACTCTGTGTGCCATGAATGCACGTTGCCCAAAAGGCAGCTTGCCTTGATTAGACAACTTCAGAAGAACCCAAAACCATACAAGGTTAAAAAACCTCCTTCATCATTTCAGAAAATGGCTGGAGATCTGAACTGAATTTTGCTTCACTTTGCACTTCAATTATTTGCTTGTTCCACTTGCCTGTTATCTAGTTTATGGAAGAAGGCCTTTGGTTAATTTCACCCAGGAGAAATAAATCATGGTCTGCAGAAACCTCTGTTAAACTGCAACCTCCTATATCTAACTTAACTCTAAGGTGATGGTAACACAGAGAAGCATACAGAGTTTCATGTAGATAGCAGCCTCACCTTAAGGGTATCTTACAGATGATCCCAACTCCTGGCTAGATCTTCATCAGCCCCAACGTCGTCAGGGCAACTCTGGGACTTCTTGAGACCTGATACGCATTCACCACTGTTAGGAAAATGACTAGCCCCACTACAACCATAGGTTTGAAGCCTGCGAAAAGAGCAGGATAGCACAGTGCTGTGTTAACAGTGTCCTCCCATGTTCAACAGCCTAACCACTTCCACAAATCTCATTGCTGTTAGGAAAAAATACAAGGATTAGGAACCTCTTGAGAACTGTTTTCAAGTGAAAGGTGTAAATTTGACTACAAAGTACTGCACTGGAAGTTACTCTACATTTGTAACCATGAGTCCAAGAACCCAGAATCCAATTGCTTTCCACACTGCACATCCTCATAAAGCGCTTAATTTTTGAAGGCACACATTTTTCCTCAATTAAATGTGAAAGCTGTTCAAACACAAAGATGACCTTTAATTATGGCTTTAAATGCACTTGGTTAGAATTACCTCCTTGTTCACGTTGGGAAAGTATAATAAGAAGTAACATGATAATACACAGTGCTGTACTTTTGGAGTAATTGCCTACTATGCTTGAACTCTGCAAGGCCTTTTCCAATTACATTTTTAGCTTGCTAATGTTTGGGGATTTTCCAGGATTAATTACGTTAATTGTATTCCTTGGATCTGTTTTCCACAAAAAGCCCAATAAACAGCAAGAAGGAGGGGGGAGAGAATTAAGTGGCGAAGTTAATTAGATTAGGCTTGTGCTGTAGTGAAGCAGGAAGATTCCACTAAATCCTATAATAGGCCCTAATGAGGATTTTATCATGCTTGTTAAACGGGTCATTTAGTTATGTGACGGGGCCGTTGAGTGTAATGTAAAAACTGGTTAATAAAAAAAAAAAAAGTCTTTTAATTGCACACACAGGCAAAGCAGTTTCTAAAGTGTCCAGCCGAATGGAATAGCCTGCAACCAAACACAGGAAAAGCTCTGAAGATCCTGTAATGGTGAACATGCAATGTGATTAGGCCACTTTTTTTTCCCTGACTGTCATAAAAATTAAAGCTCCCCAAATGATTTACACTGGGGAACTTTACTAATCCAGATTGATCAAGATGGAAAGTCTTTTTTTTCCTCAGGAGAAAAAAGAAAAATCTTTGCAACTTGTTTTAGTTAGCATCACACAGAAATATGAGTCCTGGAAAATGCTCTCTATAGTATAAGTTTCCTTAATAGCTTTATCATTATTATTATTTTTTAATTTAAAGACAAAGTTTCTGGATGATCTGCTTACTACTAGGCACAAGAAAAACCCATTGGGCAAGGGACATAAACGTCTAGTTGCCAATAGTCTGCTCTCCCATTGC
Organism: Perdix hodgsoniae; assembly: GCA_035772895.1. Classification (NCBI taxonomy): domain Eukaryota; kingdom Metazoa; phylum Chordata; class Aves; order Galliformes; family Phasianidae; genus Perdix; species Perdix hodgsoniae. The sequence continues at coordinate 4,591,810 of JAPSGF010000050.1, forward strand.
TGAGATCAGCTCTGAGACTAACCTTACGAACACAGATCTTTGGAGGCTAGGCTCAGAGAACAAGAGAAGGCCATGGGCAAAAATGGTGGAGATATCACCCTTGATACTCCTGCTTCTCAAAGTTTAGTGATTCAAAATGAAGCGTGTGATTAATAATTTCTGAGCTCAAAGATTCCCTGTCTCCTGAAAGAGTGTAAATGCTTGTTCCCTACATGCTACTTATGTGATATCTGTCTTATACATCTTCAGAGGCAGAGTTCTAGCTGTTATTTCAGCTCAGCTCTCACTGCCACTATTTATACTGACACTCTGCTTACACAATACAGGAAGACCTGCCCTCTACCTTTCCCTTGATTTGAACATCTCCTGTCTTGGTCACCGAGATGTCCCCACTTGCTGACCACTTCTCTCAGCACTCAGTCCAAGGAGTGAGATAACCCTCTTGCTCTTCTGGCAGACTGTTACAGCTACATCTCTGACACTTCCTTCCTCACACTTTAAAATATCTGTTTCCTCAAGGTCCCCATTGCTGAGAGAGTTTGATTTATACCAATCTCTGTGGCGTGTGACAGGGACCAGGTGGTGACTGCACAGAGGACCACCGTGATTTCCACCCGTCCAGCAAATGACAGTCATTACTCTGAAGATCCCACCGAGACACACCAGCTGCTGCTGCCTCTAGCCCAGCTTGGTGGCACCCCCAAAGGCAATGATAAGGATTAGCAGGTCATTCATAACCACCTCTTCCAGTATCCGGCAGTTCTGGTGCCTCAGATACTGAACATCTGCTGGCAAAAATGAAAATGGGAAAAGTTCATCTCTTTCTTGCTTATCATTCCATGCTGCTGATTTTTCAACACCCTTCTATTTGCAGGGCCTAAGAACACAAAAGCCTCTGAAGAGATTCGTGATGACCATTCGTAAATTTTAGTTTCTTAATCACCTTTTCAGCGCATCAAAATTTGCTGTGTGTTCACATGTCTGTGTATGGGTGCACACATGTATGTATGTCAGATATTCAGCAATAATTAATAAACAAGAGCCTAGCACAAGAGGTCTGTGAAGAAAGAATCAAAAACTGATTTGGAACGGCTTGGAAGAGAGGGGAGAAGGGAGAAGGTCTGGTAAAGGTATTCAAATAAGCTAATATCACTAGAGGAAGAAAAAGCCCTTTTTTGACTGAGAAGTTAGTCCTGCTTTGAAGAGGCTGTTCGCCCAGCATTTACTTGATTCTGTGATAAAACCTCTCCTTGTGTACAAAAGGAGCAGAGAATAAATAAAGGAAACGTAAATTATATATCAGGAGAATTAAGAACTAGTTCGTTCAGAAAAATGTGATGACTCCTGCAGAGTTTTATGAATGACACAGAAAAACATTTCCCTGTAACAGTCCCTGGGGCAGAGGGATGGATTAGATGATCTCTTGAGTCTCTGCCGTATCTCTGATATTTGGGACTTGATGCGTTTTCTGACAAAAGCTGGGCGAGCAGGATGTACTTGAAAGAACTGTATTGCTTCAAAGCATAGCAGACTGCCTTGTGCCTTACTTTCCAATCGATGAGGCTTTCAGAGCACAAAGTGCTGAAATAAACTCGAGACATTTTAATTGGAGACTTTCTTTGTTTAAGCAATAAAGAAGCAATATGGGTCACTTCTGCTGTGAAGCAGCTATCTGTAAGACACAGAAAAGACTTGTGTAACAGCGACAGGGGAAATGCTGACTTCATGTTCTCTTTTATTATATTTGTGACCCAGACTTCTTGCTTTTCTTCCTTTTTTTTTCTCTCACTCTCTTTTGCTTTTTTCTTCCTAATACCAAGCCCCCAAACTTTCTGACTTGCCAAGTTTTCTTCTAACTGACAGTTAAAACTGCTAATTACAATCCCATCTCTGAAACACAGACCTGCCCTTCATCTGCGCTGAGCCATTCCTGTCTTTCCCCTGCAGTTAATGAAGTGCCTCACACTGAGAAAGGAGTAGGTTGCAAGCCCAGCTTTTACAAAGACACTTACAATACTGCGCTCACAGCAAGGAATTGGAGCTAAAACTCTGTAAAAAATCAAAGGAATAAAGAACTAGCCACAGTTTTGCAACCCAGACAGGTAGTGGGCTGCAAATGACTTCAGTTAACTGGAGAGGACTGTATTGCTTGGGCTTTGGATGCTGTGTGTAGTGTCCTCCAAGCCATCGACTGCTTATTTGGTTTGTCCCTGATATAGCACAGCAAGTCTCATCCAAGACTCAGCTCTTTGGTATTTGTCAAAAGGTCAACAACAACCTCTAGATAAAGTGTGGCTTCTTCTTGAGGGACAGAGGAAACACACTTGCTGAGGAAGAACAAAGTAGTTTGGCATGAGAGGAATGGTACTGCACAGTGCTACTGCAAAACTGCCTTCCAGCTCCAGCACTGAGATCTGTTGATAGAAGCTACACTTATGTCACCTAGCAAACAAAGCCAGCACAGCATGAAAGTCCATGGGCACTGTTTGCTATCCCACAGTTCAGTTTCCTGTAGTTTGGGGTGGGGAGATGTTATTTGTTCTCCATGGAGTTGGTTTGGTTTTCAAGTCCATCATTTCCAGTAACAGATTATACTGAAAGAGCACCTTAGAATTGCTGCCTGAATCAAACTGGTTTGGAGGCCTCTTTAATATTCCCCAGCAAAGAAGAATCATGCAGAGGGGAAAAATTACTCAGTCTATCTTAAAAATCACCTGACCGTGGTTTTCTCACAGCAGCATTAGTTTTAGACATGAGAAAGCAGAATTGCCTGGGGTGCCTTTAAACTAACCTCTGTAACGATGAACATCACCTAGGAGGATAAAAGATGAGGGATAGCCCCGCATGAACGAATCAATTTTTGACACACCATAACAATGCCTATTTTCACACTTGTTGGCTCATGGGATCTCTGCATGTCTCTGCTTGTCCATGCCCATGCACCACTGTATCTTCTACACAAGGTCAGAATTTCTACTACGTGACGACTCGGGGCCATACATCCCCTTGGTCAAAGTATTCCTTGAATTACTTGACTGATGAAACTAAATAAACAACATCTGCACCACACCTCCAAGGGAGCAGTGCAATAGGGATTAATATTTGACGTTATCCTTAGTACCAGATCTCTTCAGAAGTGCAGATCTCACTATCATTCCTACCACTGATGCCTTTGCTTTCTATAGGGTAGAAATGGCCAAACCTCAAACACCATTGCCAGATCTGTACAAACAGAGAGCCCAAACCAACAAACTGACAGGATTTTGATTATAAATATATAAAGATCAAGACATATTTTATTATCTTTTCCTTTCATCAGGAAGCGTCCATTTTCAAATCTGATATCCACTCACCCACAGTTACACCTAGGTTCATTGTTTGGCTATTTCTTAAGCATCTGAGAAAGGAGGGTAAGTAAAGGAAGTCAGGTGTGTTGTACTGTAACTCACAGTCTCCTCTAGTGCCTCCTGAGCTTAGACCAGCTGTTTCCTCTGCTGCATTGTACAGCTTTATCCTAAAGAAGTGAACAACCATTGACATATCTCATTGCTGCTAAAAATCTTAATGAGAGCACATGCTTATATACATACAGAAAAATCAAGAAATTAATCAAAGCAATGAATAGTGCCTGCAGCACTGTAAATCCAGATATATTAATTTTAACATCTTCAGGGAGTTTTAATGCCATTTTTCCCTCCTGATATCTGAGTATTATAAAGCTATGGGCAAGTCAGTGAACCAAGGAATGCAACTGATTTGAAATAAAATCAAAATGACTCAGAGGTTTAATTGTCCAAGCTGGGCAATGTTAAAGAATGAAAAAAAAAAAAAAAGTAATTAAGCACTTTGTTACACATGATGAGAAACAAATTGGAGCACAGCCCAATTCTGCCAACTTTCTTCAGGCAAAATTCTCATGAGCTTCACAGGCAGGGGCATGTGTGCATTCCTGGAGACTGTGTGGCTGGAAATCATCAAGAGTTTCCAGAGCCACAGGGCATCTCTAAACATCAAATTTGAAACAGCCAGAAGGCAGGTGATTTTCAGAGCATTTCACCTCTAAAAATCTGGTCTTCGGGTATCTCCACCAGGACAACAGAAATCTGCTACTGAAGCTGTGCTCCCTCAAACACCACACCAGATGGGGGCTTTGAAAAACAGTTATTATATGGCAGTAAATTAATGGGTTGATTTTTATTCTTACAAACTACTTTTTTGATGAAAGAGAATTGTTTAGTTTATTATCATTATTATTGTTTCATCTTTCTTTTTTTCTTTCCTTTTATTTCTTTAAGTGGAAAGATGAGAATTTTAGCTTTCTATTGACATTTCAAAAATGCCAGGAACATCAGCATTTGTTTAAATCAAAGACACCACCATTCATCAATCTAATAATTCACAAGAGGGATTTTCCAGAGCAAAGGCATTCAATAAAACCTTTGTTTCCCCAATAGACTAAAATACCCTTTTCAAAAAGTTCTGCCAACGCTCTGTTGCAATGGCTGTAGCAGCACAACCCTTGGGATGAGGCTATACAGATGCGTACCTATAGTACCTACAGGTACTACAGAAATGCAAGGATCCAGAATGATTAGGAGGTGGTGTTATGGATGGCTAAGCATTACCAGCCTTGCCTGCTGTCTAACCCCACTATGCCACCACCTCTGTTTTCTTCTCCTCCACCTACTATGGAGGACGCTGCTACCTTCTACCCATCCTCATGAAGCAATGAGTTAGACTTCATGATCCCTATGGCTCCCTTCCAACTCAAGATGTGAAGGGAGGAAACCAGGAAAACAATCCCTCCCTTCCCGTCAGTGTTCATCATCCTCCTCCAAAAAATGCATGTGACAGCAGAGCAGTGCCTCTACACAGCAGTCTATAGAGCCCTGTGGTGAGGGAGGACAGAGTCCGCCACACAGTTGCCCAGTACCACTGGGAAATTGAAGGAAGAAGATGAAAGCACCTCTCACTGTTAAACTGAGCAAGCAGAAGAGCTGAAAATTCATCCACTTTTCCCATTCAGACAGTAGTTTCTTTACAGTGCAAGTCCTTGTAAACACATTTGCCTGTCCCACCTCTCCCTTCTCCAGGTGGCAGCACTAAGAACAAGGCACGCGATTTCCCTGAGGCCCATTCACATTATGAGGCTGAAAGCTCCTCCAGAATTGGCATCACAGCTAAAATCTAATCAGGTGCTTGTGCGCAACAGACCCAGAAGCAATTGCAATCAAGCCAATTGCTGCATCTGATTACACATGAAAACCCTTGTGCCACTAAGTGTTTTGCAATCCTTAATAAAATGTGCCTGTCTTAGCTCAAATTGCATCAGGCAGGGTTTTTATGTGCGTTTTTTTTTTTTCCTAATAATATTAAGAACTACCCAAAGGAAGAGGTGAAATAGGACGGAATAAGAAAAAAAGCAACCAGTGAAAACAGTAAATAAAGGTCTAAAATATACCCATGTAGTCAAATGGGATCTTCAGGATAAACTTTATGAAAATTCCACTTTTTCTGAGAAGCAGAAGAGAATATGGCCAGATATCCACAGCTCCTTCACTGGCTTTATAGAAGAAGACTGCCGAGGTTAATCACTATCAGTGATAACAGTACAGTTTCAGTTTAATGTGCTGAGTTTTGTGGCTGATCAGCATTGCACATGCAGCAAACACAGTGCATGCACACAGAAATATACACACACATCTCCATAGAAAGACAGAGCACAATCAAAAATAAGCACAAAAGAAACCAAGACCACAGTATTTGTATTCCTAGATTTCTAGAAATCTGCACAGATATAAAATGAGAAATGCTAACTCTTACATTTCCATGTTGATCCACTGCTGAAAAGTTGTGGATTTTCCTGTTGCTACATCAAGACAGCCCGTATTAAGTACCCTAAAGTTACCTCAAATCTAAGTTGAGACAACTGGGAGAAAGAGACTGCATACCTGTGATAACACAGGAGAAGCCTCACCCTGTCATGCTTAGTCTAAACCCAAACCTGCCATTTCACAGACCCCACAAGCCACAAATCTATTCCTGCAGCTGGTGTCACCATGTCCTCATCTCCCACACATGCAGTGCAGCATCCATCAGACACACAGAGTCTTCTGGGAACAGCACTTTCCAAAAAGTGCCGATGCCAGGGAAGATCCAAAAGTCACTCTTAGCAAAGAGAAGAAACAAAGACAGATTGAAAAGGAGGATTAATGTGCAAAATGCCAACCACAAGCATTTTCTTCTATAACAGAAATGCCCCAGTGTAGGATAAAATCTAGCCATGGCATAGGAATTTATATTGCTGTTGTAACTAGTGAAAGCCTGGAGCAGCTGCATATCCTGGAGTGAGAAGACACTCACCCCTGCAAAAGAAGACACTCGCCTCTGCAAATCACCCCTGCAGCCATGAAACACAAAACTCTTTTATGTAACAAAGAGATTTTCCCTTCCCTTGGGCAGAAGGTCCCCGTGTCATGGTACTCCCATCACAAACCAAAACCATTTAATAAGACGAGCAGCAGTAAGGAAGACTGGCCCAAGAAAGCTGCAATGCCAGCTATAACCAAGAGCAGGCTGACTTTGTTTCTGGGATTGTCCCCTAGGTCTGGGGGACAGGGCGCTGGGACCTACCAAGGGCAGAAGGGGAGCAGGGATTTGTAACGGAACAAGGGAGTTGCTCAGCCACTATTCCTGTGTGTACCTAACCTCAACCAACTGCAGCAAAGGACCTGTATCTATTTCCTGGATTTCGACAAAAGAGGACAACTATAGCTGATGAACTGATAACACCTAGAAAGCAAATCTCTTCCTTGTAGCAGCTCGGCAGCGCAGCTGCAGAAATTCCATATCTCAAAGGTTAGAGTAGCAGTCAAAACCTGTGACTCAGAGACACCAGAGCATGAGATAGACAAGATGAACATCAACTTCCAACTCAAATGACTCTGATTTTACGTCTTTCTTAACTGTGAGAGCCCCTTGAGCATAGGCTGAGCTCAGCAATTAAATTCTAAGGCAAGCAGTTGTACCCCAATACAATTAAAGAAATTAAAGTCATAAAGCATTTCATGATAAAATAAAGAGCGTTGAGAATAGGGAATCATTAAACTCATTATTATTTTTAAGGGCAAGACTACTTATGGTCAAAAGTGTCACTTCCCTCTTGAAATGACTCAGCCTCCTGGAACATGAGGAAGTTTGGATGCTGTCACTTTTCTGTGCAGTTCCTGAAGTTCATCATATCCAAATGGTCACTTCGGTTTCCCCACAAGGGCCCCCGGGCCCTTTTCCAAAGTCCACTGAGATACTAAAGAGCTCTTTAGTGGTTTTGGAGCTAATGTGTAAGTCCTATCACAACACCAAAGCAAAGGCACTGGAAAGGTTAACACATCCTGAATGCTGGAAAAGACACCACTTAAAACATTCAGCAGATGGATGAGTCTAAGCATGCCTGTTCAGAGACTCACATCAGGAATTAAGCCTGCAGTGCTCATTAATAATAATGGGAGCTAAATGCTGTATTGCATGTGTCACGATGGGAATGGACTCCTTCTGCTACAGCATGGGGCTGTCCTAAACAGCTGATTTAATTAGTATATTACAAGTATTGATTCTGGGAATAAATATGAATTCAGCAAATGTCTCTAATGAGCTTCTTAACCCAGCAGTATGTCCTCCACACAAACCAGAAGCACTTTCTAATTTAATATATGCCACATCCCAATACTGACAGGAAATCTTAAAACCGCTGTTCATGACAGGAGCAAAAATAGTGGTTTCCTTCCTTGAATCCCTGCTTAAAGTTAGTTTTTATAACTCATCTTTGCATTTACTCATTTTAATAGACAGATTTCTCTGTTAGAACTTTTTTTTTTTTATTATCATTAACAAGCAGAATGTAGTTGCAAATGGTGCAAACAGGCTTCCTGAGAGGGATCTAGGAGGAGGGCTCTGCTATTGCTTGTACTAAAACCCAAGAACTACATAACTAACACTCATTGTCTCTGGGCACAGGGCTTCCCCCTTCAGTAGAGATGTCTGCAGACACTTATCTCGGACACCAGGACACACTCATGTCTTGTATTAAATATTATGAGCAGAGCAGTCCTGTACATCTTCTGGTTCATTTGTGCAACTCCATTACTTGCTGTGTTCTCATTCTGCACCTCATGTTCTCATTCTCTTCTCACTCTGCATCTCATTTAAACTCATTCAGGGGCTATATCCCACTCACTGCTCATTCTTGTAAGAACACAAATAAAAGAGCAGCAATAAAGATTTCAGCAGGATTTAATGTGTGATCTGGTAATGCATCTAAGTGTCCACTGGGTCTCCTGGTTTTTCTGCAGAATATGAGTACTACCAGATCTAGCTTGAATTGATCTCTGCTTTCCAGTAGTAAAACAGACAGCAGTCCTGTGCAGAGCCAGAAGCTGCAGTGAGTGATTCTTGTGGGTCCCTTCTAAATCTGGATACTCTATGATACATCTCTTGATTCAAGTTTCTTCTTCCCAATGACCTACTGCACCACCAGACCTCGCATCCATCTTTCCACAAATGTTTAAATACATCCAAATTGGGAAGGAGGGATGTTTTTTTCCTGCATTAATGAAGTGACCATATAGGCAGTAAACAGGAGGTTTTGCAAGGATTCTACCCAATGAATGTGACTTTCACGTAACAGTTGCACATAAATACAAGTACAAACAAAAGTTTTGATCAGAAGTATCTGCTTGTTTGTAACAGAGAGATTCCCAAGTTTCTGCATGCAGTCATTAGACAATGTTTTCCCATTTGCTCTTTGTAGGGAATATGAAAGCTTGTAGATAGTCTGAGATGTGGTGTTCAAGAAAAACATCTCAGACTGTTGTGCATTATCACAGCCTTTCTCTGCTCTAGCAAGTTTGACTTATCATTAAACAACCCAGAAATGTCAGCTTTAAAAATCATTTCTACTTTGATGTTATTTTCCTCCTCTGAGAAATTGGCACTCTCTGAGATTTGATTTTTATTAGAAATTTTTTTAAAGGCCAGACTTTATTTATTTTTTAACATATCATCTTTCAATCTCCCTTATTCTTCCCTATTCTTTACCACACAGATGTATGAAAGGAAAATAGATGTTTCTAGGCAAAGTAAGTTATTAGTGATATGATATATAAAAATCTAGGAATGTACAGTTTGGGTTTAAGTAAATGTACAGACTGTTCCTCTGCAATGCACCCTAAGCAATGCCCACAAGAGGTCAAGATGGCATACGTGATGCATCAGCCCAAGTCCTCCTTTGATCCACACAGTCACCAGCATTCTTTTTTAGTTTACTTCCACTGAGCACAATAACTAAACACCTGTAGTCCATGCAGCTCAAATTTAATGTTAACTTTTGTTAAGCACCTGTTGCTAAACAGATAGTGAAAGAGCCAAGTGCTTTCTTTCTTTTTTTCCCTGTTTATCTAAATGCTAATCTGCATACATCTAGACAAAGATGTCAGGAAGTTGTTTCTTAGTTCCCAGTCTCTGTTAAGATGAGCTTCCACTGCCAGGGTTCTTAATCTTGTGTGCCAATTAGTTTGTCTCGTCTGGCCATGTCTCCAGACTGATCCACTTGCTATCAACCTAATGGATCTGCAGGCCAGATTTAGTCATTAATAACTAGGGAGGCAGGGTCAGTTATCAGGAGCTATAACATGGCAGAGAGAAAAGATCATTGGGGGAGAAATTAAATTGTTTTATTACACTTAGGTGCCCTTTTGATCTTACTAGAAAGGAAACTGTGGATATAAAAAATAAGGGAAGGCTAAAAAAATGTTTGTTTGATTTTTCTTTTAATCAGGAAATATATATACACATTGCTAAGTTCCTTTTCCCTCTGGGAAATCCTGCATGGCCTTTAAACTCTGCTAACACAGTAAAAATCCAGCAGCACCAATTCCCAGAGGGACAGATAACACAAGTATCTCCTCCCAGTCTGGGTTTGTTAATGGCCAGGAACACCACTGAGCCTATGTTTGGGTCCCAGAGCAGCAGCCAATTTGCCTCCTAATAGCCAGTTCATTACAGGATCATTTCTGCTCTTCTTTCCACAGCACTGACTTAATTCATTGCACTCAGCTGGATGCTGGTCAGAGCAACCTGATGAGAAAAGGCAAAAGATGCAGAATCTGGCCTTGCATTTGTGTGTTATTCCTACCCACAGGCCAGAACAAACTCTTCTATTGATTCATGTTTTTTAATGGAAGAACTTCGGGGCTTGATTGTTCTTTGCAAACCTTTCCTATAGATGTAGATAAAGAACTGAACTATATAAAAATCATAGCATGGAAGCTCTGTGGAGACCAATCTTGGATCATTTCTACAAAAACTTAATGATTCTTGAATTCACAAAGAGGAGAGAAGGCATTGCTTCTCCCATGAGTACACTTCCAGTATGTAGAATCAGGCCCAAAGAAAAATATGGCAATTTTCTTTCAGGGAAATTCCTGCAGATTTGATTCTACAAAGAAAACATATAGATAAAAGGTAATTGAAATGAGTTGTTTGGTTGGTTTTGGTTGGATTTTGTGATGCCAAATAGTTTGTAAGGTCTGAAGCTTTTTTCTACACTTCAACTGCAATAACAGCACACTCTCTTGTGTAGATTCTCTACTGCCTAATACAAGCTCTTTATTGCTTGTACTGAGAATTCAGAAAAGGTTACTTGACCTCTTTCATACTTCCTTGTGAATAACTCTCTTAAATTATTTACCTGGAAAATCCTCCCTATTCCAGCAGGGTACTTAGATGCATGAGTGATGGCATGACAGACACAATCTCATGGAAATCAAGCCTGCTAAAAGCCGAGCCTCTTTGACTCTTCTTAAAGCATCAGGATATACAGTCAGAACAGTGGTAGGCAAACGTTACTTGATCACCAGGAGTCAAGGAAAGCATAATGAAGAAATTCATAAGAGTAGCCTTCCCAAATCAGCTTTGTGGTCTACATGTCTACAACAAGATTACAAGATCCAAAAATCCTTCCTTGTGTAGATCAATGCCACCTGCTTTAGCAAACATGGTAGAACAAGACAAGCATTCTGTAATATTACTCAAAGTATTTTTCCAGCCTCCAGGATATCCTTTTTAAGCATATTTCAAACCAAAGGGAACAGCATTATACTTTGGATCCAAAGGTCTTTCTATGAGTTTGTCCACTAATATTTTGCATCCACATAAACTTCTAGCACCTATAGCATCCTGCAGCAAAGAAGTCTACAAGTTAATGGTGTGTTTTATGAAGACGATTTCTTTTTTATTTGCTCTAAGGCTTCATCTTATCTTCATGCCCCCAAGTTTAAGTAAGCATGGGGCATTATTTCATTAGGTTAAAAAAAAAAATAACAACAACAAAACACCACCACTTTGAACTAATATGCAGCATCACCATCCACAGAAGAAAGTGCCTGACCTCTACAGAGCTCCAGAGACCAGTGCTGAAGCCTTAGTAAGGTACATCAGGTGTTAAAATATCCACAAGTCTGAGAAGCATTCAATCTTGGTTTACCATCCACCATGTAAAGAGCTCTGAAAAGCCTCTGAGAAGAGTAAGAGAATAGAAGTTCTCAGTCTGAGTACTGAATCCAGCACATTTTGAAACATCAGATATTTCATTCTGGCCTTGGAAACTTTTATCAACTATGTACGTAGCTGGGCCATGTTCTCTATGTCTGCTATATTAAATTCCATCCAGTAGCTATTGGAAATAATGAAAGCCCTCCAGTTCAGCTTGAAATAGTTAATCAGCACCCTAAAGCATATCTTTATTAATCTGCTTTGAAAACCTAAAAATCCAGATTTTTTTTCTTTTGAGAGTTCTCAATGTCTTGAAGAACTGCTCATTCAGGCCCTCAAAACAGATTATTAATCTGCTCTGAAAACCTAAAATAGAGAAAAAAATTAAGATTATCAATGTCTTGAAGATTGATGAAGGTGATTTTCACTGACTCTCTGTGGAGAGAAACTTTGAGCAGCTAATAATGAATATAGATCAATAAATCATTCCAGTAAGAGTGACCTAATTAACACTCAAGCCCTGATTTGAATGCATGAAGCTCATTATTTGGACACAAGGCTCAGTCTCATAGGAAAAAAAAAGAAAGAACTCACAGAAAAGTTTCCTTATGTGATGGGAAAGTAGTTTTCTTCTGAGGTAGAAAAGAGCCATCATTACAACATGGATAATTATACTGCAGCACTAGAGACCTGCAAGTACTATTCCGGACAGCGTGTAACCTGCATTGGTTTGGCACTCACTGGTGATGACTGCCTTTGTAAGGGCAACCACTGTCTGAAATGATATCTAGAGCACAAGCAACATCAGAACACAGAGAGTACCCAGATAACATCTCTGTAGTGACCTATGGTCATGGAATACACAAGTGCACACCTGACAGTCAGCCCAACAGACATTAGGAAGTTTTTCTGGGGAAAAATAAAAACCATTCCTCTGCCCACTCTGTCAGACTTAGGACCACAAATTGGTTGTAAAAATACCAAGGTAACTAAGCTCAAAAATTGTTCCCAAAAATAATGTAGTGGCCCCAGACTAAACCTGCAGTTTCCTCTTTCTATCTCCAGTCACTTGAAATAAGTGGACAGAACTTACTCCTTGCTTTTATTGCGTAAGATGAACAATTCACAGTTCACAGGGGAATATACTGTGACAGATAAGACTGTTGTATTTTTCTGAGTATCATACATAAATTGGAAAAGATTCAGTCTGTAGGTGACTAGCGTCTGCTCTTTGCTAGATATGATGCCAGTGCTGATCATTGCCTCCTCAGTTATCGCACCTAAGGGAAGATACCCCAACAGCAGGTACTGAGCAAGACAGATTAGATATACTTAATCTGGAGACTAAGAAATGATTTCCAGTAAATGGAAAAAAAGGATTCCTAGAACAATAGGAGTAGAGAACATGGTTTTGAAATTGAAGTTCAATTATACAACATAAAGGCAGAGCTGTCTATGGTGGATGCAGAGCTCCTCTGAAACCTTTAAGTTCTGCCTTCATGAAACACTGTGGTTGCTCTGAAGGTAATACCTCACATCATTATTTCCATGGAAACTACAACAGATACAAAGAGCACAATAACACTATTTGACAGAGCAAATTTTCAGCTACAAAAGATATTCTTCCAACAGAGTCACTGTCATTAGTTATGCACCTTCACCAGCGATGAACAAGAGCATGTATGCTGCACAGGGCCATCTGGGACATAGCTTGTCTTTCACATCAGTATCACCGCTGCTGAAATACACCATCCAGCATCTCAATGTGCTCTCTTCTATTGTTTGGTTTCCATAAAAATTCAGCAAGCATTGATGAATGTAAGTGGGTGCCAATTTTTTTCCTATATGGAGGAATTCAGTTCCACATCTTTGCCTCATGAGCATTTCTATGTCAGACACCGTTTTGTCAGACTGCCCCTCTGCTGCCATCTGTCACATGGCAACAACAATATGTAAGAGAATACTGGTGGGAAGGTTCAGCCTCTACTGCCATACCACCAACATCTGCCTGTGATGTCGTGGGCCAACATAATAGAATAAGTAGCATTACTTTCAGAGCAGCCCTCATACATCTGTGGAACTACAAACAAATGTAAACCCACATACACTCTTCTTTTACAGCTTTTTAGGCAGGAGTGTGAAATTGGGAAATTGAATCCATTTATCTCATTAAGTAACAAAAACAAAAAAGCAGAATATGCCATACAGCTCACTTAATTAACTCGTTTCTGAATCAGCACTTGATTGGAAAGTCTGCTATTCTAGACCAGCAGCCATAACCAGCAATTGTGATTTTTCTTTTAGAGTAATTGAGGAGAGTGCCATGTGATTAGCCCATGGCTTCACTGGTTAATTTCTCATTTCTTTGTTTGCATTTGATTTTGATTGATTTTCTGCGCTCTTTGTAAATGAGCATATTGCCATGAATACAAAGGCGTTCCACACATAGCAACAATCAGAGCTCATCTGCCTTTTGTTTTCCTGATACCTTCTTCACTACTACTGCATCCCTTTGCTGACCACTAGTTTTCACTCACAGCAGCTTCTGGCTGAACTGAGTATGCCAAGATCCCAGTTTGCACAGAAGAATAACTTCCTTATCAGAGACAGAGATGGATAGAACAGCACAGAGTCATAGTTCTCCTTTGGTGTGAAACTGAAGTCTATCTAGACACAACTCACAATGCAGCATGACACCAGATTTCAGACATATGACATTTCTAGATATGTATGAAGGTTTAATATGCAGGGGTTTCATACACGAATAATAATATGCATACAAAGATGCACATTAAAACATATTAAGAAATAATGTATCTTAACATTTTGATACTTTTAAGTATGGATAAACCAATTATTTTCTAAAAGTTTTTTCCAAATCTTTTATGTCTGCATGGTTTGTTCACATCTTATCAAAACACTGCCTGACTGAACACGCATCTTCACAATCTTATTATGAAGATTTTCTCACCTGATACAAAAGCAGCCTTCCTAATCTTCAAACACATTCTATTTGAACAAATTAAAAATAAATAAATAGATAACCTAACGCCTTTGACATGGAAGAAATTGTCTTCATTTGTTAAGGAAAAGTAATTGGCTAAAAGTAACTGATCCCTATCTCCTTAACACCAAACACAAGGATTCCCGAACTAAGGGAGAATCTGTAGAAGTTCAGGTTTTTCTTGCTTACTATTACCAAATGATTTTATCCCAAAATTATAGACAGCAATACAAGATGGAACACTCACAGAAAGATGAATCATCTGTTGAATCCATCTATATCATATATAATTACTGATAGGAATTTGGACTTATAATTAAATTCAGTTATTAAGAAACCTAGATTTGATGCGTGAGTCTTCATTATGTGTCATTAGGAAGTCAGTTAATAGTTCTGTGCATCAGTTCATCAGCAGCAAAAAATAGATATTATTATTCTCACCTCCTGAGGAAAGTTGTCTTGGAGATAAATACCTTAAAGCTATTAAGTGTTCAGATACTGCACAGACCAATTGTCTAGCAGTTTATGCAAATATCAGTACTTTGTGCTCAGTTTCCTGAACCAGCAAGTGGTGCTTAATTACCATTCTATCCACAGCAATGCAAGAAATTAAATCCCAAGTGAGAACAGTTATTCTTTTATTATCTCATGCTGCACTGTTGGAAAGATTGGAGGGGTTGTGCTAGTGGAAAAATGAAACCGACTGTTAAAAAGAAATGAACTTGAACTGTGAAGACCAATTAGGAAACAAGAAAAAAAGTATTCAAGGATATGGGGAAAAAAAATATATTCGGAAACAACCAATGTGCTCTCAACTACATGGCAAAAGCATGGCTTCCACAGCGCTTTCAATTACATTAAAAAACATGGAACAGCCAGCTGAGGGTAGTCATTATTGTTGGAAAGCAAAACAAAGACAAGATTCAGGGTAGAGAGAAAGAAGGCATAAAAATCTTAGTCTGAATATTTACATTAGTCCAACAGAAGTTACATTTTACAAGGATTGCATCTTTAAGGATTACACTGAATTTTTATCAGCATGCCACAACACTATGCTAATGTCACTTGATAGAAACCTAACAGTAATCAAGACAAAGAGAGAGAAAGATGCAATCCAGCTCCTCGGGGCATTAGAATCTCACCCATTAAGTTGACAAGATAACAATTAAAAGAACAAAAGCTATTGAGACTTTCAGTATCTGGTTACGATCTTCAAACACTTGTTGCTCAATAGGATGCTGATGTACCAAATATGATCCTTAGAAGCCAGATAAGTAAACCTAGCTTTTTTTTTTTTTCCTCCCCCAAACAAGAGATTATATAGCACTGAAAGAAGCCAAACTAACTTTCATTAAATCTAAGGTTGCTGGGGAAAGAGGGATACTCTTCTATTTACCTCATGAAAGAAACTATAATGATTACAATCCTGCAACATCCATCCCTGCTTCTTGGTGCTAGAGAAACTTCACAAAGTAATTAAACAGCTAAACACCATGCTCTCTACATTAAGACATCTTTTTAAAAGGTCTTTGTCAGAATAATTCTGTGATCTTAGGAAAGCGAAGCACTCAGTAATACTCCTGAACATAGAAAGGCATGGGCCTAATCAGCCATTTCTGCTCAAGGACAAAAATAGCCTGTTGCTTCTAATTTTAAGTCTGCTACACCACAGAAAACGTCAGAAGGTCAACAAATCTAGTTAGCTCCAAACCACAGACAAGCAGACCTTCACTTCAGCCCACATCTCCAAATAGCAGCCTGTTGGCAGAGGGGAGCTCAGCAGGTTAGCCACGTCCTCTCTGCCCACTTGGTAGAACAAATGGTGCTATTTCAGTCTGCTGTGGCTGCAGGCAAGAGATTAACTCTCAGGCTGATGAATTGAAAGCAGAACTAAATGAAGCAACCCAGTTTTTCTATTGGGTTCCCTAATTGCAATTCACCACCTAGTAGGGAGAACACAACCTTAGATTTTTCCAGCATTTCTGCCGGGTAACATAATTATGCTGCAAAGCCCATATAAAGTATAATAGTGCACACCTTTATGGAACTTCTGATGGTTTAGTGGCATTGGAAGAGTAAGCCTAGCACACATTACATGCAGAATATCTTCAACCCCCACATTAAGAAGACAGCCAATTAACACAGCCTGCAAAACCTCCCTGCACTGAAGCAGTATGGGAGAGGTAAATTCAGGGTGCGAATGAAACAAAAATAGTGAATGAGAAAAATCCTCAAATTGGAAAGAAGTACAGAGAACTCATTATCTGAAAGAGAAAGCAATATAAGATATGAGGGGAACGAGGACATGGGGAAACTGAGGGAGAATTTCAAACAGGCTGAAAAGTGAAATTAGAGAAAAACAATTTGGAGATAGGAGGGGAGCAGGCAAGCATTCAGTTCTCTGATTGACAAGAATGATTGCAAGAGAGTGAGAGTCTCAGTGAAGAAGGCTTGAGGAAGTAAATATGGGGCAAGGAAGAGAAGCATGGTTAAGAAATTTGAGTTGAAATGAGACAGGAAGGAAATCCTTGGAGAAAGGCAGAGAAAGGCTGAAAGAAACAAAAAAAGTGTGTGCAAAGAAAAAGAAATGAATTAAGACTGAGAAGGTGTGATCCATTGGGAATGTTATGAGATTGACACATGCTGAGGCACTCAAAACCCAGTTCACTGTAAGTTCTGGCTTCTGACAGAAAGTGCCTCTTTTACCTCACCACGATCCTAAAGGTAAAAGACTTGTTAAAGATGTGACATATTTTCCCCAGTTACTTCATCTGGGACAAAACAGCAGGACGTATGTTTCCCAGGAGAAGCTGGTGGCAACCTCTGACTTGGATAGACACTTTCTCCATCCAAAAAGGCCAAACCCCACAGCCCTGACAGCTCTACAAGGGACATATACAGCTGTCTACTAAAACCACTACTCAGATCTTCTCAATTTGCCTTCTCTTATATCAGTTCACTTGGCTCAGAGCAACCGTCAGGAACAAACCTGATGGATGTATTCAGATCACTCGTCTTTCACCTCCACACCAATGGCAACCTCTCACACTCATCCATTAGCACTTCTTGGCCTGGAGAGAGGGCAGAGAGACTGCCTCTGGCTTGCTGCTTTGCTGCTAATAATAGGCAGTGGATGGGAAGCCTGCAGACTCCCTGGTGCTAAAAGGAAAGTTACTTCCTTCCAGCTTGTCTGACCTCCTTTCTGCAGGCTGGTTTTCAATCGACTTTTCTGCTACCCTGGACCTCAGCATTAAGGAGATGGACAAGCCTGTTCTTGGATGTGAGATTTTCATCTGTTATCTAGGCAAGGCGGAAATAAAATACCGGGCCATAACATACAACTGAAGTTTCTAATGGGATTGGCTTTCCATCCCCCATGGGTAGCCTGCAATCAGACCAGGAAAGAATAATTGCCATAACTTTGTTATGATCAAGTAAAGGCATTACCCTTGCTGACTCACATTCTGCGGGCTCTGCAGTATGTGGAGACCAAGACTAGAGCTAAACTGTTACCGAAACTACCAACCAACATATTAAAGTAGATGAAGCTTAAGGCTCCTGGATTACACTGCAGGAAACCTCTGGATTTTTGATCTCACTATTTAAATTTCCTACAAAAGCTGTTGAGGAATGAGGACTGGTTTAATCCTTCCCAGGAAGACAGCAGTCCTCAAGCATCAATGACCCCTTGGAAGCACCTCTCTCTCCCTCTCCCTTGTAAGTCCTGATGTAGGTGTCTGCTTAGCATTGCAGAGGGCAAAATGGGGGAAAAAAATATTGAGGACTTCATTACTGTTACAATTCTGATTCCACTGGTCTTTATAGCAAGGTTCTATCTTCCACTGGTCTTTACAGCAAGGTTCTATCACAATGTAATTTAAAGAGGGAGAGGAAGTAAAATGGATTATTTTTCTCTTTGTTTTAATTGCCTTACCCAGGTGATGAGTTATTTGAGATGAAACAGTACAATACCAAAGGGAAGGAGTGTCTAGATGCAGAAGGGAATCTCCTGTTTTGAGAACTGACCAAACGTCCACGGATGTTAGAGAACTCTTCTTAATTTTTTGATCTCTACAGATATCTTATGCAATAAACTGGAATTCTGATTTTCAGAGTGACCTGGTATACAATCTTTTCATTGGCCCTAATAAAAGATACAATCTTGTAACAGTTTGAAAAATGCTCAATGTAAAATCTCTGAGCACTTGCAGAAGTTGTTTTGCAAGCCTGGATCATTTCAGCTGCTTATGAAACCAACTGAACAATCAGTGAACTGAAGCAGTCTAGCAAAAAAAAAAAAAAAACAACAACAAAATCAAAAACAAATTCACAAGTACTGCTGAGGCTGTTTATCACAGTTTTCTTCTGAATGTTTTAAGCTCAGTGCACCATTAGTATGAAAATTGGACTTGCTCACTTCTCCTCAGAAGCAAGCTGGGGCCAACTTAGGCATTCCATGCCTAACACCCCTGCTTGGAAATCACAGAGTATCTCTATTGGAAAATATTTTGTGGAAATCCCATTTGCAAAAGACAGAAACTATGAAAACAGAAATTCCAATGGTGTTTAAGACAGAGTCCCTGCACAGCCCCTGCCAGTTACACACACAGGAACCACTTCAAATATTGAAGAACAAGTTTCTACCTTGTCCTATGAAACATCTGAAACACAAGAAAAGGCTCTGCTTAGTTCCTATTTGCTCTCCCTGCCCACACCTTTATCATATTGCTACCATTTTAAAATGAGGAAAAAGTGGAAATGTAACCAAATAGTCCTTCTCTATCAGAGCAGAGATCTGAGAACTGTCAAATTCTCCTTACATATTCAATAAATCCCTTAATCTTGAGTAGGATCACTTAGGTTCTGCATGTAGAAATAAATCAGCAAACTTGAGACACTGGGCCCAGTACTGGAATATAACTGGTCCAACACAGTTTGCCATATGACCTGGCAGCAACAATCTTCCTGTACACAGTCTTGGTATGGCAACTTAGATAACCTTTCCCCTGTACTTATAGGGACTTAATCCCTTATTTCCTACTATGACAACAGTACAACACACAGATGTTAATCTGATGCCTGGTACATGGGAGTCTCCAGCACCCCTGAAATGGTCATGGCCCCAAGGAAAAGTGAGAAAAGGACCTGAGGGGGAGAGAGAAGAGATGCATTCTTCCATTTTAAAGATGTAGCCCAAGTCCATTCACACAGCATGCTCAGATTCTCTCGGATAGGATGTAATGCTGTCAGGGTTGAGATGAAGGCTGTATGTTTGTGGGAAGGTTTTGAAGTAGATGAGAGCAAAGCCTTGCTGCATTACCAGTGTCCAGCAGAGCTTTTCCCCAGTGTGCAAGTAACAATATCACACCACCTCAAAAGTCAATTAACACTTTGAAGCTCTGAATTCGCAAGGACAAACCAATTCTTGCAGTTTTTGCCTTTCTTGAGCTAGCATTTGTGAGAGGCTCCTGAAGAGAAATGCTAACTAGACAGAGAGTAAATACAAACAATTACTGTGTTTTACCCATGTGTTATCCCAGCGGTACTTGTCATTTTAAGAGTTTAAAGTTTAATTACATTTTTGCTTTTGGTACATTGGATAGCCATTCACCTATGAAGAAAAGCATCTGAGAGGGTTTCAAGCTCATTTAAAACACTCAGAAGCAAAGACTGCTGAAGCATGCGAGGCTGGCTTTGTGTTCTAATGTGCTATAGAATAATGTATGGAATTATTTATACATTCACTAAGTGGTGCGTTTTCCTTATGTTTTAGCTGACTTGCACATTCCACTGGCCCCATCTCAGGAAACCTTTCTTTCCACACTCACTAATTCTTCCAGTAACATGATGAATTTTTCCTTGTGCCATCACACCATTGTGTCAAATGAAATATTTGAAAGTCCTCCCAGGCTGTGAGTGTTACAAGAAACGGGGGAAGAGGTTATGAAGAACGTTTCAGTCACACCATTGCTCAATTTGAATAAATTGCTTATTTATTCAGATTTTCCACTCCTACCTTGCATTGATCACTTTCTTTCTGATGTCTTTGCTGCCACTCCTTTGTAAGACAGGAGCTGGGGACCTTTCAGATCAAATATCTCTGAATTTCTTCATTTGTGAAGGACTATCCTTAAAACAATAGGGCCCAGAGGTCAAGTCTGCAAGATCATAACAAGCTTCCACAAGGCAGGATGTGTTAGCGAGGACAGAAATGGCCATATATGATGCAGCTCTCAATCCTCATGAGGGGCTGAAGACGGTGAGCAAGGGCACAGAGCCACCAGTCCTACCAATAACAGCTGGAAAAGCTGAGCAAGTACAGCCATGGCCTTGGGCTGAAATCCTTAATACAGCTGGGTGAACTGAGTGGAACATTCAGAACTGTCCCATTTCCCAAGAGGAAGTTAGGAGTAAAACACCATCAGATATGAAGATCTCCCTTTATCAAGGAACCTACACCACTCAGGACTTGGAAACTCCCTGTATGATGCCTACATGGACCTGATGGTTTTGGCTCCAGGGGTAGGATTGTTACAGTGAACCACTGCAATGGTTTCCAGTGCACCTGGTTACATCCTGAGCATTGCTGTCCATAGGCAATTTAGCTTCTCCAGCCTTTGCTGGCTGTCCTGATGCTTGTCGGCTGCTGCAGGCGTGGAATCCCTGCTGGCTCAGCCTCCACCAGCCTGTGCTTCGAGGTGGGTGAATTGATTTCACTAACACACATCTACAAACACTAGTTTTCTGCTGTGGTAAATCAACAGAACTCCACGGGATCAGACCAATAAAACATGAAGCAAGCTGGGGGTCTATTTCCTCTGCCTGAAGGGTGCTCCATCACTCCAAGCTATGATTACCACAGACCCACATCAGCAATCTCTTCCATTTCTCAGGCCTCAGTAGCGGGATGTAGGAGCACATAGTTGCTTGTTTTAATCTAACCACCATTTATTTTCAATTATCCAGGGAAAAGAGAAAAATCTATCTCATACACAAAGTCCTGTATTTCTTTTCCTCTGGCTACAAGTGGGCTGGTTGCAGAAATATAGGTCCTGGCCACATAGGTTTTGATTTGGGGAAAAGATGAAAATTGTGTCAGTGGGCAAGAAAAATATGAAAGAACCTAAAGAAGCTGAAGGAAAGATAAGTTCAAAGAGAAACTGCTAAAATAATACCAATTTATTTTTAATACGTGTGCACATGTATATATATGCAAAGTCACTGTGTGCCTATACACGAAGTTATGTATGTCTATATATAAAACATTCCTGTTACCACCTATAGATTCATTAAAAATGTCATTATTTTCACCCTAATCTGTAAAGAAAATAGGCATGATTTCTCAAAGAGAGCAAGGGGGAGCATTTTAAGATGTTAACCCCTACATTGCTCTTTCTTGCTTTCAGTGAGGCTTTGTTCCTCTAAGTTGCCCAAAGGATTCTCATACACAAACCTATATGTACGCTCATGCTTACATCTCCGCTCAGATGCCTAAAAGACTGTCCTGACCAGCAGCTGCTCCCTAAGACAGAGGCAAAACTTGCTATTTAGAAGCATACTTTGTGAGAGCCCGCTGTACTTCCTCATTGCTGTTTTGGGTTTTGTTCCTTTTTTAAAAAAATATTATTTTTTAGCCACCTCCACTAGCCTCAAAGCCTCTCACTGTGGTATGGCAAATGCAGCAAGAGCTGAAAATGTTTTTTCTGTTTCTCTCTGTAATAGCTCAGGTCAAATCCCATTATAGTGTTAGAAACACTGATAGAAGCAATTGCTATGAACAAGGAAGCAGCTTCACTTTTTCAGTCCTGTTTCATAATATCCTCATCAAAATCTGTCCTGCTGTGTAAAGGACAAAACAGCCCCAGACTCACTGTCCTTGTAGGGATGTTCTTTACTGGTTTGCAGCAGAAATGAGGCTGTTTGCAAGGCCAAACCCTGTGCAGAACATTGGAGCTTGGAGAGGACTGGATTTGACTGCAGTACTGGAGCAGACTGAAGAACCCGAAAACATTCACAGAACTAGGAATGTGTTTACACAGAGCCAACCAGGTTGATAAACAATCTGCCCTGCTGCTACCTAGCTTTATTTTTTTGAGGGCTCACTTCTTATCACTGCAACTTCCTCAGTTCGCAGCAAGAAGCTGAAGTTCTCACTCATTCTGAATTTGTCAACTAAATCTTCACGTTCCAGTTCTAGTAGGGCTGCTGCTGACATCAAGAAAAGGGATAAGGGGTATTGCTGGATCAACTCTTTCTAAGCCAAGGGACAGATGGGTGGAATTTTAAGGCAGTTAGTTATACCAAAAATTATATATATATATATTTAAAAAATTATATATATATTATATTTATAAATTTATATATTTATAAATTATATATATATATAAATATTTTATATATATACCAAAAGGGCAAAGTTATACCAAAAATGACTTATAATTTTAACTGTTACAGAGCAGTTCCAATTAACAAAATAAAAAATAGGTCTGCTGGGACAGAAAACTAAAAGTAACTACAAAATAACCTTTCTGAGGTGCTAGCATCCCCACATAACAGCCTGAAACCAAATCTAGATTGCAAAGAAACAGCTTTCTGAAAAACCATGCCACAGTCCATTGGCTGGGTCGTGTGCACAAACTGAGCTGTGACTCCTGGATCTAATAGTATCAGTCACTCCTGTCAGAGCAGCATTAGTTGTTGTAAAGCTGGAAACAGAGTCCATTCCCTGCAAGGGGATTCGGACAAGTTTGGTCAATATATTATTTGCTGTGTGTGCGCTGACAGCTGGATTGGCTCCAAAACCCCTGTCCAACCTCTGCATCCACCAGAGGCTTTTAGACACTGCATCTCTGCTTTAGCACAGTGGTCCACCAGAAGTGCCAAGCCCTGCTGAGATCCCAAAATAAAGGCTGGAATAGGTCAGGGCAGCAGCAGCCATGGAGAAAAGATGGAGATTTTTGTCAATGTCCAGTTAGGGAGATTAGTGCTGCTCTATAGGATTCTTAAAATAGGAATAGTGATGGTGTTA
This sequence comes from Perdix hodgsoniae, assembly GCA_035772895.1. Classification (NCBI taxonomy): domain Eukaryota; kingdom Metazoa; phylum Chordata; class Aves; order Galliformes; family Phasianidae; genus Perdix; species Perdix hodgsoniae. Next base: position 4,615,389 of record JAPSGF010000050.1, read on the forward strand.
TGCCTCTGAGGCTGATTGAGCTTCTATCTAAGGATGTTGCCAATTACAATTGTAAATAAGCAAATGAGAAAGAAGGCTTTTTGCTAAGATATGCCTCATTTCCAAAAAGACCAACTTTGTATTGTACTGCAGTGGTCCTACACAGACTACCTAGGTTCATTATATTGAGCTCAGGTTCAACATCAGATTGGAGCAGAACATCAAGATGCTGATTAGTGCATTACTACAGAGCAGCTGTGCTATGGTAACTGTCCACATGCTCCTCCTTAGCCTGCAGTAGAATCCCAAACAATAAAACATGGATTATCCCCAGGGAGAAATAAAGCTACATCATACTGCACCATTCACAGACAAAAAACACGTGAGCACAGAGGCAGTCCCTAGTGCCTAGCTGCCTCCCAGCAACAGACTGAGCTGCTTTAATTTGGAAAATTGTCTAAGCTCCATATTTCACAGTATCTTTTTTAATATGCATGCTGGAGGCCGTTTCTGATTTTAGGCTGCATAGCTTGGGGCTCTTTTGTGGTCTCTTGTGGAGCACAGTTTATTAAGTTTCCTGAGTGCACCCTTTGCAGGCACAGGAGAAGACTGCACACATTACCCTCCGCACCAGGAGGGCTCCTCTCAGGCCACATTCCCAGCCCCTCCAATTGCACAGGAGCTATTCAAATACTCTTTTATCCATTGTAAAGTCCTATTAAGACTGACACTTATGCAGATACATCTTATCTTTATTAAAAGGAACATTTAACACTAAGATCCTAAAAGAAGAATATGTGTGTGCTATAAGCACCCGGGAACTTGTCACACACCTTCTGCGAGCTGAGATAAATGGGTCGTTTTCACCAAATGCCTGCCTTCATGAGGTTATGGGCAGCCTGTGACACTGCCTGACTTGTTCTGTACCTGCACCCAGTAAGTACACACAGACATCTTGCCTTTAATCTTCATTAGCACAGAGCCCTGCATCCAAAGGGGAAAGCTGAATGACAGGAAAGGACAGGGGAAGCCTAACAAAATGAGTAGAGGGCCACCTTTCCACTCCTGTCTTAACATACAAGGAAAGAAAACTGACCAAGACTGTAAAAGGAGCCCACTTCTTGTAAGAAGAGACACAGAGATAAGCCATTCTTTCCTATGTTCCATCTCCCGCCAATGCCAATAAATAACAGTATCACAGAACTAACCTACCATCCTTTTTCTGAAGTGAGTTCCAATTACTTTGGCTACACAGATAGGTTTAGCCACATTCTACTTTGTTAAGTGATCTTAAAACCTCTCACAAAGGTGAATCATAGCACTGATCTTGTTGCAGAGAGAAGAAACTGATGCATATCATGGTGAAGAACCTTCTTATAGTCTCAGCAATAGCTGGAGCTGGCTTCACAGCCACAGACTAATTCAGTCTGTATCATCCAGATTGGTGCTGGATTACTGTTGGTTTCTCTTTCTGCAAGGAAAGAATTCATCAATCAAGGGCTTTCTCGTGCACATGTATCTTGCATGCACACATGGAATTAATTATAGCTGCTTCTAATCTAAGACACGTGAAGTTATTAAAATTCCTTCCAGTTAAAGGCAATGAGCTGAAAACAAGCCCAACATCTGCAAGCCATGGAAGAATCAATGGTTACAATAGTTCACATATGCCATCCTACCTTGGAAATTCTGTAGGAGCTTTAATGTGCACTGAAAATATGGATTTCTCTGCCCAGAGAGATCTTCTCACCTAAGAAGGCAGTAAGATTAGAGAAGGCAGTGCCCTTCAGGCCTCACTGTAGCACACTGCATGGGGCAGGCCTAAAGCACAACTGGAAAACCATCTCTCATCCTACTACTGGGGAAAGCAAAGCATAGAAGGAAAGGCTTGGCAGCACAAGAATTGGTTGCTTTTGAGTCCCACCTTGAGAAAGGGTGCACAGTTATATCCCAGATCGGGCTTGGAGGAAGCAAACAGTCTGCTGTTCTGCTACCCCTACACTGCTTCAATAGAAAGCTGGGAGTTGAGTGAAACCAGGCTGTTGACAGCAGACATGAGAATGGGTGGTGAGAGCAGTGCAATAAGATGTTAAGGTCCAGTTGCAGCTTCCAAGCTCTGCTTGAGATCTCTATTTATCACTTATAGCCCCCTTGGCAGGGAAGACACTGAAGGCATGAGAGTACACAGGTTGTTTGCAACAACCCATAACAGCAGTTTCTCCCAGTGCTGCACCAGCCTCCAGACTAAAGAAGATAGAGCTGAATACCCTCCATGCAACCATTTCCCTTCTCAGGGTGCTCCCCAGCCAGCTCTGGAAATACTGACTCCAGGGGATTTCACATCAGCCTTACCCACCATGAATACATAAACTGCTACAAAAACACCACTGCTTTGTGTCACTCCAACATCCATAATTTGGGCTGATGGAGCTTTCGGGGAAGGAGGTAGGAAATACAGAAGAGATAAAAACTTCTGAAATTCATGTGAACTATTTTCTGTGCTTTTGTAACATAGCAGCACTTCAGAGACAGAGTGCATATTGTGTTTGCTCCCTCTCCTATCTGCAGCATTGGTATTTGCTTTAATGATCTTTTTTCATTTCTTCTCTGGGCGTTCAGTGGGAATCATCTGCATCTCTGTTTCCCTACCAGGAATGAATGAAGCACAAGTGCATTTTGCATTCAACTTAACAGGCTGATTGACTTTAGACTAAGTTTCTCTATTTCCCATCTGACTTTCATTACCTAGAATAAGATGGTAAGTCAACCTGAACTGAAAGTAATTAAGGGAGCTTTGGAGGAGGAGGAGGAAAAAAAAAAAAAAAAAAAGAAGAAGAAAAAAGCATTTTCTCTTCAAACACATAATTGTACAAAAAATAACACTAAATGCAAATGACTTGTAGATGCGCCAATCTGGTTCTTTTATTGTCACACTGAAGGCAAGAACTACAAAGGGCTAATATTTGTAATCTGCAGACACAGTAGTACTGCTAAAGTATGTTATTTAACACCTTCCAAAACATCTTCTGCATTTTTCTAACAGTATTTGAAGGAAGGTTAAAAACTTCTTCCCGTTAAAACCCCAAAACAATGAATCAAGCAAGTGTTGAACAGCGTATACAGATCAAAACCCCACTTTGTATTTCACACAAAGTGACATAGAAGCCCCTTCCCAGCATGGCTGCAAGATCAAAGGCTTCAAGGTCTTATGGCTCTAAGAGTTGTTTCCATGGCCAAAATATTTTAAATGTACTTCCTCCAAACTTACGGAGTTTTATGGGCCAGTATACATCAGTGAGACGTTACCAAGTGCTGCAGTAATGGGTGTCTTGTGTTTTACCCACTTTTTTACTCTTAATGATGAGTATGCTCTGCTGCCAGCCCAATATAAATTGAGCTCCTTCAAAAAAATCACCTAATGGTGATTTTAACCTAGACACTACGAGACCTAAACCACAAGGTCTTTAGGAAGAGATAACAGGCTTTGTGTATAGTCCATCATTTATATTAACAGGTGAGAGATTAGGCAGAAAAGACAAGGAGTAATGACAGCAAATCCCCAGGGAACCAGGCAAGGACTCGCAGCACAGGAAGAAATGTACACAGTACCAGTTTGTTTGAATCTTAGATCAGACACCTGATAAATTCCCACCATTGAGTCAGCTTTGGATCACTTATCTGAATAATACTTCCCATAAAGGAGGGTTTGGCAGAGAGGAAGAACTGACATTAAAGCCCTCCTGCATTTCAATAGCAGAACAGACTTAAGATAAAACTTACTTCAGAACTTTACATTGAGGTAGGACAAAAACACAAGGCAAAGAGGTTGTCCTCCACTTCAAAATAGGCGGAGTGATCAACAGGCATGCTGCCTGTTGTTCAAGCCTTTGTATCTTGTCCATGATGCACCATCTGGAACCGTATGTTGAATGTGCATCCATAGGCTTTAGGGGTTTGCTTTTGGACAGCTCAACGCAGAACTGTCTTGTTTCCAGGCAAGTCTGTGTTGCCGGGGATTTATCCTCTAAGCAAGCTCCTCTGTCACATTAGAAGTAGTCAAACCTTTTATAACTTATTACAAAGAAGAATACATCATTAGATTGTGTGTTTAAGCATCCAAAGGAAGAGGATAATTTATACATCAAGTAATAAGCTGCCACTTCGCCCTGTGATGTTGAATGGTGTGAAATTCATCTTTTGTGATACCTCCCAGCAGGAACTGCGGGGAATATGGATTTAAGAAGAGTGCCCTGGGTAGCAGAAGTCTGCAAACCAGCATCATCCAGCAGTTTTCTGTCAGGTTTGAAGCTCCAGCACCTCCTTTAGAGATACACAAGCAAGAGTTCCCATGTGTGTTACAGGCAGAGGATGCATGTGTAGATTTGTCTGCACATCTTGTTTGTTTTCAGGTTCTCAGTCTGCTTGTTGCAGGTACATAAGTGCCTTCCTGCCACATAGAAGTAATACGATGAACCTTTCACATACTGACTCTTTCAGCTGCGCTTAAGAAGGGAACACATCCAGTCTTGGTCAGGAATGTATTTTCTTGTGTTTTATCAAGAGAGCAAGATCTGGTTTATCAAAGCTGCTGCCAGACATCATAACTGTAAGAACATATTCTCCTTGTAGAACACCTGGCCTCCAGAGATATCAGAGACACTTCTGGAAATCAAGAGCCTCTCCATAATGCGGAGGATCTTGTTGGCCTAATTTTGTGGAAGAATCAGATGCATAGAACTCAAGTGATCTTCTGAAGTACAGGAAATCTCTGGCAGCACTGAGAACAGGAGTGGGATCTGTTCACTCTTTGTTGTCATCCTAAAACCACCATTCTTCAAGTTGAATGCCCAGATTTAACAAAGCACATCCTAAACCCTATTCACTGATACCAGATGTAGTGCTTCTCTACTGTCCACCATGAAATGTCCTCCCATCCTCGGCATCTTTCTGTGTCACATCTTAAGCTCCACAGTATGTGGACCCAAACAATCTTTGGACAGCATGCCCTTAATATAACACTGCTTGTCCTACACAGCATGACAATGGCCAAGCAGACCCTTCCCATTCTTTGCTAATTTCTAGAGATGTCAGGTCCAGCTGAGCAAAAATGATATCAGCTATTCAGAGTTCTGAGAGCAGCAGGGCCATGAGTTGATGTTTTTAGCACTGACTGCCCTCTCCTTTTACCCTTACTGTTGCCCTGTGACCCAAAGAAAAAGCTTAAAAGATAATTTTTTTTTCACAATCTGTTTTTGAACTCAGTTTTATGACCCTTCCAACAGTACATTTGCACAGCGATGGCTGTGCAGCAAAGATAAGACCAGGAAAAAACAGGAAGGGAGGGGATTGAATACCTGATGCAGTATCGTCATGAAAACTTGTCTTGGGAAATCAAACCTGAATGTTCCCACCTGCTTCTGAGATTTCAACAACACATTCCTCTCTAATTGTTTAACTGATTTATGTAATTAAATCAAAGTAGGACAATTGTCCCTTATGTTTATTTACCTCAAAGTTTGCAGCTTCTGTTTCAGACCTGAAGAAAGGCTGCTACACCCACAAGCTCCTCAGACTTTTTTTTTAATTATTTTTGGCTAGGTATAGTATTTGATTTATTAATTTAAAAAAGATAATTCCTGTCTGCCAATTTTTCCTGCAGTATTTATGATGATTACACTACTAGGTGCTATAGAGTTATTTATGTATCAATATCTGCTCACTAATTTATTTGTTCATAATTTTTTTAATATACCTGTAAAGCTGTTTTTTCTCCCTTCATTATTTCTAGGCAATAGATCTTCCCTTACGACAATGATCCCAACCACCAGAAGGAAAGAAGACTCACCCTATGAGACCCCCTAGGTTTTGAGAGCCCTTGTGAAGAGAGACTAGAAGCAGGGGCAATATTTCTTTTGCCTCTACAAGCACAGTAGTTCTTATGCCTTTGTGCCTTGCTTTCCTTTGTGTCCTGCGGTGTTGACTCACTGTTGCACTCATCCACATCTCTTGTTGGGCATGGGGAAATCTGCCTTCCATAAGGTAGGTACAGCTCATATGGCATGACAGACTGAGAAGCTTTGGTGACTCTGCCTGCCAGTGGCAAAACCTCCCAGAAGTGTCTGGGAGCCACTTCTGATTCATAAGGTTCAGTACAGGGAATCAAGGAAGAATCCATGAGAGGCACTGCAAACAAAATGGTACAGATACCACTAGATTCCATCTAATCCATCTAAATCTATCTAGCTGTGATTTCAACTTCCCACTCTTAGCTGGTTACACAACTAAAAGTAGTCAGGTTTGGTGCAGAAGCAAAGATGGCCCACATTCTAACTGAATTGTGTAAGCACAAATACATAACAGCTGCAGAACCACATTTATACAGTTGGTCTGATATCATAGTTTATACCTTCAGGCATCTAAATACCTTCAGAGAGCTGTTCAAAGTCCAGCAGCTGAGAGAAGCCTACTGCAGATCATCTACGAAGTAGCTCAGACAGCCAGAGAAGACAGCAGTTCCCTCACAGAAAAGATCTCTTCATAAAGAACTGCAAAGCAACTCCAGACTAAATAACAGAGTGGCAAAATATCTTCACTCTCATGTATGAAGAGAAAGGCAATATGAGAACCCTATGAGAATCCACTGGGATGATACTGGAGTATGTGGTAGAACTCTTCCTAGGTCTACTGGGAATCATCCCTTTTGACATAAGGCAAATCACATATAGTGAGACACTGACAAACAAGACTTATGATGTCAAAAAGCCTTCCTCCACTTTCATTCCTTGGTGCAATCTGTACCACAAAAGGAACACATAGGGCACTCATAGACCATATTGAGGCCTGAGCAGAACCTTTGGTTGCAAATCATTCTTTTAGTTTGCCTACACTGTGCTTGAGGCAGGTACAGATCTCTCAACTGCAGGGAGTTCTGTGGTCCAGTCACCCTTCTCAATTCTCAACAGCTGGGCTGCTGGCTCTGCACACACATCTTTTTTCCATTCCTGTTTTTTCAGCCCAGCGTGACCAGGTTGGCCATTCAATTATTTTTCAGCACCCTTCCAGGCCCTGCAAACTTAGACAAGAAACATACTTTTAAACAAGTCCAGCTAGGTAAAAATACTGTCCCCTTTATTTTTTCAGGCACAAAACCAGAAGCCCCAAAACTTATGATTTGGGTTTGCTTTCAGAGGACATTCAAAAAGTGTGTAAAATGCTATCTGAATGCCAAGGCGGGGGAGAATGAATTTACATGCTGGGCAATTACCCAACTGTTAATTTCTAAAAACATATCAGCATTTGTTTTGAAATGCACTGGAAGCATGGAGCTGCCCGCCACATTCAGCATGTAATGGAGCGGTCATTTCTTCAACTTTACAGGAGCTGTTTTATCTCGGCACCCCAGCAGCAAGCAAGTGGAGGAGCCATGTCAAATGTGAAATAAAAATGAGCAATGCCTATAAAAGAGAGATATCATGAGAATCTGCCGCTTGGGAATAATGAAAGGCTCAAGCAGGTTGCGCTGATTGTGCAACCTACTAGAGGCCTGTCAGCTTTGATAACAATGGCAGCCATCAATTCCTGTAAAAATGGCAACAGCATGAATTGGAAATTGTGAAGCATCGGTTAGGGTCGAAATGAGATTTTCTTCAAAATGCATTTGTCTGCGTGCTCCTGCTCACTTGAAAAGCCCTGGACAGATCAGAAGGAACGTGAAGTAGACAGGGTTGTAAGCTTTTTTTTTTATTATTTTTTTTTCCATCCCCCCTCCTCCTTCATACAAAGTATTTTTAAATGCCAAAAGCTTTCACAAAACAACAGCAGTTTCAGATCTGCCAAAGGGCAATTTGAAAGTGAAAGATATTCTCTTTAAATTACTTTGGAAAATGATATACGTTATGAAAGGCGTTTACTTTTAAGAGTGTTAAAGAGATACCAGAAATCCCATTTTATTGTCACATTGCTGAGGCAGGCAGCAGAGGGAAAAGAGCTGTGTAAAACTGCCTGAGCTGCTCTCTCCTGGAGACCTACAGCAGGACAGACTGAAATAAAGCAGCAACTTGTTCGGAATTATTTTTTTTAGAACATTCCAAAAAAATTCAGAACTTCCACAGATGATCCACATTAATAGGGGGGAAAGCACACAGCTTGCTACAATGATAATTGAACTTCCTATTTAGGCACCAGTCATGTTCAATTTTTGTATTGTCTAAAGGAAGGCTGAGCCAGAAGAAGAAAATTAGTGAGGTTTCTCCCTTGGTTTTAGATTAGAGTATTTACAACATGGACATTGTATGTTTTACCCCCCCCCCCCCCCCCCCAACCCTTCATTATAAGGGTCATTATATTTTTTAATTTTCATTTTTCTAAACACCATCACGCCTATTATTCCCCACAGGAAAGAGCAAATCAAGTCAGACTTTAATATGTGCCTCTTCTAAATGTAAGATGGGCTGGATAGAAAACAATGTAACAGGCCTTTAAAAAGAAGAAAAAGAGAGAAAGTATGAGCCTGGAATCTGAATAGGATAAATGCAATCACTGTGTTCAATGTAAGGAAGGCAAACCTCAGGACTAAATTTTCTCACAAAAAGAACAATGAAATGTGAGCCAAGGAATGGATTCAGAGCTGATACGCAATAATCTCTTTGTTTATAACTCCCAGTTATGTTTTCTTTCTCTTATGTGATTTTAAATCTCTTCTGATCTGACGGAGAAAGAAGAATTGGTAAAAAGGAGGCACACTAAAAATCCTAGCATGCTTACTGTCCACCAGTAGAACTTCTCTATTTGAGTGTGACCTCTGTGGATGACACCCTCATGTGGTTTCCAAAGTAAAAATTCCAACTCAAGGTAAACAAAGCAGACAAATCTGGCTCCCCTTGGTGTCAGGTGCTCCATGCATGGATGTGGTCCTGCAACAAGCATCATGTAATCAGACAAGGCAGGACTGGAGAGAAGAAAGACTTTTCCGTCTCTCCATTCAAACTTCTTGAAAACAGAAAGCAGCAAGGCACCTCTTCCTCTCAGGAAGTGGTTCAGGTGGAATAAAATCTCATTGCCCTTTCCCCTAGGATTGTCCCCTGCACCCCCAACTCTGTTTTTCTGCCTGTGCAAAGTCACAATGCCTACTAGGAAGTTTTCAAAGCAGAAGGACCAAAGTTGTCTTTGTGATTTCTTTGAGCTCTGAGACTTGCCTTCAAGGAACAGAGACTACAATACAACTCTGTGTGAAATACTCTGTGTTCTCAGAAACCAAGATATTGCAGATAACCATTATGAATGAAATGAGCTACAGACAGCAACACTCAGCATGGTATTGTACTTGTGTTCGACAGCTTGGGTTTATACAAAATGTACTAGGATTGACAGGAGGATTTCTTACTGAATCAGAAAGACCAAAAAGATTTAAAAAATAAAAATAAGCACAATAAAAGGACAAAAATAGTTTACAGTTCCCATCGTTTCCTGCTTCCTTTGCTATTTGAACTCCAAAGTTCTTTCATCAGAAAGTAGTCTGCAAATCTGAGTTCTCCAAGTATGAAGTGCACATAGTCATGCATACGCATACAGAGTTGCACTCCATTGCATCTGTCAACTTATCCTGTGCTTCTTGGAGAAGGCTGGGGACTGTTATTCTCCAGGCTGCAGAGAAGTAAACAGTGATGTAACTACGATTACAGATTCAAAATAGGGGGGTTTGTAGAATTATTTGTGAATTTATCATGTTAAAAAGTTCTGTTAAGAGAATGAAAAGTACAACACACCAAAACCAGGCATTACATCCTTCTCTAAAACAAATCCTGCTTTTCACACAGGGAATATGGACACAGTTTCTAATTCCAGGATTATGTAAAGGTCTCTTCACAGCACCCAAGTCTCAGTAGATACCCAAAATGGACGGTGCTCCTGCAGAGCTCAGTAACAGGAATATCTGTGCACAGATGTATGCAAGTATTTTCCCACTACCAGTTCTGATTGTACCTGCTCTTTGAAAGCCAAAGTTTGTCTCATCATTACTGCAAGAGAAGTTTCCAAGGAGAAACACAGCACATTGCAGGAAAAACGACATTCCAATTCATATCAGTGGCAAAATTTCTTCAGCTTGAGGGGGTAGGGGCACAGAGAGATCATTTCTTCAGGTGGGATATTAAAAAGCAATACATTCAACCATTTGTGAAAGGCATGGCTTGCCAAGGACTTTACCCATGAAGGCCCAAGGGCTCCCAGGCTCCCTGATCATTTGCTCTCCCTAGCCTGCAGCTGCAACTGTAGCAATTTCTCCCCTTCATATTTTATCTTCAGAAGCTGGCTTTTCAGCCATACCATGTGTAGGTAACAGATGTTCCGCTTTGCGGTGAAGAATATGTTTGGCCAGGTAGAGAGAGCAGCCCAGGGAAAAAGATCAGCTCCTTGTCCAACAACAAGAGCTCTTGGGAAACATTTGGGGCCAGCTGAAGCCTTGGGTACCCCCTTTACAGGAAAGCTCAAAGAGGCCCGAGTGGCAGAGATGGATCTAGGTATTATGTACAACTGAATGCTCGGGGCTGCAAAGGGGGATTGTCAGAGCAGCAGCATGGAAGGGCATTTGCACACTACTCTGATTGCAGCTGCATACGGCAGCCCTCTCCCAGCACATCCCAATATACCCTGTGTGTCCTGTAGTGTGCTTCAGTTGTCCCTTTCACTCTCATCATAGAGCAATGGAGATTCAAAATAAGCCATATATTGGTGATTCATTTCCACTAGAGTCAAAGGGTTTAAGTGCTCCTCCTGCCTTTATTTCCTTATCTGTCAGCCAGCAGTGGCACAGTGACAATGAATGCATTAGAGGCTGGGTGATATTCACACACTCATTGGATGCAGGAGAAAGCTGGCAAAAGCTAATTTTGGTGAACTGTGAAATAAAAGCCTTGAGAACAGCTTCAGGCTCACTGTGTGCTTGCAGAACAGCAAGGGCACATGCTACCCTACTTGTCCATCTTTGATATTCCACTTCCATCATCATCACAAAGAAGTAATCGATTAAAAATTAATACCCCAGCTCCAGTAGCAGTATTACTTCCTAATAAGTTTTTTTCCCAGCCACTGCAGGGCAGTAAATCTGACATGACATAGCCATAAGAAGAAAAATATTAAATTTCAACCTTTATTCTTAAGATCTGTTCAAAATTCACCCCTGTGCTTGCAGAAGTTTGAAGGCATGCCCTTCTCTTTTAAGCAATGTAAGCATCACTAGTGAAAAACAGCTAATTGTGATATTTGGCCCAATGAAACCTTCTCAACGGCACTCACATATAAGCAGAGACGTCATTTTTCCCTGGGGCACTTAATTGCATCAACATCTACCCAATGCCTGACAATTACATTTATGCTAATCCATGACAGCTTTAGAAAGCTAAATCTAAAGTTAAAAAAGATCTCATACCTGGGGTTACCAGGTATCATCCCCATTCAACCACTCTTCTTTAAAATTTCCTTGCTAAGAGCATTCATAATCTATAACACAGCTTCACCCCTCTATTTCTCTTCCTTAAGGTCTCACCCTTCTCACAGCAAAATTATTATGGAAGATTATATGTTCGTTCCCAAAAGTGCAATGTTGACAGCTACAGCAGAGTGCTTATCTCTCACTAACTCTGCACTGCCCCAAACCCAGCTTCTGCAGAGTTTGGATGGATGGACTTAACTGCTGTGCTCCCCATGACCAGAGCTTGGCATCTTACAGCCATTTGCAAAGTAGGAGCACTCTGTCCAACCAAAGACAGTTTCTATCTGGAAAGGGGATTTAACAGCTGAAGGAGGAAACAGCTGCAGTCAAAAGGAGAAAATAATGAGTTGTCCATTGTGAACTGCAAAGTCCGCTGATAAGCAAAGTCCCTCTTTTCCCCAAACTAAAAATATCAGCTTTTAGAACTAACTCATAGCTAGTCAGCCTAGTTGCCTTCATTCCTCTAATGTTTAACATAGGATACTAAAGCAGAAAACAATGCCCTCAGCTCTTTTTCAGGAAATGCTATGAGGTCAAATATATCATAATGCAGCTCTTTATCTTTTTTTCCAGGGGAAGCTTTCCCTTTTCCTTCATAAACCTTCCCAGTAAACTGGAACTATTGATGACCCCCTGCTCTCCATTGGACCAGCTTCATCATTTGCTTCCATTTCACTTTTTTATTTTGCCATGGCCTTTGGGCTCTGATGTTCAGTCCTCAAAGCACTCAAAGACCAACAAATAACTATGTGCTCGGTTTCTTCCTGGAGAGAAGTACTGGAGACCTTTGTTCAGCCCCAACCTCCAGACAGAGAACAAGATAGGAAATGAGACATCATCCATGCCTATGGGAAGAGCCCTGACCCTTGACAGGGATTGCGCATACATACATACATAGTGACATCCTCCACCCAACAACAGTGTGGGCTGCTCCCCAGCTCCTGTTCCACGCTGAAAAGTGGCAAAGCTGAAATCAAAGACAACCAAGGGCAGCACAAATACCCAGCCTTCCATGCGACAGCTAGGCTGCAGCACAGCAGCACATCAAGCCCAGACCCCCCGTCACTCAGACCTCTGCCTAAACCACAGGGCCATTAAGCTAATAGGCATTAGTGTATGATTTTTCCCACAGGAGCATTTATTTCCTTGTGTGGTTAACAGCTCCGTCTTGTATTTCTCACTGCCATTGCTGTGTTGGCATTCTGCAAACCTCCTTAATTGTTGTTCCTTGCCCTTTCCTCTTGGGTTTCTGTCTGCTTTGGGACTGAGGTAGACTGAGACATATTTCATCTTGCCTGCTGCAGTAATGATGTTTGCCATCAGAGAAAGGGTTTGATCAGGAAAAGGAGGGGGAGGATATAGAAGGAGAAAAGCAGCAAAGAAAACATGAATGAAAAGTAGCTCAGACAGAGAGATTGAAAATGTTGATTTGGCATCTGATGCTTCAGAGAAATTCTTGGCCACGTCTCCTTAACCAGGGCCTTTGTGCTCCCTCTCTAGCTGCAGCAGGAGCAGCACAGCAACAGAGCCGTGCTGCAGAAAGTCTATAGAATCCCTTATCCTCAAAAAAAGCAAATGCTATCTCTGCACCAAAAGATAAAACACCCTGCATGGATTTTGCAGGGTTGCAAATCCTAGGAAACTGTTTGGCTCCATTTTACACATTGTTACTTCTTATTCTTTGGGCTTTGCCTTTTTTTATTTCTAGCCAAAGAGACTTGAGTGCCTTGATAACATATCCCTGCTGGTTTTTATTAAGAAGATGTGACGATAGGAACAATGTCAAATCCTCTCTCTGATGGAGCCTTTCCCCCTTGGACAACACCAGATCTGACTGAGTATAACCACAGGGTTGGAGGAAACAGGACTGGAAGAAAGCAAAGATGATCATCCAACACCATAACCGTTCTGCACAGCTGACACTGCTTTATAAGCGCGCAGTTTCTCACCCTCTTGTCTCAGGGTTGCTAACCCACTGCTCATAAAGTACATGCAATGCTCAGCAAGAGGAAAGGAGGTGACTATGGAAGTCTCTGGCTGGATGAGGAGCAGAAGTCATGATTCAAAAGCCAACTAACTGCTTTGAGAACTACCAAAGCCCAGGGAAACCCCATGCTGCGTAGAACAAGTGGAGATGCTTTTCTTCTCAAACCAATAAAGCTTCCAGGATATTTCAGGCCTTAAATCTGTCATTGCACTGGGATAGATACTGCCTCTAAGACTGGAATAATCCTGAGCGACGCATTACAGAGGGAAAGCACACAGCTCTATATACATACATACACATACCATGCCAGGCAGTGGGATGCCTGCAGTACGACCCATTTCTACCAAGGCTGCTGAATTTTCCTACTGCCAAATTGACAGCCATTGTACATGCAGATGCGTTTAGATATATGGTTCATATACACATACATAAATGCATTACTGTATCTCTTTATGCATCCTGAGGGCTGCCTTATTTCCACCTAGGAGCTCCTTGACAAATAGATGCATTAAGCATATAGGCCACATGTTCCACATTACCTGCACACAGTTAATCTGGTGTTCAGGGGAAAGGTGCAGCACAGGTACTTAAGGACAGATCACACACTGAAATATCACACTGAAACTCCAGGAAAAGCAAGAGAAATTCTGAAAATCAACCTAGATGATGATTTGTGAACAAATGAAGTGGACTTGCCTAGAAAGAAAACATGATGTCCCATGGCCTTCATCTCTATTTATACAGCAGCATGTAATTAGGTAGGAAAGTGGATTATATTACATAGATAACTAGATCTCATAGATAATAAATAGCACAGGAAAATAAATAAAACATATTAAGTAGGCAGATTCTGCATCTGCACATCAGCTGTTTGAAGCACTGGCAGTCATTCCTGGGGGTGAAACAGCTACCAGCACACCAAAAGGCTGCATTCATACCAGACACATGTGCCACTGCCACCTCCTAGCCAGATGAGGAGCTTGAAGTGTCCTTAAAAGGCTGCACTTCCCTTTGGGACTGGGCAGCACTAAAAATCAATGGGATGGTATTTTACATAGCTCGCTTCCGGATGATTCCTGCAGCAGCAACACAATTTTTCTTTCTATCAATTGTAGCAGAAACGTGTGTTTGGCACATGCAGTCACTCTGAACACAGAAAATAGGAACAGCCATCTCTCCCCACGGTGCAGTGATTTAATATTTCCAGATGCAAGCCGAAGCTCAGCCTTGCTGTAAAGTCACTTGAATTCCAACACACTGTGACTGCATAGAGGTGCAACTGAACAGGAACTTTTTTCAGCATGCCCTTAATTAAACCCAGCATGGCAGGGCACAGCTTTCTGCAGTTTGCATCTGTACCTTATTCGCCTGAAACCCCTGATGCTCACTCTGGGGATACAACTCCCTGTGCGTCAGCAAGAAACAGAAATCAGCCCAGGGAAAAGCGTAAACCACAAGGCAGCACTGCCACCCTCAGCTGCTCCTGCAGATCTGCAGACAGGAAAAGCAGAGCTGCTGCGCTGACAGTAAGAAATTCTTCAGCATAAGACAACAGAATCTGTTTCCATGATCAGGCAGCAGCTCCTGTATTAATGAAGAAAGCTGTCAAACTCCTTCTGGCTTCAGGAGGGAGTTCCTCTCCGTATCACCACAGAAGCCACAGATGTGTGGGACCCCAGGAATGATGGTTCAGTCCCCAAGCACTCACAGCAATATGGGTACATTCAGTTCAACCGGTCACAATTTGCACACTCTTTGATATCTGTGTCTATGGACTGGGTTGTTTCAGAATACTGAGCAGGAAACATGTCCCTCTACATATATCTCACTCATTCAAAGTCATCCCAGTGCCATGCTTCTTGTATCCACATGGCTCATCTCCTTCACTCTGAGGGTGAGTATTACTGAATATTATATCGTAACGCATCTGAATAGATCACACAGCCAAAATGGAATGCCATTGTGCAATTAGAAGTCATTTTTCTCCAGGGATACCCAAGAGAGCTGAAGGGGGAGAAGTCTACATCTGTTTAGAACAGGATGGACCTGACAAATCGAAGTTCTGCTCTTGTCTTGTGCACACAAAATTAGTATGACCACACTTGTGTTCTGTGTGAATGTACGTACTTAAGGGAGTATGAAGGTGTCATCTGAATGCGGGAGACCTGAATAGTCCTTTAAGCTCATGGGACAGCTCAATTTCTGTCTAGATAGGTGCAAATTAGTACCCCCCACCTAAACCAGCTCATCTTGTTATATCTGAGCTAACTGGCTCAATTCTTCTTCAGTCAAAAGGTATTTAAACATACAGATCCTTTTCATCTCTTCTCCATCACCCTAGACCGATGGGCTCAGCTGTATATGCCTTCTGTTATCAGTTACTAAGATGAGTTAGATGCATCTCATTACTAAATCCCAAGTCATATGTCACTACACCCATATCTTCACTGCCTAGATACAGCTGTCAGGCATCAGCTTATGATGTGATAGAAAGCACAACAATGACAGAATAGCAAGATCCTAGGCTGCAGCAAGTGAGGATTTGCTCCAATGCAACAGCCATGGTCACAAAAACAACAGAAATAAGCTACTTACCCTCAGAAGGCCTCAGGTACACAAGGATCTCCAGCAAAACACCCTCGCCCCCAGTGCTTACCCCTAAATAAGGTCTGGCTCCACCCCTTCCAGTCACTCAATGCATTGCATGCACCTGAGTTCCCCTGGGTTGGTCCTGCCTTCCCACAGGTGTTCAATCACTGGCTCAGGCCATGACTCAGCATTTCTGTACACAGCTGTAAGTCTGATCCATCAGTCCACACCCTCTGGTTGTTCTACACAGGCAGAAAGTGAAGAGGAACTGGAAATTCAGTAAAGGCAATATTGCCTTGATTCCATCTGTGAGGAAGGAGAACTACCTCAAGGACTGATGGAACATCTCTGTCTGATAGTTGAAAAAAGTACAGACAGATCTGCTTAAAAAATACTCATTATTATTTCTATTGTGACAATTCCCAGAGACCAACCATTGTCAGGAACGAGTCTAGGTCATTTTATGAAGGCAAAGCTACAGCAGGGTTCTGCTGAGAAGAGCTTCCCACACAATAAAAAAGCAGCAGAATAAAGTCGTTGAGGGACAAATCACAACCTACATTCTGCAACTTCCCCTATAACAAGTTGCCTTGCACTAGTCACACTATTCACTTCTCGAGGATGATTTTGCACACTCACAGGTGCTGAGACATTCAGAAGGAAGAAACAGACCCTTGCACAAGTGTATCAGCAATGCGTGCAGGTTCCCTGTAGGGTCCATGGAGCCACCAAGATGCCCTGCCTGCAGTACCCCATGCAGTGCCCAGCATTAGGCCCAATTCAGAAGCAAAAATAAAGATATCCTTTAACACTCACAGGCCACTACCATAAATTTCTCTCTTTACAGATGGTTGCTTTGATCAGTGCTTTTGCTATCTTACATAGTGTGGCTATAAGCAGTCTCATGGCTCTCTTTCACCACGGGGTTTTGCAAATGGACTACATTGGACCAGCGGCCCAGGCACTTTCACACAACTGAAATTTGTTTTGTCACAGAGTCCATTAAGCGGAAACGGTTCTGCACTGCAAAGCAACTCTTTTGTACCCCTGTAAAATCATATAAATCTACCAGCCTCTCTGCCAAGAGCAACTGCAACAGGCTAAGGGACTTCTGTGAGAAGCCAAGGCTATTAAGTGCTACCGACTGGACTTTAAAACACAGGCTGCTGCTGGTTCTTTTAAACTCTGTGTTAATGACTGCTACACACTCTCCCCAGCTCCACATTTCTCTCCTTTTTATTGGAAAATATGTCCTCATCTTCTATTTTTTTGCTGTAAAATGAGCACAACTATCATTATCCTATGCCCTTCATCATCCAATGGCCTGGCCACACTCCTGAGGCTGACCCAGCCTCACATAACAAAACTCTTATCCTCTGAGGATCAGAGGATACAGCTTATTTCTTCATAAGCATGAAAAACAGAAGAGAAATTACAAAGCTGGCAGCTGTAGGGTTTTATCCTAATTACAGAGCTCATTTCCCCAGCTGAGATGAGGCCTGTTAGCTCTCCTCCATCCTATCCCATAGACCAGTAACACCTGCAAGACGATTTCCAGCCACAGCATGAGGCAGAGTGTAGGGAGCTGCCTTTTACAGGAGCTTCACAGCCTCTCTCCTACTCCGCTGGATTATTTTTTTCCCTAAAAACCCAGAGCTGGGCTGAGGTACTGCAGATGTGAAAGCTCTGCAGGCTATTTGTGCTAAAGGAAGGCAACCGTAACACAGCAGCAGCACCAAGATCATAACAAAAGCCCTGAATGTAGTAGTGGTGAGTAATATACAAGATGCAAAGGAACTACCTGTAAGCAAAGACTCATATCTGTCACAGCCCAATCTAGCCAAGCCCATGGCTGTAGAAAGAAAAGAGCAAGACCTAATATTGGAAGCAAGAATCAAGCCTGAGAAAAGGAAGACAATTTGTCAGATAATGCTATCTCTGATACTACTGAAAGACATCCTTTCTGCAATGGTATTTACAAGAGATGCATGTTTGTCCCAGCCTGCCCTTAAAGGAAGACAAACCCCAAGGAGACTTCCATTAACCTCACATGATTTGTGACATGATCTTGTGACAGGCAGCGTGCTGAGAAAACACTGACAGTATCAGTTCTGGAAATTACAAAAAAAAAAAAAAAAAAAAAAAAAAAAAGCCCATCTCATCTCAATGAAAGCCCTTGGCTACTTCCCAATGCCAGCTGGCAAAGAGTAAGTAACCAGCACCCGCAACAGACATCCAGCGTGGTAGTGGCCATTTACACCATGTCCACTTAGATGCAAAGCCTTCAAAAGCATCAGTGAGAAGTGCCACACAGGGCTGTTTTATAGGTATGTAGGTATCAAGTGCTGGTTTTGTATATGTCCACTTGAGCTGAGCCCTAGCATAGGGCTGGACAGACCTGGGGAATGAGTACATAACAGGCCAGACTGGATGGGGTCACGGGCAACCTGATCTAGTGCTTGATTCAGTAGTTGGCAACTCTGCCTACAGCAGAGGATTGGAACCACATGATCTTTGAGGTCCCTTCCAACCTAAGCCGTTCTGTGATCAAAACCTGTTTAGGGGACTAAATAGGAGTGAAAGACCTCTAAACCATCCTCAGCACCTACCCTGTGTGGGTCCTGGGCCTCCACAATCTCCTGTCCATTTCAGCTGAACTTTATTTCCTGACCCATCTACCCACCCTTGCAGGTGATCTCTAAGAGTTTGTAGGCATCTCATCCAAATCCCTTTTCAATGATAAGGCACGCAGATTGTACACTTATTTTGTTTACCTTACCTTAGCACCAAGTATTATGTATTTGCCAGCTCTCCATGACACACAGTATAATACCAGCATTTCTGGGTACAAATGGAACTTAGCCAGAAGAGATCCAGAAGCATCTCAGCAGCTCAGACACCAAAACACCCATTGATTTCAGTAAGATTTAGGTATGGGGGTTTCTCAGACACTGTCAATCTCCTTAGGTGCTTTTATGAATCTTTCAGTACCTGGGCACCTTTGAAAACCAAATCCAAATGCCACACTGCAGCTTCCCACAAGGATGTCTGAATTGTTTCTTAATAGGTATGAAAACCCAGCAGCCTCCATGCAATTATCCAGCTGACAGCTGCTTCCACTACAGCAGTGCTAACATTTGTATGACTGAGTACCGAAGTGGGACAGCTTTTGTACATCAGCACAGAAATATTTGGCCAGAAGACTACTAGGCAGCCTATGAAAGCTGATGCGTGTAACAACAGAGATAACAAAAGACAGTTTCCAAGTGTGACTCAATGGATTAACTCACCTTATCTTTCCCCTATTTTCTTTGGCTTTTTTTTTTTCCCCCTATGCAAGCAACCGTCTAGAGACATCTCACACCTGAAAGGATGTAAAGTAGACATGCTTTTGGACTGCTGTGGGACCCTACACGAGTGTAAGAAGCAATGCTGTCTCAGAGACTTGTCCTCACTTCCTGTCCTGCAGATAAGTGCTGCTGAAATGTTGGTCTTTTTGCTACTTATAACATAGGAGGTAACGACCTTAAGTTGTGCCGAGGAAAGTTTGGGTTGGATATTAGGAAAAACTGGATATTAGGAAAAAATCTCGAAAGGAGGGTGATGCATTGGAATAGGCTGCCCAGGGAGGTGATGGAATCACCGTCCATGGAGGTATTCAAGAACCTTGTAGATGTCAGACTGAGTGATATGGTCTAGAGCAGTCACAGGCATGGGTTGATGCTTGGTCTGGATGATCTTAGTGGTCTTTGCAACGTTAATGATTGTATGATTACCATGTCAGTGTGTCCCTTTAGCCATGAAGAGCATAACTTTGACATTTACAGATCAAGATCTTTCTGCTGAGCACATGGTTTGCACCAGCTCTGACCACAACAACAACATCAGAGTTTTAAAAATTTGACTGTGTGCATATTCCTTAAAGTCAGCAATCTTCCCTGATACGAAACCTCCATGTCCCTGGTCACAGAGACTGCCATGTCAAAGTTGCTTAGATATAAAACAAACAGTACCATTCACAGACTTAAGCAATACAGAAGCAGGAGTGTCTTCAGTGCCATCTGTGCATGGTGAATTGCACGTACACAGAGAGGAAGTGCTTTAATGGCTAAAGCATCCCTACAGAATAATGCAGCCACTATAGCCAATACTTAAAAACACCGTATTCTACAATATACCTCTGTCCGTTCTGTGACACCATCATTTATACATTCACATTTAACAAAAGAGAGATCTGGGAAGAACCACACATCTCCATGTTCAAATACTTCATCTGGTCCTAAATAAGGTATTTTAAGAGTTAAAGAGCACCAAAAAAGCAGAAAATTCAAGTGGAAATGAAGAAAAGTTATTACAGATTTAACCGGCTGTGTAAAACCCCCAAAGCTTAGAATTAAAAGCTTTTAAAAAGCTTTGGCTAGATTTACTGAGTCATCAAAATTTAAAGGCAAAAATATTCCTAAGAAGATGTTACCCAGACCTTTAACTCAATAATGGAGAAAGAAGTGGGGCAGGAGAGGATTTTTTTTTAAATAAAGAGAAAAAAATCCCTTCAAAGCCACTGACAGACTTGGGCTGGTCTAGTTATTGCTAACAGTACTTATAAATGGCTGTAAATCCCACATACTCTGCAGAGCGGAGTACAAGGGAATATATGTATGTGCTGGGCCAACATACAGCTTGTCCCACACCTGGTGATTTGATTCTGCAAGGTCTGTGGGTATGTGTTTGGGTGGGAAAGGACATCATATGCAATTCTGGGACAATAGATGCCTTGTTAAAGCTTTATGAGGAGCTGAGTGAATGAGGCTTCACCAGTCATCTATGGATGAAAGCTGAAGCATCAATTAACTAGAACAAACAGATAGCAAAAGCAAACCTATTGCCAGAAGGCTGCAAAAATCTATAGGGCTTTACCCTGGCACAGGAGAAGTTCAGCTACTAAGCTCCTTTAAGTTGAAGCTAGAAAAGCCACTGGGTGACCCCATAAAGTAGAAACCGCCTCTGCTGGAAGTAGGTCCCAATGATGTGGACTTTTTTCTGACCATCCCCCTGTTAACCGGAGATTTCCATTTTCTTGCTAACTCTTGCATATCAGAATAATGAAGTATCAAAAATAAAACATTTTCTGTTCACGCTCCAGCTGTTAGCAAGAAAATCATTACCAAATTAGTTCAGCACTTGAAGCCACCTATGTGCTTAACCCCAAACCAGCTGGATTCAAAAAGAACCTATTATCCTTCTTATCTGGATCACATATTTAATCCAAGGAGCAAAGACTGTTTTGGTCACTGATGACTGAGAATAGAATCACAGCATCACAGTATCATAGCATCATTAAGGTTGGAAAGACCACTAAGATCATCCAGTCCAACCATCAACCCATGCTTGTGATCACTCAAAACCATATCCTTCAGTGCCACATCTACCCTTTTCTTGAATGGCTCCAAGGATGGTGACTCCAGCACCTCCCTGGGCAGCCTGTTCCAATGCATCACCACTCTTTCTGAGAATAATTTTTTTCCTAATATCCAACCTGAACCTCCCCTAGAGCAGCTTAAGGCTATTCCCCCTTGCCTTATATTGTACCTAGAAGGTCTGCCCAGGATTCACGCTGTAATGGCTGTATCTAGGATGCACAGAGACTGAGGACTGGTGCAGGCTGTGGCCCTGAACACTGGCTTTTATCAGTGTCAGAACAAGTTGATCCAACAGAATAATGAAGTTTGGTATAATTTCACTAATTTTGCTGATAATTTTGATTGTTAGATGTTACATCTATAGCATTTGGAGGGTTGACAATATATACTTCACTTACATATTAGTATCATGTAATTAAAAATCAGAAAACAGATGTTTACAATAAAATGAAAGAAATGAAACAAGAAAATAAAGAAAACAGGAGTTTGGTGGTAGCAGAGTGATATTTTGTGCTAGTTCTTCAAAACCAAATTTTAATTTTTCATCTCAGTCAGTTCTGAAAGCACCAGGCAAGCCAATAAGTAGAAAACTAAACTTTGCTGTTCTCTCCAATCCAATTAATCCCCACACTGCCTTCATCATCCAGAATTCATTTGATCCCGACAGAAATGGCAAAGGAGGACCTCCGTTCTGAATTTTGCCTAAGCTTCCAGCATTAGCAGACAATTACTGTGGGCTGAGAGTCACAATTCCTGTAAAGGAACTTGGAGAATATCTGTACAGCTTTCTGAGCCTGCTCCTTTGGCTTGTAATGAACCCTTGAGCAGATCCCATGAAAAGTCCATGTTAAATGATGCTTCAGCATCAACGTGAATATAATCAACTGTCAGAGCACAGGAATCACACTGAAGGGATGAAGCCAGCATGCGGAGAAGACCTTGCTGGCTGTCCATGTGGAACTGTGTGGGATGGCTGAGCGACCCATTAGGACACCATTTGCTTATATGTTATTATTATTTATGATATGCTGCAAATCCAAGGCCAGAAAAGGCTAGGCAGATGGAATATGATCCTCAGATGGCTTTTCTGGGGAGATTGAAATGTTTTTGCAGAACTAATTGCCTCATACGTTGGTTTTATTCTCCTGGCTGAAGTTAATGTCTTCTTTTAAAGTTAATAAAAAGAACTCAATTTGCTGATTGATCTGGACTCAGTACTGGCAAAAGAAGCACTTAAGGACTCTGGAGAGACCCAGACAATTCCTCAAAGCAGCTTGGATGCTAAGTAGTGACAAGCAAGGTGTTCCCTGCCTGCATTTTAATCTCCTTTCCAGTGGATCCTGTCACACTGCGTGTCTTGGATATCCCCAAAAATGTCTGTAGGGGAAAGATTACAATTGGCAGCCTCCTGCAGCACACCTTGGGACTTGGGCAGTGAGAGAGCAGAGCACATACATAAGCCAAATCAGCTATCAGCAGGAATAAGACAAGCTACGGTGTCACAGCAGAGATAAACACCCAGCCTAGCCTCACACAGCCTGGTGTGCTATGTGCAGCCTCACTGCACCTTCCATTTCACAGGTCAGCCCAAAGGCCAAGAGCAAGAGAACACACCGGCATCCCTTTCATAGTCCTGGTTATGAGAGTCACTCCAACTTCTGGTCCATAGCCTAATATCCAGAGCGTGTGCTCCTCACAGCACAAATTGCCTTTCTAGCCAGAAAGAAAATAAATCCCTTGCCCAATACATACCTGAAAGAAATCTCCAGTGAAATGACACAAAGCAGCTCAGAGTGGGTCTCCTTCTGTGGGGACACTGGGTCAATCACCAGCACTGGCTTTAGATGCCAAGATTTCACTCAAAAATAAGCACAGATAGTAGGGAACGGTGGTCCCTTAAGTAAATCTTAAATGACTGTGATAGGAAATTAAGAGCAGGATCAGTGATGATTCAGTGATGTGATAGGAGAGCTTTCTAGGCATCTGTAACTCTCCCAGCACCCCAACCCTTTGGTGCCTTTTCCCTGGGGTGCCACACAGAGCCATTCGGGTAACAATTTGCAGTGACCTGCCTGCAGCATAGCCATGGGGTCAGAAAGACGTGGAGGCAAAGGCTAAAGGAGCAAACGCAGCATGACTGAAGCAGTGGCTGGATATGCTCCACTCTACCACAGCAGCATCCTTACACCAGCTTCAGCCGCCGCACATAGAGGACCTCTTTGATAATCAGGGTGGTGTGAAGCCTAAAGCTTCATGCACAAATATCACTAGAGTTGAGCAGTGCCTTACTCACTGAGGAAAGGAGAACTAGGAAATTGCTTTAAATTTGGGCTGCTTGCAACACCACTCCACTCCAAACATTGGAAGGGTCAATTCCTCTCCTAGTGCTGAATACAAGGAATTCAGCTCTGATGCTGAGCTTAATTAAATAGAAATATGAAGTAAGAAACAAAAGCCAATTAGATAAAAATGCAGAGTTACAGGATGTGAATGCTGATTAACCTAATAATAGACAATAATGCTAGTAAAGGAAGTTAAATGGTTTGTTTAATGGATGGGATGATCTATAATATATAATATATAAAGTACTTAACAGTAAACATTTAATTGCCAACTTCAGATGCATTTTTCTTTACTGTGCAGAAAAAATGCATTTTGTATAAGCATTACTGGATAGGAGCAAATTACAGCCATGAAAAAAAAAGCGATGTTTGTCATGTAGAAAAGAGCATCTGCTTTGCAGACACAACAGAAAGTCTGAAACACAGCTAGCAATACTGGGAACTGTCAGATAAGGGGGGGTGGGGCGGGGAGGGAAATGGGGGGAACAAAACAAAATACCTGTCCTCCTGCCCTGGCACATCATTTACAGGGGTGGAAATGCAGCCTTCCCCATACCTGCCCACAGGATGGAGGGCTTGGGGGGCAGAACATGAGCCTCAGACTTAAAAGATAGCTCCAGGATCAAATTCTCACATTTTAAGAAGGTTATCGCTTGTCAGATGAATTAAGCCTGTCTCTGGTATGAATTGTGGGGAAATCTCTTTGAGGGCTGAAAATGTCTCTAGTTAGCATGATCTTTCCTGATCAGTGAAAAAGCAGCCGCGATCCAGTCAGTGGCTAAAATGCCCTGCCTGCTCCCAGCATGGATGCCCCAAGTGTGAGCTTTTTTCAAATTTCTTCAGATTTTGTACATTTAGCATGTTCATCAGACATTTGTGACACTTTGTATTGAGGACTAACACTCAACAGTTTTCAGGAGTGTCATTGTGTGGCTGGATTGCTGCATACTTAACCACAGCATCTCCTTCAGCAGCAAACAGCATATTCTGCAAAATCAATAGTCAGTGCTTTAATGGAAATCTCTAATAGAAATGTACAGTGGCAACTTTGAGTGTAAGAAAGGGAAGTCACACTGGGAGGCCTGCAAATAGACAGCCCTGCTTGATCTCAGCATCTGTGAACTGAAGAAATGAGAAATTACTCCAGCCCAGAACGCAACACAGGATGTTTGTACCACTCTTCATGCTGGTGCAGAAGCAGCACTGCTCCCATCACATTCATTTCACACTTCAGACTGTCACATTGCACAAACAGTGTGAAGGTGTACAATTTAAAACCTTGCACTCTTGCTGGAGCTCTTCTTTCTGCCATTGCACTGCACACAGCTTGGAGGAGATCCCCTACAAGTGGTGGAGCTTAGCTCCTGCCTTGCATGGCTGCCTGTGGACAGTCTGATTCAGACCACTTAAATATCTCAAACCAGCCTGGTTTACATGGCATCTTTACGGCACTGCTCTGCCATCCCAAGGTGCCAGGCACCACAGTCCTCTAAGTTAAAGAACACAGATGGGAACTTCCAAAAACAAAGAGTAGGGAGAATTGGGTGCCTGTGGTCCCCCTAGATACGGGAAAAACCTTCACCAAATGCTTATCAGCAACACATCAGAACAGCCTGCAGACCCTGCTCACTGCTCCTGGCAGCTGGCTGCCTCCCAACCCAGCGATGAGCGATGCCAACTCCATTACCTGCACCACAGGGCCTAGGGGAGGAGGCAGCCATTAGCTGCCTGTGATGAGCTAATTAATCACGGGCACTTGCTGAATTCCTGTGCTGTTATTAATGGTTGTGTGGATTGAGGTGTGTAGGTAGGGCTCCCACACTGCTGAAGAAGCAGTGCTGCTTTGTGAAGGGCACTACTGCACCCAGCCAACAAACGGGACATTGTGGAGAGCTGCTCCCAACACCAGTCTTCATCCCCCCATGGAATCATGGAGGGGCTTCCTGCTCCATTAAGGAGCATCTGGGCTCAAATCAAGTGCCAGAGGACTAAAGGACAGCTCTAGTGGCAATTTCTCCTCCATTCATGAGGGCACCATAGAGCAGCCACACTCTGCGAGTTGGGCTACTGACACCCCAACTTTTTTCCATGCGTTTCCATGGCAACAGCGCCCATGCCCCTGCCTGCCCACTCCCCGGCACTAGGCCTTACCTTTCTTCATCTGTGGAAGCTTCCCTCTCCAGCCGTGCTCCCAGGGCAAAGCCCAGCTCTCCTCTGTAGCATGGTGAGGGCTCCCCGGGGCTGACCTGAGGGCTCATGAGCCTGTCTGTGCCCCCATTACACCGCCAGGGTTTGTGCAACTGCAGCCCGTACATGGCCACCAACCACAGAAGCAGTCTCAGCCTCTTTCCCTCCACCTGCTGCAGGATTTGGTTCAGGACCAACCAAGTGCCACCAAGGTGAGAGGCTAAAGGCACTAAACCCTACAAGCTGTCTGGAAATGTAGGAACCACACAAGTGCTGTCTGGCCTACTCCTCACACTGGCTCTGCAAGTGCAATCTGTCCCTCTCCTCACACTGGTTGGCTCCAAGGTCTGCATACCCACATGCAAACTCAGAGCCTGGCAGCCCATTCATCAAAATACTAATTGGCACCAGTTTACATCAGGTCACATTCCAATCCTTGGTCAGCACTCACTGTTTACATGCTGTGCCCTGAGTACTGGTGAACTGAGCATGGCTGCAACAGACGGAATGGCCCCAAAACAGTTGGCTGTGAGTAGTCCTATCAACAAAGTTGCCTTCAGGGATTAAAATCGCATCCCCCTGGGGTTACCTGCTATTAAAAAGCAACAAACTCTCATGCTCCCATGTATTCTCAGAGAGTGGACGGGCACTGGAACAGACTGCCCAGGAAGTTGTAGAGTCCCCAGTCGTGGAGGTATTTAAGGAAAGGACAGATGTAGTACTGAGGGACATGATTTAGTGGGCCATACTGGTGGTAAATGGACTGTTGGACTAGATGATCTTAGTGGTCTTTTCGAACCTTAATGATTTTACTCAATGATTGCACTCATTTGGTGTTAGGTCCTTACAACACACCAGAACAGACTGCTGCTGGAATAGATTCTTCTCTTGCTGTACTTCTTCAGGGAAGGTCCAGAATTATCCATCCCATGAAATCGTACAAAATCCCAGCCATAATGGCATCTGGGCAGACCAAGTTCTTTGAAGTTACTCACCTCTCTGAGGAGAAAGAAGTACTAAATTGTTCTGAATTGTTTCAGGTAAGGAAAAATGAGAGAGAGAGAGAGAGAAACTGACACAGGATTTAGGATGACACAAATTATATTTCTCAACATCACCAAGAAACAAAATGGGACAAATCCATCTAGTACTTGTCACTGGAACTGGGCATCATAGCTCTGAATACAATGGGAATTGTTCAGCTTTGTTTAAACAAAACAAGAATTAAAATAATAATTAAAAAAAAAAAAACACCCAAAACCCAAACATTTCTCAGGTCATCATGGTTAAATCCAGAGACTGAGTTAACAGAAGGAAAAGAGATTGCCAGTACATTGCCAAAGTCATTGCAATTTAATTCAGTTAAAGAGAAGCAATAAGCCCAGAAGTGCATCTGGCAAGATTCATGTAGGGACCATCTACATGAAATGCAGACTAGGGACAGGAATAGTAGAATACACTGTAAAACACGTGAAGGAATTATAGCTCTGAGACACATCAAAATACAAGCTCATACAGATCAGTCTTCACAGCTGTAGTTTCTCCACTTATTTCCATAAATATAATCTCTGAAATGACCTTCTAATTCTCAGCTTCCATGTGCTAGCACCTGTGCCAGCTGTAGCAAGAAATAGCTTCCTTCGGCAGCCCAGGGAAGAAAAGTTTTTGCTAGTTTTCCTGCTATCAGCATTATCAAGCTGCACTGCACAGGATTTGCTGACGGACACAAGTTTGTGCATCTTCTAGTCTGTGCTTCAGGCTGGTGGGAAATGCCCTACACTAACATCATCCTCATAGAGAAAAGGAAGAGGTTGGGAAACATTCTGACATAGAGGCTAACTGAAGTCAAGAGGACCTTGGCACCCCAATATTTGTGTCGATTTTGCTCTCATCTATTTTGTAGTGTTTCTGCCAACTGCACCTCAAGGTCAGAATATGAGTAGAGTCAACAGTCACACTAAGGGAGCAGAAGGTGCCTTGGGCCTTTTCCCTTCAAAGCACTGTTGCAAAACTAAACTGAGCTAACACCTGATTCCAGGCAGAAAAAATGGAGCCCTTACAATGCTCCAGGCTATAAAAGACCCCTTTGACCTGGGGCTGTTTACCTTGGCTGCAGTCTTTGGACATTTCAACAGGAAAGTGTACTGCACCTGTGAACAGGAAAAACAGAGCCAGTGACTGGCAAACAAATCACTCTGGGCACCTGGAATGAAGCCTGTACAATCCCATTTAATGCATGACCTCCACAGTCAAGAAATGCAAAGGTGGTAAAAGCAGGCAGCTGAGGAATGCCCATGGAAAGCAACACAGAGCACGCAGAAGTCCCATGTGGAACAATACATTCATTGTTACCCTGGGACCCCTTTCCCTAACTCTATCTAGTAAATGTCTATTACTGTTGTTGCTGAGAGAGAGAAAAAAGGAGAAAGAATAATGCCTTATTTCTCTTATCACTTGGGCAAGTGAGAATTCCTGCTGCACAATGGGGTTAGGCTCAAATTGGAGAAATGTTATAAATCTAAAGTCAAAAGTCTATATCCAAACTGAGACTGACAGAGCAAGAATGTCTAAATCAAGTTACAATACCAGTCAATGGCAAGGGCTGAAAGATGCTTTTATTGTTCACACAGTAAAACAATCCAGTGGAAGATTATTAGATGGGGAAACAGCAGCTTTGTTGGGATGAATACCAGGTAATCCTTGAAATGTGTCCAGTGTACCTGTCATTGGAGCAGTACTGGGCAATAGGCTTCTTTGGGATCTCTTCAGTGGACAATGCATTCACCAAAAATGGAAATAAGGGTTAACTGAAACTGTTTGTCAGACTAAGAAAAAAAGGCAAAGGCAAAAAGACTATTAACAATAAAACATTTTTCTTTCAGCATTTTCAGAACAAGTTTCACATTTGTGCCTCAAATCAACTTTTTATAGCCCAAGTCATAACATTTTTAAAAAAGTGAAAAAGCAACCCTAAAAATGAAATGCTTCATTTTGGTTTGAAAGGATTTTTTTTTCCTTAATGTTTTGATTTTTCCCTTTTTCATTTCACTGAGAAAATGAAAACTAAATAAACTTGTCTCAGGTCACCCTTACAGCTTCAGGCCACCCTTACAATGTTTTTCCCCAGATTTTTCAGTTCAGCCTGCAAACTGAAAAACCACTTGTGGGCACAGCCTACTTTGGGAGTTTACTGTCCTTTCTATTTAAATCAGTCCTAAGCCAAAGGAAAATGGGAATTTTATTTCACCAGGTAATACTAACCAAAAATCAAAGTATTTAGCAGATAAAAAAAAACAACCTGAAAATCGGAGGAGATGTGCCTGTTTATGGGCTGAACATAACCCAGGAGATAAAGAGATGATTCCAAAGAATACTGCCATCTACAAGCTTCTTGCTATGCCACCCTACTCTCATATAAGGCAATTTACAACCTGTGGGCCCAATCCTGCATTTTTAGAATCTGTGACATGATACTGCAAGCACAGCAAAATCTAGGTAACCCACACTATGTGCTCTAAGCAAGGGGGGCATGGGGGTTATGAGTGCAAGGAAGCAAATGGAGAAAGATGCACCGTCCTCTCCACTAGCAATACTTGAGCATCAATCACATGACCTGAAAACAGCATCCCTTCTTTGCAGAGTGTTACCACTTCTGCGGGGATAATACAGTACTGGATAGTTGCTTTGCAAGCTCAATTAAAAGAAAAGGCCTTACAAGGATTTCTGTTGGGACAGTCACCTGGTTCAAACACAGCAGAAGACAACATCAACAACAGCAAAAAACCCACAATAAATTAGATATCAGCACAACTTTCTAAGTGTTCTAGAACAATTACTTGGAAGACAAAAAAAAAAAATCACAGCTCTGGTACTTAGAATCTTGTCTTTTAAAAAAAAACAATAATCCACAGGTTTTGCATAAAAATAAACATTTGAAGCTGACGGTGTTATGTTAATTGGATCAACCCGCTTTTTTATATATATATATTTCTATGTATATTTAAATGTATATTTTTCTTCTATGAATATTCTTTAAAGGAGTAATGAGAGTCACAAATGCATAAAAATAGATACTTTGGAAAGAAAAAGTAATAATAATAACGACAACCCTGGTGAAAAAAACAATAATCCAAATAGTGCAGTATTCTAAAAGCAATGGCTCACCATACTGCCACTTGTGGAGTCCAGTCCTTCTGTATTATGTGCAATTACTCTTAAGTACTACTGGGGATTTAACAGTGATGAGAAACAAAAATTCCTCAAGTTTATTTAAAAAAAAAAATTTGTTGAGATGGAGCTGGATATGTAGGACAGATTTTGATGCTTGTTATATTGTTGTAAAAGAACTAACGCAAGCTATCTTCTGAGGTGAAAGCAGAAAGAACTCTGGCAATTTTTGCATTTACAACAATATAGTTCTGATCAAAATCTGACCCTTTGCTCTGAATTAAAGCTTAAAAAAAATAAACAAAAATAAAACAAAAGCATTTTTGCCTGACAATGTATTTTTTTATTTTTTTTTCTGTTGTCCAACAAGTAATTAAAGCAGATGAGGAAAGGTGGGATTTTCAGTAGTGTGTGTCAGCACCCTGCACATCTCTGACAAAAGCCAGCTCCTAATAAGAAGATTATTTCCATGAGTGATCCTGTCCCTTTACAGCAGGGAGTTAACCTTACTGTTAAAAAACCCCTCAAGGCAAAAAGATTGTGGAGGAGGAAGGGTGGGAAGCCATTAAAAAAAAAATAGAGATAATAGCCTGACCTGCTTGCCAGCTGCATCAGTATTCAAGTAAAGTTTAAAGTACCTTTGTTGGACTTCAAAGTCTTGGAGGGTCAGACCGGCTTACTTTAACAAGTATAATATGCACTTTGAAACAGCTTTGTCATCTGCTTGTTTAAACTAAAAAACAAAACTCAAAAACAAACAGGAGCATAGGAAAGGTCTAGGAAAGGTCTCAGCATCAGTATTAGACTGCAGAGTGTCCTCTTGACACTGACACTTTGATATTCTTGCCTTCCTCTTCTAATGCATTAAAATATCAAGAAGTCATGCAGTCGTTTTAAATGAGTATTTTGAGAGTCCAGTTTTCTTAGAGGTTAACTTCATCACCAACACAGTACTGGAGAAAGCTGATCTAACAATAGTTCACTGATAGAAATCCTCAAAGGAAAGTAAAAAAAACAACCCCCCCCCCCCAAAAAAAAAAAACATTCCACAGATAACAATGCCAATTAAAAACACAGAAAGCAAATGTTTTTTCCTCAGTGTTTTTTCTTAGACATCCTTTCAGAAGAATATTTTTCTTTAAATTTTCTTTAAAAACACATTTTCCTTTCAGATCTGAGAGCTATCTTCCGTCTACACGAATTTAAACTCTTCTGAAAGTGCCTACAGGGCTTGTGGGGGCAGGGCATCATTCCCATCAGGTAGATGGCATCTGTTCATTTTGTCTTGTTTGTCCTCTTCAATTCCTCCATTCCCTTTACCTCTCACAGGCCAATACACTACTGTGAGAATTTAGGTGCTTGCAGTTGAAAGAACTTTGGACTGAGCACAGCTTGACACATTTCACCTCCATGTCACTACCACGTAGTTTCTCCTTTCTCTACACATATAAAATTAGTTTGTATAACACTGTCTTAAAGGAAGAAAATAAAATACACACACATACATTGTATTGGTGAACACTATACACTAAATATTTTTTTCAACAGCATCACAGGAAGTTTGGCCTACTGTAGGTTGATCTTGTGGGGAAGGCTGAATTTTTCTAGTTGCCATGCAAGCCACCTTTCAAGACAAAACAGGTGAACCCACCCAAGAGCAAATGCAGCTTTTGCTCTCAAGCCAATAGACAAACGCTGCCTTTCCAGGGGTTGGACTGACATTGCGCCAATTCAGTCAATGCAGCATTTAACGAACACACTGAGTTGCTTCTGTGTCAGTCCTCTGAATTCAAACGCTGTTAAACCAAAGGAGGAAGAGCATAATTGGTCTGCCTTAGTAGTAGTAGTATTTATATATTTTGATAACACTTTGAATTGCAATTTACTTCTGAAACCTTGCCCTTTGAAAAGCACACACCCTTTAAGTTGACAATGTTTTCAGGCTTCTGTTCCTTTAACATTCTCCTTGCTTTTACTGCTGTTTTTCAATTATCTACCAGAGAACTTGCTTTCTTCCAGCAGAAACGTGGCTGGCGGGCTCTTGCTTTCACTGCACCCGCTCTGTGAAATTCTCTGGGAAAACCCCTCGGCATTGGTCAAGTTCCTTATGCTGGATCCAGTCAGACTCCTTCACACCCATCAGCCATCCTTCATCCTACAGGAAAAGACAGAGATGAGATGTTGAGGGAGAGATAAGAGTGAGGATTTTTCTTAGAGTGCAGGCCATGGAGATGTCAAGGCACATCGAAGCCATGCTCGTGGTTGGCTTGGAGATGATCCAGGTAGAGGATTGAGGAGAGGGAGACAAGTGTTTTTGTTTCCTTCTAAACAGAAAAGGCTACGTTCCAAAGTCAGCACTAAAACTTGTCTGACCCGGAGCATCTGGAAGCAATGAAAACGTACACAATCCACAAGTGCAATAGAAACATATCCTTATTTACATCCAGTGCAGCAGGAGACATTCTCTGGAGCAAGGGTATCCAATCATCTACCCTACCTTTCACTACCTAAACACAATGGGTTTGATGTTCTCCATCATCAACAGAGATGGGCACCTGCACAGGGCACAGGTCTTCAGAAATACCCATTTTCTGGTGCTCTGGAAGTGCTTATCTTCTGTTCCTGTTTGATTAGCATTTTACACAGCTTACACAGACAAAATGAGTACTGCTGTAATGCAAACATGGTCTAAGAACTGAGAGCTGAGAAGCTCAACATCTAATCCCAAAACCCAGCAAGCTCTTGGGCTTGATGCAAAATGTGGTTGGAAAAACTCCCCATATACGAGCATCCTTCCTAGCCATTAAACCCACAGACATTAAACCCAATCCTCCATAAACAGGGATGACTTTTCACTGAGACAAAAGGAGTCCTGCCTGGTACAATCTGCTCAGGAGGAGAACCAGACTTCCTTCCATCTCCATGCTCTCTGCAAAGCATCCAACACTGAGATTTCTACTCAACCTGAAGTACATGAGGGAAGTGAGATATTCAAGGTGAGATAGTTGCACTGTTTGTGGCTCAGGTGTGCAGCTGCCAAGTTGAATGCATGCCTTGAACTACTCCCATCTCTGCATGCCACCTACCCCTGTAACCTGCAAGTGCTCATGCATACCATTTGCAGTGGGGCAGCCTATGAGTCAAGACCACGACATGAGGCAATGGAGCTGTATGAGGGACCACTGCGTTCAAACTTAACAGCTTGCTCTGCATCTGCTCCTCTAGGCAAAGCATACACAAGGTTCATTTAGAGCTATGTCAACACATTCAGCTTCATAACTTGCCAGAGCAGAAATACTCAGGCAACCAGATGCTCTAAGCTGTGGAGAAATGAGGCATGCTTGTATGCAGTTCATACAGTTGTTCTGACACACTCCTGAAACCAGCAGGAGTTACCTGTGAATTTTCCCAAGGACACGCACTGCCTCCCTTCAAACATATTCTTTAAAAACATACCTGCACAGTGCA
This sequence comes from Perdix hodgsoniae, assembly GCA_035772895.1. NCBI lineage: Eukaryota > Metazoa > Chordata > Aves > Galliformes > Phasianidae > Perdix > Perdix hodgsoniae. The sequence continues at coordinate 4,649,016 of JAPSGF010000050.1, forward strand.
GGAACAATGCAGCCCACATCAGCGGTGATCAATGGAGCATGTATTGCTTTTCCTACGGCCACATAATTGCTTCTGCTCTCATGCTTGTGTGTTTCCAAGTGGCAGCAGCTCAGACCAACCGCTGTACCTGAGTTCCCCGCCCCGTGCAGGCTGCATTGGGTGCCTGCTGGCTCAGACAGCCCTTGCTGCTGCCTTAGAGTTGAGCATTCAGGGGATGTCATGGGAACGACGTGAGTCAGGAGCCCATCTGCAGAAGCCAGCTGCAGGGGCTGCAGACAGACTGACATGCCATAAATCAGGAAGACAAACTACTAGGCAGAAGGCGATGGGCGCAAGTGCCTGGAAGGCAGCTTCCAAGCTCACAGCACAGCAAGCACAAAAGCGCATCCATTTGCATCTAGTGTATGTGCCATACAGCATGCATCACTCCCACAGCATCTGGCTTCAAAAGGGTCTCCTCAGCTATAGGGATCAGACACCAGGACCTAGATCGACTCCTGGCTTCTCTTAACATCGTGTGAAGTGCTAGATTAGAAGCACTGCTGTCCTCAATGCTTTTTGTCAAGTGAGATGACTCCAGGCCTGCCCAATGAACACAGACACCTAAGCTGCAAGATGGGGACATGGCTCTATTATCCTAGGCTTTCTCCACCCACGTGCACAATTCATGCACATGTTAACAGCCAAGATTTTCTGGCTGGGGATGGTAAGGGTTAGGGAAATGAGCTGTAGCACACTCTACACTGTAGAGGGTTAGAGGGCTTCAGTGCAGCTACAGCGTTTGTTAGCAACACTCAGAGCTCACCCTCTGCAGCCTGGAGAGTCTCGAGTTCATGGCTGTTGCACCCACATCCAGCTAGAGTGCAAACATAGGGCATTGAAAAACTGTTCCATAAATGCCATCTCCTACCACTGAAAGCAGAGGAGCTGCCCTCCATTTCCCTCCAAAAAGCCTTACGAGATGGAAATGCTCATAAATGCTTGTGCAGGGCAGTCCCACCCACTGAAGAGTCATATCTGTGGAAGGAATCACTGCTTTTTCCCATACAACCCTTCCTCACAGAGCATTCTGCGCTGTGGGAAATACCAACGTATTACAGATCCCATTTCACAAGCAGCAGCAAGATCTCCCTCTGTAACTCACAAAGTCAACAGCTGAGCCACATGAACCACATCATCTTTGAACTACACTGTTCCTTTACCCCTTCTGAAATCCTAATCTTGTCAAACCCAAAGAGGCAGTGACTTCTGAAACAATGGGAAGAACTCCCTTCCTTTTCCAAATGAAAATCTGAAGACTGAGCTTGATTTTTACAAAATCACCATTTCTCTCAGCCAAGATAGTAAAACCACTGCAGTCTCTATCAGCTGGAAACCCTCAAATGTAGCAAGTGAGGAGGATTTACTCGAGACTTTTAGAAATAGCTAAAATTAAAGAAAAAACACTGCCAATTAAATCCAGGCCAGAAAGGGACAGGGGAAATGTTCTCTGGAGTTGGGCATCCTGCTCCAGCCTGTGGTTCTGCTGCCATCTCCTGGCCACACACTATATTTTGGAAAACTTTGGGTGGTTCCTGCCAGTGCTACAGTCTGCATTGCAGTGGTCACAGATACTGTGCATGAAGATCAGGAGCTAAGTATGGGCTCTGTTGGGCTCCCCGTCAAGAAAGCCATTGCCTTAGCACAGATGCCCTGATAAGGGCAGGACACCATGGCTGCTTCACATGCTTTATGCAGGAAAATGTCTCTGCTTTCCAGTCACAAGCAGAGCCTTCCTCTGTTGCAGGAAGACAAGGACAGGAACTGACTTTGCAGCCAGCTCCCAGCCACAAACTGATGACTCTGCATACAGTCAGACTGTTAGTGGAGGAAGAAGCAGCTCCAGAAATCCCTCTGGCTCATCCAGCCCAAGCACACACCCAGTCTTCCCTGCTCACCTGCTCCTCAGGGTTCTCAAATGGAATCACAAGCACCACATCCCCGGCCTTCAGCTGCAACTCATCACTGTCGGTAGCTGTGTAATCATGCATAGCCTGGACCTATAGCCAAAAAAGAGGAGAGACACGTGTGTTAATACCAACCAGCACAGCCACAGGAGCACCCTGGTGACTCACTCAACTAGTTATGCATCAGCACCTGCACATCCTCCCTTTAGATGGTTGTGTTTCTACATGTTCCCATGGTGCGGGCCTAAGATTGCATTCACTCAAGTGGTACCTTGTATTCTTTCAGCATCTGGACTTCAAGAGTATTAGAGGTCATAGTCTCCCCAGTTTGTCACCTATGCTTACTCTCCCTGTTTGATATAAGAGCATCAGTTTGCAACTTCAAGAGATTTTCTCCTGTTGTATTTCTCTTTCTCCCATCCCATGCCCTATCAATACCTGTCTTAAAGTCTTTCTGCTTCAAGCCAAAGCTCTTCACTTCAACTGCTACAATAAAGTGCAACTACTATAACAGACTATAATTCTGCCCATTATCAGTCAGAATGTAATGATCCTCCTATTGTTCTTTCAAGTTTAGCCACCCTTCTGCTTTTGGTGGATTTCCCAGAAAAAAGCAGTATGAGAAAATAACTGAAATTAAAAAAAAAAAAAAAAGGAATTCCTACAGCAGATCAGACAAACAAAAAAGGAGACTGTCACTTCTCACTTCGAGGGCATGATGCATTTGTGTTGTCTTCCTACCAAGGCCCTTCAATGTGACATAGCCCATGGTCACACTTTGTGAATGTAGTTAAACTGTTACAGGAACAATATCATCAGGAACTTGGTGCCCCACCAGCATGCATTTACCTTGAACAGAAATCCTGGGGGCATGTCAGCTCTTTCAGAGGAGGCGCCTCCTTCCACGGTGCCATTGACAGTAGCAGGGAAAGTCTCCACAACAACAGCGGGCAGAGAGCTCTAGTAGGCAGCAGCCAGGGAAAGAAAAAGACCATTGAGAAAGGAGAATCCAAGATGGGCAGCTCACTGATCCATACTGAAGGATTTACATCAAAACTATCCATAACCTACTTGGGACTCCCAACTCTATCCAAAGTTTCAGTGGGTTTTCTCAACAGTGACAAGAACATTCCAAAGGACAGTAAAGACAGAGGAGATGACTGCTGCCCTCCTTTGCTTATGGCTGCAACATTCATGGAGGATTTAGAGCATTCTTCTGGGACCACACTTGCAGCATTTTCCATTTAATGCAGTCACAAAGCAGTTCTTGTAAAGTCCATGAAGAACTGACAAGTCACAAGTGACAATCTATAAGAACAAAGTGGCCATAAAATGGACCTACTCCAGCCCCTAAAAACATGACAGTCTCAAAAGAGAGGAAATTGGTTATTCAGGAGATGTAGGCAGAGCTCAGGGAGGTAAAGTAAACGGTGGGAAAGGAGGAGCCCATCAGACAATGCAAGCTTAATACAGAAGGGGCTGTGGGCAGGTTTCATGACATGAACAAATAGATGGTTCTTTTTAAAGATCTTCCAGCTGAGCTTATCCCTAAGTATCACACAGGGAAAATACAACAGCTAACTCTGGCCTTTGAGTAAGACCATTGTAATTGCTGAAGCAGCAGGGATGCATTTTTCCAAGCCATTGCACACCTCTTTTCTGAGCCTAGTTTCCCATATGTTGGCTGTATGGCGAAGAGAAGTGGTGGAGAGAAGCAACTACTTTCTCTTGAGGTACTTACCGATCCTGAATCACCTTCAGTTTTAGATGCTTCAGCTCCAGCTGCTGCTTCAGATCCAGCTGCTTCGGCTCCTGCATGGGCTGTTTCTGTAGGCTACAACACAGAATCCATTCAAGTGGAGAGTTACTCTAATTACCATCATGTCTGTGTGCAGAAAGTACAACTCAGTCTGTCCAAGTGTTCTCTATACGGTTGACTGCTGCCATCTGCTGACAAATAGGTGAAGAACTTCAGTTCTCACTACATTTGCCTCCCCAATTCTCTGCAGCCGAGAGAAACTACAGTAAAGCCTGAATCCCTCAGCCACACAGGACGCAATACTGCATAAGAAACAGTGCAATTCCCAGAACCTGTATGCCTTTCTTTTCAGGATTTAACATACTGACTTACATACACAGTACCTGTTATTACATCTAGATTTCCACTTGCATGTGAATACACAGGACTGCTTAAGTGCCAACAGACAGAGATCAATTAATAGGCTATTTCCAAACATCCATAATCAAGGAACATTTAAGCCTTCAGATACTCCCAGAAAAAGAAGAGTATGGTAATAACGTGTTGAGATGTGGAACTTTGTGTGGACCTAGCATCTTTACGATGTTAACTTTGAATGAAACTCAGCTGAAAACTACGCTGATTTTAATCCAGTTTGATTTCGGACAGGCCCAAAGAGTTATGAATTTGGATTCAGTCTGTAAGAATTTGCTATGACTATTCTGCATGGTTGGTAGGGAAGAACCTAATACACAAAAGCTACCTCCACCAGGAAGGACTATTCAGCATCACTTACAAACCACTGTCCAGCAAAGATTGCTTCTGGAAGTATGGAGACTGAAGCTTATATGCACAGCAAATAATGAGCTCTAGTACTCATCCAGAGCTTCAAGCTTTTGGTTTCTCACACCTGAAGCCTGGCTAGCTCTGTTTTAATGCAAAAATAAAGATGTTCATTTGCCCCTCTCAGAAACTGCAACAGCACAAGAATTAAGCTGGAGCTGGAAGCTTTAATACTTCCAGACAGGTAACGTTAGAAAGACTCCTGACAAGAACCTTACAGGTCTAGTAACGTTTGCTTTCTAATTTAATGCCTGGAAGTCTTCACTGCCAATCTATATTTATTCAATCATAGCATAGACAACTCTGTATAACCTAACTAGATTCTTGCTTCAAACATGCAGAATAGAGGCTGCTAATACAGACACTTCCTATTTTTAACACGTGAATAAACAAGTTTTTACATGCCTGCATAATTCATACATTTAGTAAACATGTTCAAAGCAAAGCACTGCCCAGATATCCCACTATTGCAATTCTCCCAGTCCCAGCCCCATATAATCACTCTGGCCAGGTTCAATCGATCAGTGAACGCCCCAGCTTCCAGCAGTTTCCCTGGGAATCAGACAACTTTGTTGAATCTGGGCTCTGCAGACATTCCAAGCCAACCAACGGTGACCCAAGCCCAGAAACAGTCTGTGGACTGATTCCAAACTCATCCTTAAGACAGGGAGGTCTCCTCATCCTCATAAGAACAAGACAATGCACAGATCCACCAGCTTTTAAGCCATGCTCTGCACGGCTTTCCTTCTTTGATCATACCTTTCTTCCATCTTCCTTCATCAGACCTGGGCTGACACCAAGCCAACTCTGTGCCTTCACTGCAGCAGGTGCACAGCACCAGCCAGGAGACTGAACCCCAATGCTTTCTGAATTAACCTGGCCAAAGGACGCACACACTGTGTAAAGCAACAGCCATGCTAACCCCAACTCCATACTCATCTGAGTACTAGATACATATTGGCACAACTCTCCAAGTGGTTTCCCAGTAACAGCAGAAATAATCAAGAAAGAAATACTTTCATTTAACCAAAATCCATCACTTAAACTTCAGCTGCTCCAACGGGCCGTTTAATACACGCTTTCCTCTCCTGACACATCCTTCCTCATATTCCCTCATCAGAATGCCCACAGGCCGACACTGCCAGAGGATATTATAAATAGCAGACCTGCCCCTAGATGATTCCCAGAGCAGCTTTGGCAGAGCTAAGGTAAATGTATGCATATTAAATGCTACAAAGGCTTCTCCTGTTTAATTAGATTTGCTCCCAGGTTGCCTTTTATCTGGACTCAGTGCAACCAGAATTTGGACAAATGCCAGCACAACTCTATCTGGCCAAGCATGGTTTTTATGTGGACAGGTGAAAAGCAGCTCATATTGAGCCACAGATTTCTTAAAGCAGCTGATTTGCAAAAACAGTATTTAATAACTAGAGAAATTGGACTTAAATTAATTCCCTGTATTTCAACAAAAGGCATTTTCATGTCAGCTACTTATTTTTCTGTAGGCATGCCAAAGTCTATAAAAACATTTGGAGTCGTGGAAAGAAGAGGGAGAACTGCTCACTGCTGCTGCCAGGTTTGAAAGCTTTGTTTGTGTGATGCTGCTGTTGGAATAAACAAAACACAAGTTTACTGGTCTGCTGAATTAAGCAAGTTCTCCCGCATCCAAATTTCTATAGTTATTAACTCCATAACATATGGGACAATGTAATCATCCAACAAATCTCTCACCATCTAAAAACAAGGGCATAAAATAGCAAAAACACTTCAGAAGGCTTGAGGAGACAGAGAATTCCCCAGAAACAGGGAGCTCTGTCCTTTAACAGTGCACAGTATGTTCAGGTGGGAACTGGCGTGGTGAGAGCCTCTTGCTGTAACAGCATTCCCCAGTTGATAAACTGTCCTTTGGATGAAATCAGTTTCCAAAATGGAAGAAATTACTTCAAATACCTTTTGCACCCTAGACTACACCACATACAGTCATACCTCACCCACTACCTGTTCACTTGAATGGCAATTCAAGTACCAATGCACAGACTTTTTTCTTTCCCAGACAGACTAACAATGCACATAAAAGGGAGTGACAGATTAAACACTGATGGCTGATAAAACACCCAAGGGAAACATCTTTCAACAGACTCATGTGAAGGAGAGCGTTGGCCACTGAGAGTCCTTGGGCCAAACTTACTCTGTGTACTTACTCTATGTAGGGGATGTGGATTTTGAGAATCCAAAGATTTCCAGGACTTGATTTCCTGGTGCAAGCCAAGGACATGAGGCTTACATCAACTGTATGGGCTACAGCCAGCTCAAGCTGCAGGTATGAATGCCCAGATGAAACATTTTCTGCCTGCCCTGCTAGCTGTCCAGAGGGGCTCATAATCAGCAGTACTTGATGCATCTCCCAGTGGGCTGTTTGCAGTGCTCTGAGACCTTCCCAGGCTTGATACATCTAGATGGCATAAATGAGTGCCCTGTTTGGTTCAGGTGCAGAGCATGCAGGCTTTTCCTTTGTCAGAGAGCTCAAAAGCTGGGGCTGTGACAGACAACAAGCAAGCCTTGGGCCTGCACTTAAGTTTTTGCATGGACGTAAGCTGGGTTATTTCACATCAGCCTTTCTGACAATTATGGTCACTGAACAGCAAATAATACAGATAACCTCCAATATGCACATGTATACCCAACGTGTAAGTAAGGACAAAGGGCTCCTGAGACATTTATGCATCACACGCAAGACCAACAGGATATACATACTGAAGGGTGGAGGGTGAGGATGATGCCACAGTGTGATTAAGTCTGGGAAGAAGGTCACAGCATCATGCCACGGGAAAGATAAGTGAGTTAGCAGGGAAAGGCAGTGGGGTGGTTTGCTGCTAGAGGCATTAAGCTCCAGTGCCAGACATGGCAAATGTGGCTGCCCCAGGGCTTTACAGGGAAGGTATACAAGTGGGCTCAGCAGTATACGGAGAAACTTTGGTTTGAGGTGTGCAAAGAGGAAAAGCAGAAAGGGAAATGAGACAGATGCAAGCAGGGATGGCACCGGCACATGCACAGTATGTGATGAGAGATGAAAGCCATAGGAAGTTCTTACCTCCCATAAATCCCAAGGTAAAGACTATGCATGTCAAAGAGCAACAGAAACAAAACAGGTTTATATGCAATTATTTCAGTACAAAATTACAAACGCTGATCAGTCTGAAGCAGACACACACATTCAACAGCACTCACCTCCGCATGTTTTGTTGTTGGTGGTTTTTTTTGTTTATTTGGTTTTAAGTGTGCATATTTATACACTCATCCCCTTTGCATTTCCAAGTTAAGCACTAATATATCCAAGTGAGGGTTATTCCTCACTCTGATATGAAGGGAGACAGCTAAGCCACATCCAGTTATTAGTGGCAGTACTGACAGGAAAAAAAAAAAAAAAAAAATCATGGATTCGTGGTCTATCAGAGTTAAATACTTATCTCCTCAACCAGAGTTACACATTATTTCAGAGCAAGACTTCAACCCATATCTTTGGATCAACAGTGAAATATTTTAACCTCTCTGCCATATCACCTGCCCTGTAGGAAATAAATCCAAATCCTTTGAAAATGGGGAGATTTGTACTAGGTTTAACACTGTGGTTACCACTATAAAGTATTAATTTCAGACTCTTAAGTGACTTCTGAAACTAGCAATAAACGTGTAACAACACCAAACATGTTACTGTTGAACAGGTTTTAAAATCCCACTTAGCATAACATTTATTGCATTTATCACAAATAATTTCATTTCAAAATAAATTCATATCTGATGTCAACATACTCAATTACTCAAATTACAACAGGTGATTCAGAACAACAAAAAACAAGCTTATTCTGGAGTATGTAGCAGTCATGCAGTCAAGAAATGCCAATCCGTCCATTTAAAGTTCCCCAAAGAGGCACACTGGTGCATATTAAACAATGCTAACAACTAGAATTTTGCAGATACAGTATTTTAATATAGAAGAATCAAACTTTTAACAGAGATCTTACTGCTAGAAAGATCAGCCATACAGGCCCACTTGACTTTAGGATACTGGAAAAATACTGTAAGCATCCAAATTATATTACTACAAATTTTAGTGGAAACCACAAGCCAAGAACACCTATTTTATGTAAGAAATGGAATGTCTGGGTGAAAGAAACCAAAGTGCCGCTCACCTGTCTCTAGGAAGACAGGAACATGTACATGTCAGACCAGAATTATGAATCTTTCTTTTTGATACTTCACTATGAGGCAATATGTCCAGGGAGGAAGTTAATTCTTTACCATAAACAGAGGCTATGTTATACTCAGACAGAAGAGCCTCGTGTCACTTGAGTATCTGTCTGCAGATTTATTCATCTTAAGTAACTACAGACTATCAAAGAGTCTGTTTGTTAAAAATCTCTTTGAGAGTAATTTACAGCAGGAGCACAGAGCAGAGGTTGAATGCCAACCCACAGTTTAAATCCACATAGTATATAGAGGATGTTAACAGAGGATGTTAATCTACAGATGGAGATACATTGTGCTGAATGTGCTCTCAATCAGTAGATCACTTGAGCAAAGCACGAGCACCCCACAGACATCAAGTGCCAGACTGTGGCCTGGCTAACAGCCACGTGATTCTTACTGGACTTACATATCCAGCAGAGAAGACCAAGGTGCCCACCCGCAGGGCGTAAGAAGTTGGTGGCATCCAGCCCAGTCACCCATAGCTCAGGTCCAAATTGTCACTGATGTGGTTGCAGGTCACACCACCCCGGCAACAACTCACTTTCAAAGAGAGAGGGAGTGGCGATATTAACCAACCTGAGAAGCAGGTGTGGGGGTCTTCCCCATAGTGGCATCTGGTTTAATGGGATCAAAATCCAGATCCAACAGGCTGGCTCCCTCCTGGAAGGGCCCAGGGGCATCAAACTTGGCAGCAGTGAGGAAGAAAAGCATTACGAGTGTTAGACACGCACACATGTACAGTATAGACAAGGTATGCGACATCCAGGTGCTATGGCTGCAAGCATAGAAGACAGTGTGGGAATGCAAACACTTGATGTGGCTCCTGACTCTGAAATGCCTTTAATCACGGGCAGTAAGCAGGGCTCCACTGAGCCAAACCTGAGCTTTTTCCATAAAGCTCACTCACCTTCTCATGTGACCAAATGAGTTTACATGGTACAAGCACATGACCTGTTACAGCCAAAAGGACCACTACCACTAACCAGTTCAGGTGTCTTCTATTTATTTCTACACTTTACAGCTCATCCAGCTGCCTTTGTGTTGAAAGCCCAGGACAGACTTATTGAACAACACATCTCAGCAACGTGGACCCAGACAAAAAAAACAAGCAAGGCTCCTAATTCCCTTCAGACACAGAAACACATAACATAGAAGCTCACCCTAGTTATGGGACTCAAATTACACTCCAGTTTAAAATGATATTTACAATGCTTTCCACTTCAGGTATCCCAGAAACAGGAATACACAAGCCTTCCAAAGCAGCATACATGTGCTGTTCTCTTACAAGTCAGCAGAATAACTTCCTGACTAATGCAGCAGTTGAAGACAGTGACAGCACATTCACTAATTACCTTTACTAAAATAGTCACAACAAAGGAGTATTCAAAACAAGTCAATATGTCTGCTTTTAAATTTAGCATAAACACAAAACTCTCCTTGTATTTCACTTCAGAGGAAGCTCAAAGTCCAGGAGGAATTGACACCATTTCCATTGACCTCTGAAGTTCACTTGCCGTAGCACCTCAGCTACCTTTCCAACAACACACCAAATCTGAAAGGCTGGTCTTCACAACTACATCATAGCCACACCGTGGAAGAACACGGGGAAAACAGCAATAAAATTTAAATGAAAGCCCTCTGCATGCAGCCCATACCATCACCATGTTTTACCTTTTTTTATTTTCTCTTACTGCAATTCTCTTTTGGACTTTTCCCTCCCATAACAACATCCTCTTCTCTTTCTGATGTCCACAGTTCCATGAGGACGACCAAATTCTCCCATCTCACAACAATAAACCCTGACCAGTATGTTAAAACTGGCATCGTAGTACACTCCTCCAGTGCACTCAGGCCATCAGGAAGGTTCAAATCCCAATCTTCAGCTTTGTTCGGTGGTAGGATGCTCACGGAAGTACCTTACCTATTCAAGTCTATTCAAGATTTACGTGCAAGGCCTCACACCCTTTGCCTTTACCCAGATCTCCCACAAAAAATCTCACTGGAGCCAAGACATCTGACAGGAGCAGCCCTGGGCAATGCACTGAACACTAGTGCCTGTTGAGTGCTTCGGTGAAGATTGTTCTGGCAACCAGAGTCTTCCCTCAGAAATTTCATCTGATTGCATGTCACAGCAGATCCCATCCTGGGTCAAGGCACTGAGTAGGTGCAGAATATGACCAGCTAAGGGCAGGCATTCACGTGGAAATACAAGACGCAAACCATGGGGCAGACAGAGCTGTCCATTATGATATAAGAGAAAGAAGTATAGAGAATGAGAGTTGCTCAGCTGCCTGTGGTCCCCACGCTTCCAACACTGCAGTCAAATCATCTCTGCTTTGCAGGCTTTACCTACTGCAATGCAAAATCTGACATCATCCTTCCCTCTCCGCTCTACCTTGACTCTTCAGCAGTGAGGTGGAAGGTGGCAAACTAGAGGCAACAGAGCAGCATGACATGAAGAAAAGTTAGCAAATGAGTCACAGATGAGAACTGCTACAGGCATTACTTGTGCTTTAACAAGCATTTAGGGGAAGAAAAAAAACAGAACAGTATACGTGTGTGTATATATATATATAAAAAAATATATAGATGCAGGAATCTCATGATGCAGCCAGAAATCTGGTCAGGCTCCTGTATACATAAGAACATCTGTTCTCCTAGATCCAACACAGAATGAATTCCCCAAGTGGGCATCCTCTCTTCCAGAGATGTTAATAATAAGGTAAGTAAAGATGAAAATTCATTGCTTGAAAATGCTGTTACCATTTTTAGGGCTTCAAAAGGTGTCACACCTCAGGAAAAACGTATTCTTATGGGAACTGCTGGCTGGTGAAAACAGACAAGTCTGTCAGCAGCCCTGAATTCACAGCAGCACAGTCCTGCCTGTCTACGCTTCAGTCACCTGTTCCTTTTGGCTTTTCCAGTGTATGTGTGGGCTTTAAAAGTTAATACAAAGCCACCATCTAAAGAACACAAAACTGCCTTCTGAAAAGGCAAAAAAGACAGGGTCAGAGTTTGGGATTGTACAAGAGTAGACAAGACATGCTTCATCCACACCTAGGATCCTTGGGCCTGGAGAGAACATATCATGGGATGCAAGAGAAGCCACATTCCACATACACTGCCGCTATACAAACACACTGATAACATTCTGGCATCTTCCAGCAGCTGAATTTCTCCCATTTCTTCTATGAACCAAAGCTCTCAAAGGACTACAAGTTTGCCTAAGCTGCGTCCAGCTACCTTGCCCTTCCAAAATAGCCCCCTTTCTCCCACTTTGCCATCTGAGGTTCAATGCTAAGCTTGCCTTCCTCCTTCACCTGACCAGGTTTCATGGCTTGACACCTCCAGAGGGAAGAAAGATCAAAAGAAAAAGTTCAGAGGCAGACAAATACAATGCAGGGCATAGCAGCTAACCTGCGAGGGGGTTGTCACACTTATCTCAGGGACAAAATTGTCATCAAACAGACTGATGATGTTCTCCTGCTTGATCTCCTTGGAAGGGGTGACTTTTGGAGGCGGAGGCACCGGAGGCCCTTTCCTCAACTGCATGCAAGTGAGCACACGGCCACAGCACAGACGGCGACACCCAAAAAAACCAGAGACAGGAACCAGGTTAGCCACAAAAATTGAAGGTGAGGGAAATCACAACCACAGGCACAGAGAATGGTCCAATCAACTCCATCTGGAGAGAGAGGAAGGGAGAAGGGGAGAATGAAACAAAATTAAAATAAACAACCACACGCCTCCAGAGAAGGTTTGGCATCATTAGTTACACTTCAGCTATGGGCAAGTTTTCCTCTGCAGAGAAGAAGCGTAACACAATTAATATGCATTGACAGGACATGCATACATAATTAGAACATGTGCAACCTTCCAAGAAAAATAAACAAAAAACAACCAACTCTGGGAAGGAAGCAGACAAGTTACTAAGAACACAAATCCATAGACCAGGCCAGTTCTGCCTCCATTTGCCATACTTACCATACCTAAAGGAATAAGAGCACAGACTCTGTCTTACTGTGGGATGCCCACGAGACCAGATTCTGATCTGCCCAGCAATGAGTTAAACAGTATACCATGAAGTCAGAAGGAATTCTTCATGGCTCATATCTTACCACATATCTCAGTTTTGGGGAAGAACACTAATTTTCTGAGAAGCCAAGACTGCTGTGGGTCCAACTCTGCTCTCAGTTTCACCAGTGCACATCAACACTAATGAAGTCACTAATGTAGCCCAAATGAAGACCCTGGAGAAAACAAAATGATGACCGACCTTGTGACTCTAACACACCCTAATATTCTCTTATCAAGCTAAAAGACTCAGCCTCACATCCAGCCCCAGTGGGAAGCTGTGGTAGACCCTCCCTAGATCAACTGATCCACACCCTCTTCACATTTTCTTGTGCCCAAGCTCGATGCTCTCTTGTAGCTCCAACCAAACTCTGAAGAGCTGTTTCTGTGTTGGAACAAAGCAGCCATACACGTTCCCTGCAGACTGGGAGGTTCCAATTACAAACTCAAAACTAAAAGGATCCTGACATTTCTGTGATTTACTACTCTAAAATAGTCCCCTACCCTCTCCAATGTGCTCGTATCTTCAGAGACACAGCATGCAGCATCATCTCCAGCAGCAATTTAACACCATCTCAAAGACAACAGAACTGCATACTGATGTTGGGTTGTACCTGAAACTGCACAAAGCATGAAGGACTCTGCTGACTAGAATAGATCCCCTCAAGTCTTTTTGCCAATTTGGATCCCACAGAGCTTTATCAGTCTAAAAATTCAATATAGTTCTGCTGTTTTCAGAAATGCTTTTACACTATTTTAGTGGTGTAACTGAGAGCAAAAGTTGAACCTTTGAAATTTCCCAGACCCCTCAAGCCCTGTGTCACTGCCAAACTACTCGGTGTTGAGTGCTGCAGTCAACTTCCAAAACAAAGAAACTCCAGAACAGCTGCTTTTCCTCCCTGTGGAGTCAGCCCCAACTCTTGGCACCTAGGAAGCACAGAATGGAGCTCTTGTTCTTCACATGGATTGAGGGCTAGGATAATGAATTAAATGTAAAGTAGGAAAGAGCTGCCAGGTGGTGGCAGCACACACTGCTAAACACCATTTCGGTCTCGCCTCGACCCTCCAGAAGCTCTGCTGGAATATTCTGCTTGCTCAACGTGGGGCGGCCTCCAGCCCCATTCCTGTGGGCAGGAAGGCAGCAAATGAATGAGCAAGCACTTGCAGCCTGGCAAAAACAAGGTTTATGTGCGCTATTTAAAGGAAAGGGAAAACAAGTCTGAGTGAAGTCTGCAGTGAAAAGCTCAATAGATTTGTACCATTTCTTGTTCCAAATTTCCACCAAGCTGTGGTGATTTCTGGAAAAAAACCAAAACAGTAAGGCAGTTCTAGAAAGATGTACGCTATTCTCTTTCTTTAAATATGCAAACTCTGCTCCAAGGTCCTACCCTGGGTGGTGGCAGTTAAGCCACTCTAGACTTAATGCTGGGTATGCAGAGACCCTGGAGCAGTCCTGCAAAGATACAACCAGGCATCCTCACTGGAAGAGACCCTTTTGTCAATGTATAAATATCCTTTTTTGTCTCTGGATTCTCTGAAAACCAAAAAAACAATAGGGGGAAAAACATTGTGAGAGGCTATTCCAGAAAAGGTAGACAGCCCTACAAACACAGGCCTGGATTTGGAATGCTGCATACTTACAACAGCAAAGAAGTCCTGTGTTACTTTCAACCTTTTTTTAGCAGCAGTAAGTATTTCTTAAGAGTTTGCCTAGAATCCTTATCAGATTTAATTCAGGAAGACTCCTCTTTCTTGTCTGACTTACTGAAATGCAATGACTGGTACCACATATGAAACTGGACTATTTGTTCTTCCTTCCCACCACACTTTTTCCCTGCTTACCAATAAGGGAATGGGGAAAAGAAGCAAATATTTTATTTTCCTTAAATCCCAACATGTGATATGTTAAGAAGCAGCTGCTACACATTTTAAACCTGCTGCTGGGTGTCTCCCATGTAAGAAGAGGACAAACAAAGGCCTAAGAAAAGCCACATGAAAGGTATCAAAAGCCACCTAACAGTTCTCTCCCTGCTATCCAGCTAATTTCTTTATGGAATAATATAATATCCTTATTTTTAACTGCAAGATTAAAATAATATATTAAAAGATAGTATTTTTACTATATTAAAGTAAAGCATTGTGCAAAATACTGATGTTCTGCTTATCCATATAAACACAAAACTTTCCTCTTCATATTCTCCTCAGTTAGGGAAGTTCTTGGGAAGAGGCAGGACCATTGAATTCCACAGGTTAACTCAAATGTAAAGAGCAAACCTCCTTGCCTAGCTACATTTTCCCTGGATTTCCTTGACCATCCTACCTGATGGCAAAATACATTACCAGCCTCATCCCTGTGTATGGGCAATTCAGAGACAGCTTGGTTCTTCCCTGCATAATACAGAGATAATCAATTAACAACTTGCATTCTCAGAAATCTCATGCTTGCTCCACACTGATGGAGAGCAATTGTCATTGCTATTCTGTGCTCGGTAGCAGGAAGAGGTTCAGATAAAAGCAACTTATGGATGTCTTTGACTCACAGAGCATTGGTAATATGGTAGAGACACGATCAACATCATGAGGATGCTACCTGAGATGGTGATTTTGGGATGCTTGCCCCAGGTGCTTCCAAAGTGGATGGTTCCAGCTCATGGTTAACAGTCTTGGTCTCAGGGCTGGTGATGGGAGATCCATCTGGTGGAGGCGAGGGGCTTTTATTTGCTTTCGCTGGGGTGCTGTCACTGAAGAAAGGGGAGAGAGGGAGAGAGAAAGAAAGAAAAAAAAAGAGAAAGAAAAAGAATAGTCTGAGCAAGGCCTAGGAGAAGTTGAGCTAATCAGTACAGACCATTGGTCTTCCACTGCCTGTTTGCTTCACTGCCCAAAGATGCGATGACGATATCTGAAGCCTCTACAAGCTTCTGACAAGCATCTTTGCTGAATCACTTGCTGCCCAACACACAGCAGGATTACCGGGCAGCAGGCTACTCAATGAAGTCTCACTGTATTTATATATTTTACATCAGATATGGGTGAAAAAGGGAGGGAAAAAAAAAGCACAGCCATCCTTAATTCTCACTGATTCTATATTAAGTGCCTATCTTTAAGTAATATACCTCTAGGGAAGCATATGGGGAAAGGCATCCTGTACAGGTCATTTTGTAACTTTTCCACGTAAATATTTTCTGAGTGGTGTCATACTGACAGTTGTATGGGTTGTGACCAACAGATCCACATGCAGATCTACAACACCTGACCTAAGGCAGTAATAAAAGTTACGTGGTACAAACTGTCTAGGCTGCAACAGAGAAAAGCAGACTGAGATTTCACAGATCATTCCAGTCAGCAAAGAAACAGCAAGATTTTGGCTAATAAGCTCTATCATGGAAAGTTTCTTCAGCCTGTTTTCAATGATGAACTCCTTATGCCTTTGCCTTCCCAGCTGGTCCTTGTTCCTGGACCATTTCTGACACAATCAAGGAGGATTCATCAGAGAATTAAGATACAAGAAGCATATGCCAGTGGTGTTTTCTGGTTCATAACTTGGTCAGATTTGGATTTTTTGAAAGGAATGGCAATAGGCAAATGCCTCTCCCTGAAGGCATGCCCTGGCAGAGTGTCAGGTCTGTGCTTCAACCTGTGGAACCATGAGATATTTAGCTAAAAGTTGGTTATCTGAGAATTTAGATAGGAAGAAAGGTAAATCCATTTTCCCAGTCTCATTCTCTGGAAAAGCTGAAACACTTTGGCTCCCCAAAAAGCAACTTAAGTTATGTAGAAGCACTCAAACTAACGGGATATTTTAGCAGAAGAAGCCTGGCAAAACTATGCACAGCCAAAATGAAAATATTACAGAATATTTCAAAAGGGCTATGCAATCTCATCTACAGGGAGCAATATTTGCCTCAATTTACAAAGATAAATTTGCAGGTCTTGTAAAATTAAAGTTCATGTTTTCCTACAACCTGAGACAGTAAATCCTGGCACAGACTCAGAACTGCAATGAAGTAGACCAGAGGGACACATTGTTTCTTTACTCTTTCCCAAGAGCATCCAGAGCCCTGGAGATGTACATCCACTCACACCTGGATGCATGAGGTTTGCTGGTCATTGGCTAACATGCATGATAACCTTATTCCTAAACACTCACAAATAGAGGGGCAACAAGAGGAAGGACAGCAAGGCACTTCAGAAAACCTTTCTCAAGCAAGCGTATCCCCCTGCTCAGCATTCCAGCTTTCAAGCTTCCCACCCCATTCACTTTGCCCTCAACCATTCCTCCCTCCCACTTTCTCCCCATATACATACAGCCCACACACATTTTCCCACAAAGCACTTGCTCTCAGGTCCACATGCAGGTCAGATGTTTCTGATAACAGTGACACCAGCAGCACACAGACATGATGCAACAAAATCAGTGATGTTCTATGCCAGCAGCTCTCAACCAGAGGCACACACGCAAAGAAAAGAAACGGAGAAAAGAATGGGTGAAAAGGAAGGTGGACTGAAAAACACATATATCAACCCTTGCAGCTCTCCAATTTGATTGGATATGTCTAGTGTCCTTCCTAAAATATCCCCAGAAATCACTTTGACACAGTGGGTTGCATGAAAGATTCTGTGGCGTTGCCATGATTGTGCTACAGATTAAGTAGCAACAGTCTCAGAGCAAAGGTAAGGAAGTCCTGCTGTAAGCGAGAGTTACCAGGGAACAGCAGGCTCCACACAACTCATTCACAGCATGGAAAACCTGAAATGATTTCAGCAGAAGCTTATCTTGCTGCTATTTCCATGGCAACACCATTACAGCATCATCTGAGGTGAACACAGTGACCTTACTGAGCTCAGCCTCACTGAAGACACAGGTCTTGAACTTTAGCACACACTTCTGGGATCTCAGAGTGGGTCCTACAACACTTACTGCAATGAGAGTTGCAGAAGGATGGAAATAGTAAGACACAGCGACCTGCAGCTGGACTGCTAGGACTTCTCAAATGCTCAGACACTGCTGGGAGTCCTGGCTACCAACTGGCCTATCCAACACAAGAATAGGTTTCTCTAACTACGCAACTGAAAAGATCATTGCTCCTGGTAAGAAAGGAGTTCACGATCATTTTCTAGAGGCCATGAACTGACTTTCTGGTGACTTACTTGTGGTGTCTGGCAGTGACTTAATTTGGAGATCTATTGGTAAAAGACTCCCACATAAGAGGCAGCCCAATTTCTTCCTCTTGTCCTACAAGGGCTGAGAGGGCCCCACACCAAAGCCATCATTAAGTCACTGCTATTTACAGCTTATTTGATGTGTTGGCTGATCCCCCTTAGGAAAATGCCAGTGCTAATTTTGACTGAGCTTTTCAGCTCCCTGAGCAGCACCTTTATTCCTGCACTTGTTGCTTTGCACGGGTTTAGCTAATGCGGCCAGCGCCAAATTGACCTGTCACCAGGATCCTGTGGCTTTCACGAGAAACCACACACTGTGTGCTGCACAGAGCAGGGTCTTGTCTCTGAATGGTCTGCTGGCTCCAAAAAACATAGGGAAAAGCATGAGTGTGAAGACTGACCAAATGTGAGTATCATAGAAGAAGAAAGTCAAAACAAGAAGGTCAGTGTAGCCTGTTGTTGCTGTTGCTGCCTTTTTTGTTGTTTTTTTTTTTTTTTTTTTTAGTTCCCATGAGCAATTGAGATGCAATGCCAAATCCAGGAATATCAGGCAGGGAAGAGGAGGGGTGTCACCTTTCTTCTGTGAGTGGAGAGCCAGGAACAAGGTCTAAAGCATTTACCACAGGTGAAGGAGAACCCCAAATCCCACTAGTCTCTTTTAGTGTTGGTGAGCTTTCAAACTCCTCACACAGGTCATCTATTCTGGAAGAGCAGACTAACATCTGTGTGTGGGGTTCCTATGTGCTTTTAACAATCCCATATTGAAAGATGGAACCAAATCTCCAATATGGTAGAAACAGACAGGCCACCTCCTACCAAGTTCTCAAGTTAAAAAGGAAAGGAAAAAAAAAAGGCATCTGAGCTAAGGCTCAGATTGGGTCTTTTAGCTAAAAAAGTAATTGGGTTCTGTTTATTTATTTATTTAAGCATCAAAGCTCACTGAACACTCAAGAATTATTCCCACATCAAAAAAGCAGCAGCAGGGGAGACAGAAAAAAAGCACCTATGTACTCAGGTGTCCCTTGGCCCAAATGTACGTTCTTGCTACAGATCAAAGAGTAACTGAGCCCTTGACCTTCCTTCCTCACACAAGGGGTTGTGCATTTCTCTGTGCCCCTGCAGCTGCTCTGACAGCAGAACCCCCAGCACAGCCTGGGTCAAGCACCTTAACTGCTGCATTAGCCAGACTTTCAGAGCACAGCAGGAGGATGTTGTAGTTAGAGCTCATCCAAATAAGATTTACTAGCTCCCTCTCTGCTGTTGCATCTGCAAGGCCTGACAATGACTGGAAGTGCTGCACCTGGTGCAGTCATGGCAACGCTGGCTCATGGTCAGAGACAGACATACAGAGAAGCACTGTGAATCCTCCTTCACAAGACAATCATTCAATATTTTTCACTTGAGGAAAAAAATAATATTTGCCCATCAGATTCCTTGTGAAGTTACCATTCTCTTCCTTCTAGACAGAATGTACAGCAGACATAAAAAGAAAGGTCAGTGAGAAGACAGGATCAGAAAGCAAGGAACCCAATACCAGCACTTGCTTTTATCGCTGGTGAAATATCATCTTGAGAAATATGAAGAAAAAAATCCTTATGAAAGGACACCATGGAAGGAACATCAACAGAAAGAGTAGGAAAAAACATGAATTAGGGGAAGCTTCTATGCCATTATGCATCAATCCCTGCTTTGCCCCACAGCACATTCTTGTCAGAGTCCTTGACCTTGGCTACAATAACTCTAGGCATTGTGGCAAACCAGTGATTCAATGCCACAGCTGTTTTGAAAGGCAAGCTGCTGATACTAGCCTTTATACAGAACAACAGAGGCTCCCCTTTCCTGCAGCTCTGCACAAATATTAAATGGATGGAATAGGACAGTGAGGATCCTCAGGAACAGAGCAAGTAAAGAGCAAAGCTGAAAGTGGCCCTCTCCTACATCACTGTCCTCCCACTGCAAGACAGGACAGACAGTAGGTAGACAGGACAGGACTGTGTGTGAGAGCTGCCTACTGGTCCTCCTGGGCCAGGCAGGGAATGAGAATGCAGCATTTCAGAGCTGTTCATAATGGCAAGCCCTGCTAGGTAAAACTAGAGCTTGTTAATCACCAAATTAGACCTTATTTCCCCCATACAACCCAGCATCATGCTTTTAGTTGCACAAAAATAACCAAGCAGACAGTGCCTGAGCTTTCACACCGCCTTTTTTTTTTTTTTTTTTTTTTTTGGAGGAAAGGAAGCAAGGATTCAAACCAGGCACACAAGCAGTTAATGGGATTATCCAGACACAGACCTCAGCAGGTCCCGCAGGCCAAGAACACACAACATCATGCACAGGAGCCCTCTCCCATCACAGGGTTAATACGTGCCAGGCTGTTAAGAGTCCAGCAACAGCCTCTCCAGTTTTAGGAACTAAATCAAACACATATTGAAATGCTGCTCTCCGTACCGGTACCTGCTCATCTTTTTCCTCAGCCTGGCGAACAGTTTAGTTTTCTTTCTGTTGAGGATGGCACGCAAATCATTTCCGTTACAGGACAGCACAGTCAGACCAGGGAGGAAAAGTTAAGCTTCCAAGCACCCATTTAGCACCTTCCTTCCACCCATTTGTAAGTGAGATGCCAGAGCAATGTAGGAGGATAACTGCACCTCTTCTCACATCTTGTCATTGACTTCCTACCACTGTATACATCTCAAATCCCTTTCCCAGCAGAGTAGGGCTAGGAAAGCATCTACTAATACAGGCCACAAGAGGCTATCAGAGTGGTGAGGGCTATTTCCTCCTGCACGCTCTTGCCCTGAATCACAAGGACAGGACAGATATAGAGATAAGTGTCTAATGGTATTTCTGGATCCCTGCAAGGCATTATTGTCCTGGAAATCTTTGATATGCATCCTCCTGTAATTCCCCTGAGCAAAGGATAGCATAGTCATTCTGGGGCAAGACTCATCTTAGCTGAGATACCCATTCCACCCCCCAGATGAAGCCAGCTGTTTCTGGGCAGGAATCATGACAAAAGGTAATAAATTCACTGAAAACTCTTCTGTGCCAAAAACTCCATGCCACAACAAGGACACATCTAGGATCTGCTGTCACTACAGCCTGAAGTCACTTGCTGGAGTAAGAAAGGAAGGAGGAGGAAGGAGCTGGGAAAGCAACAGCTCCAACCTCCACCTGTCCTGCTACTTTATCCTCTCCCAGGTGGATGCTGGTATCATGGTAACACGGTGTACAGCAGCAAGACGATGGGCACTACTGCCCCACATAAGGCTTCAGTTGTTGGGGATTATGAACAGACGTTGTGTGCTAGCTTAAATAGAAGATACTACCTTCATAAGATGCATCTTGACAATTTGGTGTTAGCAATCCAAAATTCAGGGGCCAAATTTAACTCAAATTTCATTTTTCTTTAAATCTGGCAAACACCAGACACATTGAGACAAGAAACGCATCTATGCGTGACAGCAATTGGAGGTTAAGCTGGGAGGAGAGTCAAAGGAGCACAGAGGTCTCAACAGCTGATGCAGCCCTTCCAAACCAACGTGCTCTGACTTCAGCTTGCCCTTACTTCTTACTGATTTCACCTCCTCCCTCCATTAATACACCAGTTGAGGACACAGGCTGTGCTCCTGCTCAGCCAGCATGTGGGATTAGCAGCAGCTGGAAGCCAAAGTCCTACATTGTTTCATCACTTACGCATTTGGATGGGATCCAGATGCAGCCTCATGAAGAGCCTGACCTCTCCCCTCCCCTCTTGGTGCTACAGAATGTGCAGATTTGCAGTTAACCTACATGGACTGGACCCAGCTGCAGAAAGAAAACTCAAAACTACAAAAAGAAAACTCCTAAGACTGTAGAGGACCCACACTCCTGGCATCCACACAGATGGGAAGTGCTCTGAGATCAGAAAGCCTCATAGTATTGAGGCTACAACTACATCCACAACACACACAGAGGCAATGCATCCCCGTTTGGTGAACAGAAGGGACATGGGGCTTTGGTGAAGAGGATGTTCCAAGTTAGGAGGGCTAAAGTGAAGGTTGGGGAAACAAAGGGGCTCTTGGTCCTCAAGCTCAGAAGTTGCAGGTATGTGGAGAAAGCTTCAGAAGAAAAAAGCCAGGAGGGCTGCAGGGCAACCAGGAGGAATGGCAACCCAGTGTTATGTCATTGGTGCATGGAATTAGACCTTTAAAACAGCATAGATGCCACTCAATTGCCTAAATATTGGTATGCAGTAGAAGTTGAGGCCTACAGCTGCTATCCTCCAAAGGCTGGAGGTATTGCATCCTGTCTCCCAGCCCAAGAGCAATCTCAGACATGCTCTAGCAGTTTTCAAGGAGGGCACTATATGTAGGCAATGAAATCACTCCCCAGCTGACAACATGGAGATTTCAAGACCCCAGTAGAAACACTCCCTTTTCCACAGCTTGTCCCTCCTCCTCTGTTGGGATAAATATGATGTTTCCAGTTACTGGTTACTGACCTGGGCTGTGCTTTAATGGGAAAGGCATTGCCTGAGTACTGCTTGTCTAGACCCAGCAGGACATCATGGAGGTTTTGGTTCAACTGTAAAATATAAAAACAAAAGAGAGAAAAAGAATGAGAAAAGTGTCCGAATAGAGTCTGTGCTGGCCTGCTCAGGCTGACAAAATACAGTCTTGTGCCTATATGTGCATATATTTAGCTATCCCATGAAGGAACAGTTCCATATCTGTTGCTACTCCTTCCTGGGAAAAAAAAACAACAATACTGAAACCACTGAAAAACTGCTGGCACCTCATGGGAATTCTGAAGAGACCATCCTCCTTGCTTCTTTCTCACCTACCCCCACCCATGTGCTGCCAGGCACCATTGTAAAAACAGGCAAAGTGTTTAACTGAGACTCTTCCATGTGCTAGAAGTGAAGAACCACTCTAGATTTGTAGCAAAGTTGCTCCTTATACTTCCTTATGAATGAGGGTTATAGCAGCAGGACTTCAAACCAACAGCAAGCTTTGATCCTGCAGGCTGCCTGGGCCATCCAGGTTTAGGCAGAACCTGGATCTCTTGGCAGAAATGCAATGT
This sequence comes from Perdix hodgsoniae, assembly GCA_035772895.1. Lineage (NCBI taxonomy): Eukaryota > Metazoa > Chordata > Aves > Galliformes > Phasianidae > Perdix > Perdix hodgsoniae. Next base: position 4,672,089 of record JAPSGF010000050.1, read on the forward strand.
TAGGGGTTAAACTCTTCCTGACACCAATGGCTGAAATATTCACTCTGGACACTCCTATTCTGAAACAGCCAATTCACAAACAAGACTGGATGCCAAATACATAATCAGTAGGAGGAGGGATCCAATACAATCTGTGTCAGAGGTATCGTGTCAGCAACACCAGCACTTAATTGGATGCTATTGCAGCAATAAGAAACAGATGGTTCTTACTGAACAAAGCAGAAGGCCTGTTCTCATACAAAAGTCCTATGGAAAGAAAATCCACATCATGATATAAGAGGATAACTCCTGTCTAGCCGGCATCTTTGCCACCTCCTGCAGAATATAACTTAACAGCGGCAAACTGATAATTATAATAATCTTCCCTACTCTTAACAATCAGTTCATCTCCCAGTGGAGAAGAGCAGGCCATTAACCGGAAATGTCCCCATGAAATGTCAGCAGAGTTCAGAAATGATTGCATTACACCACAGCAGTAGGCCCCTGACCACTGGGAATGCTTAGTGGCTACCTTGTTGTTAGGAAGACAATGAAGAGGAAGGAATAACAAAGTTTTCCAGCTGGATTCTCCACTGCTCATCAAGCTCAGAGCAACATTTACAGAGAACGTATCAGTCTCTGGTGCAACAAAGAGGCCTAAGGAACTCTAGACTTCTCCTGCTTATGAGAGAAGTAACAGCAGGAACATACCTGTAAATGAAAGTGGCACTAGGAGGACTTCCCAAAGACTACTTCTGAGGTAACAAAGAAAACATTTTTTTCTTATACAAGGCAGCTGCTTTTTCTTCTCCAGACATATTGTTCAGCTTGTTAAACAACAGTGAGGACAGAATGTGTCAACAGAACAAACTGTTAGTTGCCTTACCTTGCTCATCTCTTTGTGGAAGTTTTCTTCTAGGCCTGCTATACTCTGGAATGTGTTGACGTAAAAACCAACACGACTGCCAAATGAAAATGAAATAGAGAAGAACTTAATGGACACAACGTTCTCCTAAAGGCTTTCAGTTATGCCCCTCCTCATACCTCCTCTCCATTCCCACATGAATTCAACTCTATCAGGTCCGCTACATAAAGGAATAGAAGGGCTGCAATGCAGTATGGACAGAGTGATGGAACAAAAGCCAGGTATGCAGCAAACATGGTCAAGATGAGGAGGAGAACAAGTAGGGTAGGATCTGAATTTGTGCTGGCAAATGGGAGAGGCAGGGGTGGAGATGGTTGACCCAGACAACGCCACTGAAAATAAGCAGCTAGGGCACTCCTAGGTGGATTTTGCCTGCCTTCCCTGTATGTCACCTCCAACATTTCATCCTCAGAGATCCCTTTGCTTTATCTGCTTCTTGTCTCACCTTTTTATCAGTAGAATCATAAGTATAGCAAAACTCAATCTCTCAAGCCTTCATCCTCTCTCACCCAGGCTGTATTTTGTTAAATAGATCACAATAGGAGTACAGTTGCAACCACCAGTTCTTCACTGGGTCTTACCAGGAGCACGTTTAAGGGCAGCCGACATCAGGATCCCTCCATTAAGTTTTTTCTAGACCAAATTGTCTAAACCCAATTGTCTAGACCCAATTGTCTAAACCCAGAAGGAGCATCCAAAGAGCAGCAAACCATCTTCTCACCCTCTCTGTTGTTTTAAACCTGCTGCTTCAGTGGGTGCTCCCTAAATCTCCCCAGCTGGAGGTAATCCTAGAATAGACCCTCTGAGATGATCCAGAAAGCAAGATCAGAAACCCAGCCCAAGAGAACAACTGAGAACAGTTGTACAGGAAGGTCTGTGGAAAAGCTGAAAGTATTTGTATCCTTCCAATCAGCCCCTGAGAAAATTTCCAGCACTCACCTATTCCATAGTGAAGGCAGCTCCTCCTGCAGATCAATGTTCATTTCTTCAAACACCTTCTGAGCCTTTACTAATTCTTCTTCAGCCTTAATAACAGAGAAGGGAGAGAGTAAGCTCCAGCACAGACAGATATTTTGGAGGGCTGGGATAATAGTGACTCTTGATTTTCCTTGGAGAACAAGCGAAATACTGGGATGGGGTAATCCCCATTCCAAATGGGTCTCCCAGGAACCAGGGCTGCATCACCAGTGAGCTGATGCCTGTTCAGATTGCCTGGGTTACCCTCAGGGTTCCTTTCAATGGAGATTCCTGTTCGGATACTCAGAAGAGAATCGAAACATCCATTAAAGTGTTCCAAGTTCTATAAGTTTCTCTGGTTCCAAAAACTAAATGGACCTGCTCATGCAGTTCAGCCACTGGTTCAAATGCAGATGAAGATAGAGTGGACCCTGCCCCTTGCTGGGTCTCCAAAAGAGCTGAAAACCATCCCAATGGGTGCTGAAGAAGAGTCCTTCCTTGTGAGGACTCTGCTTAAGTAAGGTCATTCCAAAGCATTCCATTCCTCTTCTGAGGAAGGGAAGAGGTCTGCAACCTTAACTGAGACATCTCTCTCACAGATTAGAGCAGAGAAGCAAGGAAGGATATGTAAAGCATGAGCTGTGGCAGCAGGAGACTAGACAGGGATTGCTTGAGCAGTAGGTGTTGGTTTCAGCAGCCTAACATACTGGTGAAGATTAATACAAGGGCAAATCCTGGCTGGCTGTTGACTACTAACACCCAAGGAAACTTGACTTGCACAAGACCTCTTACTCCCAGTCAAAAGTTTAAATTTTATCTGATCTATTTGACCTCAATGATACTGCATGAACTTCTTTGCATTCCAGAGACAAAAATGATGATCCTAGCTTTTGTTGATGACAGCAGGCATCAGCAACAAAAATGTTCCCCTTCCCATATTTGTCTTGGGTAGCCTCTTCCTCTTCTCAATATCCTGGCTTACAACCCTAAGCTTGCTAAGTAAAATGTTTGTATTGTCTGATTTGCAACAGCAAAAGGAATTAAGAAAGCTGCTATGACTGCCTGTGTGTGACTACAGCAAGAATGTCACAACACGCTCCAAACAGCGTGGGAACTGGATCTCTCTTTGTGCCTCCAGTCAGATTCTCACCCCTTCTATGAAATTGTATTTTATCATCTTTGTGTCAGCTTAAATAAAGAAACCCACAGCTTACCGCTCTTTAGTGACAAATCTACACAAAGATAGGGCTGATGAGAGAAAGGACTTAGAAAACATTGTGTGGCTCAAAGTCCTGTTTCTCACAGAGCTGCAAAGAGTCCTTAAGCTCTTCATCTCTTGCCTGACTTAGGAGCCCCTACTTTCCAGCTAGCTCTACCTTTCAGAGCATCATGCATTGCTGCCAAAGACTCTTTGTACTCAAGATTAGAAGAGATTGTTTCCCTCAGAAAATAACACACAGTGGGTGGTGTAAATTAGCTGTAAAGTTAAGCAAACCCTGTAAGGAACAAGCAAGGGGAGAAGGTATCAGGATGTTTCCATCCAGAATCCCTTGTAATATGCTGCTTTACTTACTGAAAAACAGCACTTTGAGAAAGCTTGCAGAAAACAACAACAAAAAAGCCCATTTAAGTGAAGACAGTTTATGCTGGATCAGAAAAGATTGTCACAAAGACTCACTCTTCTTTAAAACCCCCCTATGACTGAATGATTCTAATTCAGCCATTTTAAAGAGAAGGAGAAAAAAATCTTCCAGTCCATCCTCCAACTTATCTTAACTCTAAACTAGAAGCAGAACCAACACAGAAATGGGCTAGCTGGGAGATGAGGCACCATTGTATTGTGAGCTTTTCAGATATGTTGAACATTAACCAGTCTTTCCCCCTCTCATTTACCTGTTCAGAAGATCAAAGAACCTAGAAAGCAATGTATCAGTAGTGATATACCAAGGTAAAGGCAAAAATCAGCAACAGGCAACGTTCACTCCAGAACAGCTGTACAAATCAGCAACCCCATGGCTCAGCCAATGCTCCTGTTCCCAGATACTGCGCTCCCCAGCCAGTTCTTGTTGATTTTTCTTAGATGCAAGGGTCCTGACACTGGATAAGGCAGGCAGCTTTTAGTTCATTCACTGATCATAGATCTGCTCCATTTCCTGGTCCTTGAGGACAGTTTCCCAGAGAGTTTTGCTGACTAACTGCTTGAAAAGTTGGAATTTAGCTTTCCTAAAATTTAGCATCCTATTTTTACTCTCAGTCTGCCTGATATCCCCCACTAGTACGAAATCTCCACCACTGCATGTTCACTACAGCCCTGGCAGTCTCCAATTCTGATGTCAGCAATCAGTTCCCTTGTGTTGGTGAGCAAAAGGTCCACTGTTACATCCTCCCTGGCGGGGCTGTCTATTACCTGGCTCAGTAAGTTACCTTCAATACATTCTAGGAGCCTCCTGGATTGCCTACAGTTCACTGTGCTACTTTCTTAGCAGATAAATGAGGCTGACTTGTGGGGAAGGGAGGAAAAACCTAGGCTTCAGAGGCAGAGCTCATCACTATACTGTCTGTGCTCTTCTGTTTCAGTTATCACCTTTGTCATCCTGATGGAGAACTGAGGCAGCAGGACTGAAGGCCCAGGCCCATGAAACATGATCTTAACAATTCTTCCTCTTCTCTCACTGTCTGAAATGGAAAAGGTTTGAGCAGGAGCTACATAACACAGATGCTTTCCTGACGTTACCTCTAGCTACAGCTTGGAGAGCTAAGCACAGCCAGCTCAGCTGTGATAGTGGGATGGCTGTGTTGCGTATCCTATCACTGTGCATCTCATGAGCATCCTGCAATTTCCAGCCTGCTGCTTTTAGCAATCTGGCAACCACTTCTCCTAAAACACCACGCTGTGGTAGTTATACACTACTCAGTAAATAGTTCAGACCTCCAAGAGGAAGGAGGCAGGAAGACCACTGGGCATCCACCTCAGCCCCATCAGTCTCAGCCAGACTTTCTTCTCCCCAGCAGGAATAAGGACCAGGACCCAGCTCGCTGGCTCTCCTTTATGGAGAGAAACACTGCTCTGCTATCACTGCAACAGCACCCAGAACGGCTTTCCTGGTCTGAAGTCAGCATTTCAGAGTGCTTAGTAAAAAGGCAAGAATTTGCTGTTCTAAGCTATTTTCCTCTTTGTTTCAAAAAGTACTGTCACCAAAATTTGTAATCAAGAGTTTGCAGTAGTAAGCCTCCCAGTAGATTTTATGGAAATCCCTCACAGACCTTCTCCTAAAAGCCCCAAAAGCCAGCAATTTTTTTCTTAATTTAATAATAGAAATAATAAGTATTGCTGCCCCCATTTTTGCTTAAAGGTTGTAAAGTAAGAGGAATTAGAAGAGAAGAGAAAGCAACATAACTGCTTGTAAACAGAAGCAATCTTTGCAGGGCTTAATATTCTGAGGCTCTTCAATAAATGCAGTGTCATCAGCCCTCTTGCTTTTATCATGAGCTTAATGAGATTTAGGGTTGCCATTAACACCTTTAGTCTGAAGAATCACATGAATACAAAAACTGAAGCTTTTCTCTTTTTTAAGCTCTCTGCCTGCTAAGCCTGCAAACCTACAGCTTCAGAAAACAAACATTATCCTTCTTGAAATTTTCAGGCTAGACATAAAAAAAAAAAAAAAAAGCCTCCCATAAGCGAAAGACAAAAATTTAAGGTTAGCAATACTATTACGTAAGGAATAAAAGAGGAACAACTTAGAGGACTTAAATTGATTTGAAAACATACAGGGTGACTGAAAATATTAACGCTATTTAGCAGATTGAAGCCACTACAATAGAACTGCAAGAAAGATGACATACATCCCTTCTTACCTGCTCTAGGGCAAAGTCACCCAGCAGATTAAAATTATCAACTACACGGCACACTGAGATCACAGTGCAATGAATGAGGAAGCCCCTGTATATGCTGTTTCTGCTATTAATCTGTGGGAGGTGGTATTGCTCCCAATCACACCAGCCAGCTTGAAAAGTGGAAGAACCAATTTATCTGTGACTTATAAAATACCCTGTACCGCCTTTCTAGTCCTCCAGAAGTACCGCCAGCTAAACAGATCAGTCGAGAACCAGAACCAAAGATGATCCTTCCCAGCATACCCACGGTACAGGGAAAGCCTAGGGAAGCCTGCCAAACATCCTTCTCCCTTCCAGGGAGAATGAATACTTATTTCCTCAGTTTGCTATGCAACTTAAGCAGGACTGCTCACAGCTGTTCCTTCCCTAGGCTTTATTTATGTGGTAACCTAGTATTTTCCTAGATCTTCCATCACAAACTGACTGAAAAATCCCAGGTGCTCTATAAGGTCTATTTCCTTATTTCCTGTATTTCCAAACTGCAATTCATTTACCATGATGTGGAAAAAGTACAAGCATTTGAACAAGACCAGGGCCTCGTCAGCAGGTAACTCATGCTTCTCCCAGTCTGAGTAATGATTTTCTTTCTATTCCTTTGCCCATTGATAACATTTTCTTCTCACTGTTTTTGTTCTTGTACTGAGCTCCAAGACAGATATCAAAGGAAATTTCATCAGGACTCTGCGCCTCTCTGAAACAACTAGGACTGAAATTCTCAATCTGAAATCTGGACTACTCTCATTTCCCTCAAGATGCTATAACCTAAACGTTTTCCCAATTTCTGCCACATGATGCAACCACGACATCAACCTGGAGTTTCCCAGATGTGAGTTTTCCCAGATTTGTACTGTGAGGGGTACAAATTCCCTGGGCTGAGTCCACCTCTTTATGCAGACTGAACCTCTGCTTTTTTGGAAATGGCTCTTTTAGACCAGCAAAGCCAAGCCAGTGATAATTTTGGATTTTACCAGAGGAGAGTACTGCAACCTAACTCAGCAGCCACAGAAATTGTTCTTGAAGCAATGCTTTATTTCTGGCTTTACTCAACAGCAGAAGTTAAGAAGCCAATTTTTCAGTGTTTCCTTCTTTTTTCTTTCTTAAACAGCAACAGTAAAAATCGATTGCTTCATTTAGAAGAAACAAATAATTGGAGAAACTACACTACACCCCCCTCCACCCTGGCATTATTCCATAGCCTTTCTTCACCCTCATCTCATTTTATGGGGAGAAAACAATAGCCTAGTGTTAATGCACTTGGTCAGAAATCAACAGGGCAGGCACAGATTCAGACCAGTCACTGGTCTGCAACTTCCATGTGCCCACTGCAGCTTAGGAGCATTAAAGACAGACTTAACACATGGACCAGAGTGAACGTTGCCTAGACATTAGTAGCATAGTACAATCTAGAGCCCAAGATAGCGCATGCAGGGTTAGAGCCAGGTAGATCAGCAGTCACCTGATTTCGGAGCAGATTAGTTTGCGCAACGAGGTGAGCTTGTAGCTTCCCTTGACACCACTGAGGCGCAGCTTTCTCAAGCAGCGAAACAGGCTTGGGGATGGGAGCATGTTTGAGTGAAAAGAGAAAAAAACAGAATACAAGAGAGAGACAAACATATATTTTGTTTTGGGGATTAAAAAAATTAAAATCACAGAGACTGTATTTAGAGGCTGGGTCAAACCAATATCATCAAGGCGATAGGAATAAAACAAACATCCTGGGATCGACCAGTTATGAGTCCTTTGAAGCATGCCAAGTTTAGCAGTAATTAATGCTCCAGTGTGGGCTGGGATACTGTAGACTAACCGGGCAGCTGCAAAGAGCAACAGATAATTGTTGTTAGTGGCCTAGCACACAGACAACTCTACTCCAAGCCATGGCTGTGAAGTGGGAGCTCCTTGAAGAGAGGTCAGGATTAATTAATCATGGCATTTATTTACTTGCAACAGTTGAAAGACCACAGCACTTTATTTTAATGGCATTTTGTGAGTTTAGCAATAAGTGGCAGGAGTCCTGGCTGGGAAAAGAACATCATATACTGAAGAACAAAGAGAGACTGAATATCTCCAAAAAGCATTCCCAAGACTGTTCGTGTTACTATAATACCATGAAGCATCACACAACTAAGTTTGTATTCGTATGCTGTGTCATAAACAAGATTTATCTTCCTTCTGGGTCCATCATCACATTTCAAAGTACCTTACACTGAAACATCCCTACTTCACAGGTCGCAAAACTGCAGTCATGGGGATGAAAAGGTGAACTCCCTACAATCACAGTGCACAATGAGCCCTGGCAGGCTCAGCAGAGCTGAACAGGCGGCAGCAGCTGTGGGATCAAGAAGTTGGGCTGCCTCTTTGGGGAGAGCACAAGCACATAGCTTTGGGGTACTTTCAGTGCTCCTGTCTTTACAGGATCAGGCTACAGTGATGCATCACAGATGATACTCTGCCTGGACTTAAGGCCTACAGCACAGGAGGGAGAAAGACATGATCTGACAATCATTTTTGCTCACGAGAAGTCTAATAAAGTATTAAGAGGCACTTGCACAGGCTGAATCAGGAACAGAGCACCATCTCCTAAACTGCAACACTTCACTCTTCACAACCTGTACTATTTTTTCCATATGTTAACTAAAGAGCAACAAACCATTCTGCAATAAAAACATCTTTCTTGCAAGCACTTGTGGCAACATGAGAGAGTGCAGCAATGACAAAGATCAGTGCAGACCACCACCTACCAATCAGAGTAAATGAATTCCTACCACACTGCCACTGCGGCAAAGATCCCAGAGGCACATACCAAAAATAATACCACGCCCCATGGAAATACCTCTCTTACCCCTGAACACACTGAAGTAGGGCTTTCAACAGACAACATGACTGGCTGGGCCTCATGCCTTGCATACGTAACCATGAATCACTTTGCCACACAAATGATGCAATGACACCTGAGCCGTCAATCATTCTCCTCTTTGTTTGTCAGGATTAATCACAGTGCATGTGCTAGTAAAGCAGGTGACTGATGACTGGCAGCATAAAAATAAAATACTGTCAGACATTAAACATAGATCTTTTGTCTGGGGGAGAGAAGCATCCTTATTCTTTCTATGTTGTAGATATACTATTACCTCTCACATAGCCCTAATCTTTCCTACCTGAACTAACTGCAAAGCAAAGGGTGCCGACACTTCTCAATCTGGTTAAAAATACAGCTTAGAGTATCAAAGGACTTCACAAATGCCACCAACCTCAAGAAACACTCAAGCTCTTACAGTCACTCTTGCTTTAATATGCAGAGACAGAGCCCCAAGAAGCAAACAAACTGGCAAGTTTTGCTGTGGTACTGTAAGGCTTTGTTTCCCCCAGAGGGGCACATGCTTTTCCAGAGTATACTGGTTCTGCAACACCTGAGAAAACACATGCCAGAGCCTTGCTGTGATGCTGACAGTTGCCCAAGTGATGATGGTGTGTGTGATCTGAGACACCAGAATGCATCTTGCCTTCTAGGAGAACTGAACAGGTGAGAAGGAAACATCTAGCCAAACCTCACCACAACACCCCTCTGAACAAAGAATACCCAGTGAAGTGGTACGTTTGCTTTACACCTGCTCATTAAGCAAATAGCAGACTTCCCAAATGGAAGGACAGTTGCACATCCTTCTGCTTGCTTTACCTTTGCAATTTTGGTTTCATCCTTCTTCTTTGCAGTTTGCAGGGCTTCAAAGTGGTGTCTGGCACTGTCATAATCCACAAGCTTTCTTCCTCGCTTTGCTATGCGAGACTACAAAAGAAGGAGAAAAAGAATTACGACAATGTTCCCCCAGCAACCAAATCCACACTCTTAGGAACCCCTCTCATTCCCTCAGCTTTCCCTGCTTGTACCTGTTCACCCAGCTTCATGTTATGTTCTGCCTGCACAAGAACTTCCACTGGATATCCTACAATAGCTGCCCAGGAGCCATGTATGGCAACAACCACCCTGGAGGGAGCTGCTCAGGAATATCCAGCCAGGGAAGACAAACAGACCCATACAACAACAGCCCCACCTCTGAATGACATTAATGTTTTCAGAACTGTAGTTCCAGTGCTGCTTAAGTGCTATCAGGTGCCTGCATCCTGCAGGTACCTGTCTCTTCATTTTCAGGGCCAAGAGGGCTGCTGCCACTCTCTAACTAACCAGTCCATAGCCCCAGCTCATGTGGAAGCTCAAAAGATGGCAAGAAGGCATCTCTGCTGCCAGCACAACAAAACCATTCCTCCACATGCTCAGGATATGCCTAGGGCAGCATTTCAGACCCTGCAATGGGAGATCCAGACAGAAGTGTGGATCAGCTGATGTAACCACGGTCATGACCAATGGTCCACTGCAACTAGCTATTAAGCAAAAGAAGTGCCAAGAGACTCAGGCCCATTAGGCTGCTCTGCTTTAAACCATCTACTGCCCATTCCCCTTTGCTCCCCTAGAAAACAACCCAGATGATATGAGTCTGACCACGGGGCTTCCCAGCCTAACTATAACACAGAGAGACAGGTGCCTTGTCAGTGATCAGCAAGCTGAAGACTGACTGAAGAGCTTGAATGAAAAGGACACAAAGGAGCCAGGAAGGTATCAAATTAATCACACAACTCAGGGAAATTGAATTGCAAGATGAAGAATCAGCATCGGGGATTTACTTGCAAAGCAAAATCTCCCCCACTGCCCTTGGCAGGGAGATGTGGTCTCCTCTCCCCAGGCTCCTGCAGATAAACTGCAAAACCACGCTCCGGGCTGATCTCTTTGCCAGACCAGCTGGGACCAGTGCACGTCTCCCACACATGCTCCTCTAAGCTTTCAGCAAACACTGCTGCAGCACTGCATGAGTCACAGAAATCTGCAGGATCTCAGCCACACGCAAACCCAGACAATTTCAAAGCACTCAGCTTGCTCCAAGAATGGAATCACGAAGAAGCTAATCTAGTCCTTAGCCACAGCCAGCCAAAGACACCTTTCCAGCACCACCATGGTGGCAGCCTGCACTCCTCCTGAGAAATATTGCCAACCAGGCAGCGAGATGGGCTGTAGGAGGGGGCTTCCAGAAACACCGATGCCTCCAAGATGCAAGTTAATGCATCTTCCACACAGTCCAGATTAAACACACAGCCAAATGGGACATCTATGGCAATGAATACTTTCCTTCGGTCAGAGCGGCAGGGATATTCTGAATACATGGTAGTGCCGCAAGGTATCAGTATCCAGAAAGTCCTTCTGGAGTACCCACTGATCGTGCAACTGCCTGTGATGGCAGTAATAGGACTTGGCCCAGTTCTGAATGCTTGCAAGGTAGTTTTCTGTATGACTATAGAACAGCTGTAACTGCTCACCACCAATGGCAGAACTGCAACAGATGTTTTTATTTTTTTTTTTTTTTACAATATATCCATCTTAATTTGAACCTCAATTTTAAAAATATTTTTTTCTTACTGATATTTGGTTCCAAACCTGGAATAAACAGTGCACCAGTTTCAGTGCAAGACAGAAATTTTCCAACCCCACAGCTAGTCAAAAATCAGGTTATGGTTCATATTCTCTGGGCTCACTGCAGAAACCTGCACTGTCATTACGTGCTCCGCAATCTCAATCACAAACTCACTCGGAAACACTAAATAACAGACTATACAAAAGTCCTACTCCAGAAAGCTAGAGATATTGACCTGCACAGAAAGGATCCAGTACTTTTTGTGCTCCCATTCTTCAAGTCACGAAAGGCAGAGAGAGTGTTTTATTTCCCCCACAAAACATTAAAAATGTTTTCCTTAAAAACTTACAAAATTTCCTTACTAAAGGAATAGTATGTTTTCACATTTCTTCTGTGGATCCTGTAGGAAACTTAAAAAACCTCAAGGGAATTTTTCCAGTCCCTTCAAGCAGAAGATTCAGAACATGTTAGAATTTAACAAACAAGTAACACATGCACGATCTAGCACCACACATTTGAGTTACTGGGCCATTAACAAAAAACAGGCCTTCACTTAACTAAATTAAAATCATCTTCTCCCTATATATATCATCTTTCTTCATCAAATTAACGTCAGAATTCCAGGAAAAGCAAAAGAAAAAAAATGGCTTTTTGTGGAAAACAAAACAAAACTATTACCACAGCAACTAAAGCAACTGAAGTATTTTATTAATTATATATGACTACTTTTTCTTTTCTGCATGCCACCCTTAAGAACTTTAACTTCCGATATTCCAGAGCATCACCTGAAGATTGTGATATCAGTTAGTTACCTCTTGACCCATTCCAAAGTCAGAAAGGATCAGTGAGTGTTCATTGGATCATCCCTTGAGTTTTGGTGGAATTTGGGTGGTCCAAGTTTCACGCTCCTTTTAAAATCACACTGTACAACCTCAGGATTATGAAATCCCAAAGATGCTAAGCATGGAAGAAACACGACCTTATGTTACTAACCAGTGCACAGTCACTAAGGCTGATAAAATGCAATTTAGTAAGAAGCAGGGCAGAAGTCTGAGCCTACAGAGAGCCCACTAAAGAAGCAGCAGCACACAGGTCTCTGCACTGCTGAGGTACATATGGGAATCACACTACAGGGTATGATTGGTTCTACAGCCTTTAGCAGCTGGAAAGCAACAGCCCTTCCCCACCTCACATTTCCAGGAACAGAAAAGATTGGAAAAACGAAACAAAAACAAGGAGCCCCAGGAGGCAATGACATTGCTTTTTAGGGCTCATTTTACAAGCCTGTGTCCTGTCCCCCTTAGATACAGCATGATCCTCCTGAAGCAACAAATACTGACAAACTCTTTTAAGAAACATGTGGTGGGGAAAGGGTTGTTTTCATTGGGAAGAAGCCAAGCTGATAATTCCATATGGTGATATCATTACTAGTGCTTCCATATGGTGAAGACATTTCCTGCATAACCTTCCCAAAACAAATGGAGAGATGACTACAGGGGAAGGGGAATTTACAGGACACCATTCAAACACAGGTTGATCTCCCACCAGAAGACCCATATTCAGCATTCCTCCTTTCCTGCAAAGAGCTGATTATATGCACAGCAGGACTTCAGGGAACACACAAATCTGTCCTTCATACTGGCCTCGATCTATAAAGTGTGTTTCCCACTAACAGTTTCCTCAATGTTTCACACTTACAGGGAAGTTAAAAAATAACAAAAGACTGAAAAGACAGAGTTTGGTGAGCCGCTCCTGACACCACCCTCCTACACCGTGATACAATCAGAATTTTTTACAGGTTCTCGTTATACATTTAAGGATTTTTTTTTCAGCATCTTTCCCCTGGATTCTTCATTCAAGCCTAATGGAGAAAATAGCACTTTCACACAACCCAGAGCTGCAAATATCTTAGCTGCTCTAATAGGAACTTTTGCAACAGCACACACACCTTTTTAAAATACACAGGGATGCAAAGAATTAATGCTTACGAGATTTCATCTGCTATGACTCTAGAACAAGACTTAGAGAGAATCTTACTTTGATATCTGGGAATTGGCCAAGGTATGTATCCATGGTCAGAAGTGCCTGATCCACGAGTTTCTGATGGAAATCCGTCCAGAGGAGGTCATTGTTCTGGAAAACAAAAGTAATGAGTTAGCCATTAAGAGCACAGAGCTTTGCATTCTGCAAGTGCTACGGTTAACAATTTCAGACCCCAGAGCTCTTTAGAAACAGTCATTTTTTTGGAAAAGTAAAGAAGCAGAAAAGTAAGATGAAAAGTAAGGTCATGGCAGAAACATAGAAACAGAAGAGGCAGCTCGATGCTGTTAATTCAGGCAGCCACTTGGAGGATACAGTATCCTTCACAAACCTTCCTTTTAGGGTCTGCCTTTTCTCCAACAGTGCTAGCCCAAATCCATACAGCAGAAGGGAAGATGAAGGTCAGGGCTCCCTTCATATCCACCTCCCAAGTCACTTTCCTCCAGCAGCAACAAAATTGGGACACCTGACACCACTGCATTGTTTTTTCCTTCACTGTAACACACCTCTGAAATATAATGAACAGCAGAAAGCTATCACAGTGCTCTTCAGCCCTAACCACATGCCTCCACAGCCTCCTGGAGGTTCTATTCAAAGCTAGCACTCTAACCCACACATATATTATCCTTTAATTTTTCTTAGCCAAGCTAATCTCCCATCAACAACCAGGATTAGTTGGAAATTACTTCTACTTCCTGTTTTTCCATTTGGCCAAATGGTTTTGGCAAAACTACTCAGGAAAAATGTTCACTTTTTGGAGGAATTTTTGGGTGTTATTTTTTTTGGGCGGGAATAGTACTTTTCTTCCAGTTCTCTTTTCCTGAAGGAGAGAAGCCAAGACAGACATTAAATGTGAAGATGGAGGCTGAAAATATTCCTGCATACTTTGAGAGGAGTTCCAGTTAGGTCTCAGGATTCTTGCTCCCTTTGGTCCCTCTGGCTCGAGTTCTCAGAAAGGACAGTCCTCTAGGAGGCACCATGGTGGCTCAAGAAGAAACGAGGCCAACAGAGAATGTGAAGCCAAACCAGCTGAATTACAACTCCATTTACTGCAATAGCACCTCATAATGGAAAATTTCTGTATTAATGGAAGAATTGACCTGGAAACATTCTGGTTTTCCTTGATTTTATCTGTTTTAAAGACAGTATTTCCTGGGTAAGATGGAAATGCTATTTCAAGAGAGAATTCTGCAGAGAAAACTCAGGGAACAATCTTTGTCTTGCTTTCCTCCCTGTGCCTTCTTTGCTGCCACAAACAGCTGCAGCTAGGCCCTGTCCTGCAGCCTCATGGCAGAGCTGAACTGACACAGCTGCTGTTCAGTTGAACAGCTGAACAAGACAGCAGAGGATGTCTGTTTCCAGATGGACCACTGCACATACATGCCAAGGAAGATCCAAGCTATCAAATGATGAGTTGTGCCCCACACTCCACAGAAAACACCTGGGCAAGTGGGACAGGCATCACCTCACCAAATGATGAGGAGAAGAGCAGGCTGGGGTGACACATGGCCCAGTCAAACAAAGTGGCAAATAAAATACAGGTGGCTGGTGGTAGTGCTGTGAGTGGGAGGTTGATTGCAGCTACGCAACAGCTGCTCTGATCATGCTTTGGGAATCGATTTATATTCACATCCCTCTTGCAGAGAGAATGAAAAACATGCCCAGTCATTTAATTACAGACTCTCATTTGGCTTATTCTGTCCTTTTTAACCATTGCTGAGGGAACAAAGTTGTTTGTATGCATAAGTACAGGGCTCTTCTTAGTGTTCAAGAAGAGTCTTGTCTCTTTGATTCCTACTGCAAAGATGCACATCTAAAGGAATTTAGCTCACTAATGCAGTTTCCAAAGCTTATCTCCTCTGATAGACCAAGTCTAGTGAGTCTACGTCCTCCATTGAGTCTTACCTCTGCTATTTTATTTGTGTCATCTCTCCCAGGCCAGTCCGGCTCATAAACTTCCTGCAAACACTCCGTCAGCTTCTTGGAGGCTTCATGCATAGCTAGAAAAGAAGAGGTAACTGCATCAGAAACAAGGAAACAGTTAATTCCTTATCCCTTAATGAAATTCAATGCAAGAAGCATTGAATAAGCTTCAACAAATGCTCAGACTTGCTGAATGTCTGCCCTGTAGTAACACAAAAATGGAAAGTAATCACAGGAAAAAAAGGAACTAAGAATACAGTCACGTAAACTATTTTGTGTTCATTTTCCCCAGGCAGAAGATATGAGAGTCTATCTGCTAAGAGAGCAGCTCAGCATTAAAGCACAACCCCAGCCCACCTGAGAAAGTCTTGAAGTGACCCCCAACCAGACAAGGATGACCTCTTCTGCATTTGTCTGTACAGTTCAAGTCCTCATTCAGGACTGTGAAAACACTACTATGCACTTCAGTAATTACACGTGCTGTGAGCACCCACACAGCACTGCCTCCAGAGCACCCCCTTGGAGCTGGGTAGACCTGACTGCTATTTGCAAGACATTGGTTTTGGGAACCAGTGAGAGCATACATTAAGTTCAGACCAGGCATTAAGAAAAATGTCTTTACCAGGAGGGTAGTCAAACACTGAAATGTGCTTCCTTAGATAGAGAAGGTTGATGCCTCGTGCCTGCCAGTGTTCAATAGGCAATACCGTCTTTAACATGCTTTAGCTTTTGGTTAGCTCTGAAGAGATTAGGACTGGTTGGTCTTTGAAGGTCCCTTTCAAACGAATACTCTTTCAATTCTAAAACCCCCACCTGAAGATAGGAAACACCTCTGCATATCCTAATCTTACCTTTTACAGAAGCCAAGTAAGTTCGGAGATCCTTCTGCAGCCTTGTGCCTTCAGACTGTGAATATAAGGAGAAGACCATCAGTTATTTTCCCATTTAAAGAGTAAGAGGGAAGAATCAAGCATTTCTAAGGAAAGAAAATTCACCCTACAGATGGGCCAAACATCAGCCCTCTAACCAGCCTGAACAAACATTACCAAGATGACCACACAATCCTTTGATCTTCTTGGTAGGTCCACAACTGGTAACTTGCATGCATGTTCAGCCAACAGTGCCACCACACTATTCATCAAGTTCGTGTCAGTGAAGCTGTGAACAGCTTTTGGAGCTGTGAACAGCTTTAATGTTTCAATTTTGTACAGATAACTATACACAGTCCAAAAGACAATAGTTAGTTTGTAAGAAAAAAGCCAGTAGTTCCGTGCAACAAACGTAACTGAAAGGAGTCTGCAGGTTATAGGACACACATTTGTCTTGTACTGCTTTGGGAGCAGTTTAGCTCACCACTTTCCTGTAACACTGTAATTTAAAACCCCTGTGCAAAGAGAGTACAAGGGGTACCCAAATATCCTACTTAGACTGCAATGCTTGCAAATACAGGAATAATTTTTTTTTTTCAGCTTTACTGTAGAAGTGGCCTGCCAACAGCAGACCTTGCACACCGGGAAACAAAAGATTAAAACCAGACACTAGTCTGAGTTTTACTTGCTTGAGCTTTCAGACAACACAGATAAGTGCTGCAGAAGAACTCAGATTAGGAAGAACTTTTTACAGCAAAGTTAGGTCAGACACGCATACATGTACACCTTCCTCAATACAACCACTTTTCCATTTGGAGCACAGTCAGATCCATGCCCCCACTGTCATTTCCTCATTTTTCCCCCCCAGTTTGTAACTTGAGGGGGCCCCAGCACAACGAATACTGACAGCTGAAGACAACTTCAGAGATGAAGAGCTCACAGAACTTCTCTGAGGGCTGCCTCACAGCTAATAACTTTACAAGCAGATGTTTCCTATTAGCTCTCCCTACAACACAGCCACCTCTTCACTCAACCAAGTTCCTGCCCAGATCCTTTGTGCTTTTGGTACAGCTGTGCTTTCTAAGTAGAGGCTAAATCTGCCCAGCTGTTGAAATGGCGCTGCTAGCATAGCATTGTGAAGAAATCCATCTGCTTCCAAACACTGTTTCTGATTTGATTTCCTTGCCTCAAAAGTTCTGGATGAATTCACACTTATTATTTTCCTACTTTGCCATCGGCAAAGGAAATGAGGGACAGCAAAAAGCTGTCTACCTTCATAAAAGACAGTTGGACCCTAATTGGAAAGAAAAGCATAGCGAAGTGACCCAAAGAGTTTACAAGAATAAAGGAATAGTGGCCATAACAACTGCTAAAGTCCTAGGGGTGTCTTACAATACAGAGCAAGTAAACAGAGCTCTTTGCTAGCTTAAGGTAGATATGCAAACCTGAGCAGATGAAACTTTCTAGTGGTGCAATCAGAAAGTGTCAGAGGGGAGATGCCACAGTAATCAAAGACCACACACAGAGGACCACCAGTAGCTCAAACAATTATGTCCAAAGCAAGAAAGGCTTAAGGGAAAGCAGGAATAGAATTCATGGACTAGAATTAGCAAATGTTAGCTCAGAAGAGAAAATGGTACAACAGAAATGAACGTGTAAACTCTCTCAGTTCTGTATGTTTTCATAATGCAGCTGTATTATTCTTAAGAATCACCAAATTTGAACACAGTTTTGAGGTTTTAAAAAGCTCTAAGGCAGGGAAGGTCATCAGTAAAGGTATCAAAGAACACAAGGTTTAAATGCATGCAGAGGAAAGTTGCAGAGGTATGGGTGAACTTGAAGAAGTTCAGGAAAGAAATACCACTGCACAGTCATTTTAAAAGATAGAATGCTCAGCCTGGAGAAGAGGAGGCTCAGGGGAGACCTCATTGCTCTCTATAACTTCCTGAAGGGAGGTTGTAGTGAGCTGGGGGTCGGCCTCTTCTCTCGTATAATTAGTGACAGAACTAGAGGGAATGGATTCAAGCTGCGCCAGGGGAGATTCAGGCTGGACATTAGGAAATATTACTTCTCGGAAAGGGTGGTCAGGCACTGGAATGCACTGCCCAGGGAGGTGGTGGAGTCACCGACCATGGGAGTGTTCAAGAAACATTTGGATGTTGTGTTGAGGAATATGGTTTAGCTGGGAAGTATTGGTAATGGTTGGACTAGATGATCTTCTAGGCCTTTTCCAACCTTGATAATTCTGTGATTCTGTAATGTAAAGAAATTAGAAATAAATAGTATACATATTTCACAATAAAAAAATCCACAAAAGGAAAGAATAACTAGGACCAAAATGGAAAGTCAGTGCCAATTCTAGCTGACTAACATATTCATTTCTCATCTTTTCACTGATGATTTAAAACCTTAGCACCAGAATAACAGCACCGACTTTTGATGTAGAAGTGAGCACAGTGACTTATTCTAATCAAACACAAAAGAAATGTGCACTGTGAAAAGCTTGATGCGTTGCAACACACAGGTGTAGCCATGTTTGAGCAGATACTGCCACGCTTGCAACCACAGTGTAATTCAACCCTGTGAGCCTATAGCACAACCAGGTAAAATACAAGGGCAGTATGTGCAGGAAGATGCTTATTTTAAAAAAGAAATGCTATGGTGGGAAGGCTGGAAGAGTTCTCTCTTCAAAGACCTAATGAATCACCTACTACTTATAACTGTGAGAAAAAACACAAGAGCATTTTTGGGAGTTCTTCACAATTTTTTATTTTATGGGAGGAGCGTGTGTGTGTGCTTTCATTCATTATACCTTTCACTCAGCGCTATTTAAGGATGTGATTTTCAATAGAGCTGTTTCTTAGTAGTAGTCAGCCTTCCTAAAACATTTCACCTCCCAGCTTCAAAAGAAAAGATGTCATAATTCGCTTCCTATGATTGAGTTGCGGACATTTTTGTATGTTTTTCCAACGTGCCTTTTATATGTAGATAGACAGCCACAGCCCTTATCACAGGGCAGAAGAGGAGAGCATCCCAAGTTTCCCAGCTCTGAGTCTAAGCGTGACAACTCCACACAGGAATTAGCAATTCTGAGCATTGTGCCAGACATCTTGTAACCATGCAATACAGCACTGTCGTTCTCTGCAACAAGCCACAGGCTCTGCACTGCATTTGCAAGGCCTCAGAACAGACACATCAATCCTGATCTGTACAAACTTTTCTTGACCAGCCAATAGCTCTGTTTTGCATGGCTTAGCAGTGAGAGCAACTTCCCTAATTGACTTGGTAGCTAGGGCTACTTTGTGTTACTTCTAGTTACTTTTGTTGGTACAGCATCATTGGGTTTTGTTTTGTTTTTGTTTGTTTTCTAAACATGGCAATAACAAGCAGTTATTTTATGTAGAATGAGTTATGAGTCTCATAATGAAATTCATGAGAGGAATACAAGTCTCATAGGACAGCAGAGGACTTGAGAAATAGAGACATGGAATGTAGCTTAAAAGCACATTGGAAAAAATACAAAAAACGACCCCAACTGGATCCTAGAAAGAGAATGATGACATCATCAAGATGAGCATCATACTGCTGGCAGTGCTGGACTTCAGATGTTGGCAACTCACCCTAACGCTCCGCTACTGCCAGAACACTGACCTCAGGACACAGAGGAGCGGTGAGAAGGAAAGCACAGAGCCAGGAAGTGGTATAACAGTTTTAACTGCATTCTTATTCTTTCTTTTTAGGTAACAGTTAGACCTGGGCTAAATAACAATTTCAATTTTACAAACAATACTTCTTGGAACTAATGCGTATGGCACCCTCTCTGCCCATAAAGAAGCTTTTAGGTGTGACACAACCACACTTACAGTGCAAGAGCAAGAATTAAACCTACAACCCCGCAGGGATACTCAGAGCTGCACAGCCTGCCCTGCTGAGGCTGAGCCAGGCAGAGATGGATGCAAAGCACACCAGCAGCAGCTTGTCTCGCAGGCACTTGGTGTGAAAGGCTGAATTTCCACAGGATTGGCAACTCCTGAACTGTATAAAAACTCAGCATCTCTGCAAGGCAGAAACATGAGGCAGTGCCAGGTGTAAGGGCTGCCACCAGCCTCCTGTTCGCTCACTCCTGAGACTATTTCAGATGCAGGCAAAGAGAAGCCAATTCTTGGCACATCTCAATCATTGCACTTTTGCCTCAGTGTCTTGCTCAAAGACCATTTCCGTGTGTGCTGCTGCCTAGGAACAAGTGACGTTGGGATAGAAAAGGCCTTACAACAAACAAGCTGGGAGGTTTATTGCCAAAGAGAATCCGTTGAGAGGGCCAACTGTAGGCCCTGCAGCCCAGAAGCATGACTATGTTCAGCTCATTTGTCACATAGCAAATCCATCTGCCTGAGCTAAAAAGCTCTCTCTACTCAGAGCTCAGAGCGATATCTCTTACCAATTTCAATGGAGAATGATCTGGAAAATGTAATGCCTCCCCTTCCCTCCACTCATCCACAATCTGGAAGAACTATAACATGCTTTATAAAATGAGTAAACTATTTTTAGATCTGCTCACCATTCACTGACAGTCCTCACCAGAGAATATGTGCCAGCATGACCCAGCACAGTCTTTAGCAGCCTCTAACCAACTGAGCAAACAAGGCTAGTGCCATAAGGCTATTTTTCAAAGTCCCTTCCTGTTTCAAAAACTTTCTGGTTGCAACCCAGTGTGTTCCACAGGACAGCTATTCTGTTACAGGTCTGCAGTGAAAGATCATCTTTCCTCCAGACTTAATGCTTCCAACTAGAGCACATTCCGTATGGAAAGGACACTGAGATCTCACGCACAGCCATACCACACCACGTGCATATAGCATATACATTCAAAACGAAAGTAATGTTGTACATACACACATACAGTTAAAGGCTTTTCCCCTTTCCTATCAGCATAACACCTCCTCAATCTCAGATGACAATCCAGATAACTCACTTTTATGATCTGCCCCGCGAAACAGGTATTGCTTGCATTTATTTTACTGGCAGGGAAACCACATGTCAAAACAAAATCAAGAGACAACGTGCAGGAAATGCCCAGCACCTCTGGATCCTGCGATAAATTGTGTGGACTGTCTTTGCAAGATGGGAAATGAAACTGAGCTGTAAGGAGCATAGAGGCAGTAGTTCTTTGCTCTGCTTCTCAATGCACCACTGGACTGATGGTTTTGTAAACTGAAAATCCATACCAAACAGATTTGAATCTAAGTTTTTCAGTTTTTCTTAAAAAGTAAATTCCCTAATTGCTGACAGTCTCAACAATGATAGGGAAAAGTCGCATCTGGTAATGTCATGTCCCCAAAAAGTAGCCAAACTGTATTCCTCTGTGTACTAGAGAAATCCAAGGGTAGACATGCTGCAGAGATGTTGCATGCACTTCTGAAGTAACAGCAACTATCTCTGCCAAGAGAATGATCGTAAGTCTCCAGGAATCTGTAGTCAGCCCTGGTTAAATAGAAGTCCAAGTCAGACTGAAAGATTTTCATTATATTCAGCTGTAGATAATCCCATCTCAGACAATTTTGGGACACAGATCCACATCTGCTGAATCTTAACAGATACGATGCAGCTGCCGCTAACAGCTCTAGAAAAAAGCCCCAAGTATGCCAGGGCACAAAGGGTCTAAAGGCCTTCTCCAGCACCACCTGCAGTTTGGGGTGGCACACACTTCCTGCTGCAAGCCAAGAGCAGCATGTTCCCTAGCACCAAGCCCACCAAGCTACAGCCAGCCTTGCAAGCTCCCTGGGGCAACTGATGTAACCTTCCCTCATCTGGGTGCCTGAATATTACAGATACAACACACACCCAGGTCAAGAAGTAATCCTTCTCCCGTCCATGGGAGGGGGGATTGCTGCACTACTGAAATATTTGTGTGCTAGAATGTAAGTCGGAAGCAGAAACATAAAAGACTGAGGATTCAAGCTTGACTCAGTGATTGTGCAAAGATGGAGAGAAAGTTACATATTAATCTTATCCACAGAAGGACATTTCATTTGCTCAGTTCATCTCTCCACCTTTTGTTGCAATTCAGGAACTTAATTTACCCTTGTTCCTTTCTTTTTTTTCCCCATTTCTAATCTGTTTCCCCTCCTATCCATCTTTCAGAAAAAATAATGTTGCTCTCTTACCTCTGTCTCCAGCCCATCAGAACCAATTACACTGTGAAGTAGCTGTTAACTGAAGGAAGTGTTCTGGCTAAAGTATGTTTTTTCCCCTAAACTTTGGTCCAAAATATGCATTACTTTTCAGCATACAGTCAGTCCACGATAGCGGATTTGGAAGAGTGTGCAATTTCTCATGAGTGGACAATTAAGAGTTGTGGGTCACTTCAATATAACTATGGCATCATTTGATGTAACGTGCTCTAACTGCCTATTGCAGCAGATAATTAAAAACTAATGCTGAAATCCAGGGTGAAATTACATATCTCTAATCATTTTACCAGCTGCTTGTTGAAGTTCTGCACACACTGTTCAAACTGCTCATCTTTTGTTTCGTCTGCTTTCCCAAGCTTCTGAAGGACCTGTAGAAAGAGAAGGAAAAGATTAGAACATAGAACACAGATAGAACAAAACAGACGCCACTGCAAGATCTTGCTCATGAGGCTGTAAAGAAAGATTTAAAATGTCTTCCTTATCCTTGTACTTAGAATTTCTGCAGTATTTCTCCAAACAGTCACAGTTTGAGAAAGTATTTATAGATGACTCAGGATGAAGTGAGACCTCTAATACTTTCCTGTACAGAAGAGCATGACTGAGGTTTGCTCTTCACGGGTCTAATGCATCTCCTAGACCAACATGAGACAAACCACATCCCTAACATGTCTTCATTTCTGTGGTTATGCTCTTTTTGGTTTAACACGAGACTGGTCTAGACAGGGTGGGTTTTTGCTCTTGAAACAGCTGGACTGTGCTGCCCTAAAACACAGAAAGCTGTGCAGAGATGTCCTACAAAAAAGACAATGGATGGAGTAGTGAAAGTCTCATATTCTTTCCCCCTTTTCTCACAGTGCACATGCTTGGCAGGAGCTGGCTGTTGAGAATATTTGGGGCCCTGACACCATGAGCTTGTGTGACACTATCACATTTGAAAGTGTCAGCAGCCAGCCCTTTTCCTTTCACCACCTCTCAGCTCCACACAGCCTGCAAAAAACTCCTTATCAGAGTACTACCCTTATCACACTTCACTTTTAACGAACTCTGTGCAGCTAAGTGGGTTGCTCTGGTGCCATGAACAAAGCACTTCACTTTCTGGGCAGGAAGGCAGGTCCCAGGCAAACTGCAGCTGCAGAGGAGGGCAGCAGTATTTGCTATGCCGTAAGTAACTCCAGTAGCAGGGAGACAAGGATACAAATTACAGTTGGTTAAGCTTGATTACAACATTGTTGTTAATCAAAAATAAAGCCTTGTCTTGTAGTGCCAATAAAAAAAAAAAAACACAAAAAAGCCTACTCAGTCCTCAGTCACATGAGATTCTGTAGAGCAAGAGGTAGACAATAAAGAGTGTTGAGGGAATGCTTGGACAAGAAAGGGAGCGCTGGCTGCTAAGAGCGTGACTTCCAGAGAGGCAAAAAGCACTGGAAAGCAGAAGCATCCTGCTCTGCTGAACACAACAGACCTTTATCCATAGATCTCAACCATCATGTTCAGAGGACTGAAGCAAGAACCTGCTTCAGCTTTTCTGTCATCAGTCCCTTCAGGGAGGCCACCTGAATCAGCTTCCTCCAACCCCTTATACTACACATGGATCTTTTCAGAGAACGTAAAGAGGATTATCCTCCTGCAGAGCAGGGATTAGACTTCTATTTTCAGTTCCCAAAATGGCACTGTGAAGGTCCACGCAACAGGATGCAACATTCACCTACTGGCCCACTCTCATCTTACTGCACAGGCAGGGAGGAGGACATTTGTATTAAGTGTGTGAGGCTAATCACAATTCCCCACTCCTACATAAACACACACATTCCCCAGCTTAGCCATGACCACAGTAACTGACTCTAGAATCAGCACAGTCATTCAGCTTATAAATCCTTTTATTTAGTCTGGGATTGAATGTCCAGAAAGGAATCACTGTTTTTTATTTTTTTCCCCTCTCAGCAGCCCCTCCTCAGCTCCAGGAGTACTTGAGATATTGATGGGCCTCTAATCTGTGATAGCAAGATACAGCCAGCACGATTATTCCCACCTTCCTCTTAAACCCTCGGTACACAACAGTTTGCTGGAGACGAGAAGAAAAGCTGTACTTTTTGGACAGGCAGAGTCCTGTACATCAGCTACTGGTGCCTTCTTTGCTCACCTGCATCAGCGAGGGTGGGTGTATACCATAGGAATGCTGCTCCTGTTCAGGCTACATGCTTCTTTGCCACTCTAACAATTAAGAGAAAGATTCAATATGGATTCGTCTTCCAGGAGCAGTATTGTGAACCTCTTCTAAGAACGCTGCTCAAAGGCCTCATGCTCAGCTGTGCTTCCTTATGCTTTCAGATCTATTAGGGAAAGGATTTCCCAACCAATGTGTGACTTTCTAATTGTCTGATACGTGAAAAGCACCATCACACCAGAAGCATCATCAGCAATGGCAAGTGTCCAGCAAAAACACAAGCTGCAAAGTCTAAGGAAAGAAGTTTCTAATGAGAAGATCAAGAGAATTGTTGTGCATATAAAGGAGCTTTGTTCTGAGGCAATACATCTGTCTGGCTAATCAGGAGACATGATGCTTTCAGGCCTGGAGGGAAGGAGACTGTTTAACTTGAAGGAATCTGGAACATGTCACCAAGGGTCAAAGGTTTAAAACAGCCTCAATGAATCCATACCCACAGACCATTCTTCGAGATGGCCCGCCTTCCTGCTTCCCACATGTGTAAGGAGCTCATCTGCTGCCAGGGGGACAAGCACATCAGTCTGGGGGTCATCCAAACAGCTGATCCAGATCAGGCTCTGCACAGGTCCTACAAAACAGACAGGACTGGAAGGAGCCCAGCCCTAAATTTTCCTCCATTGCTATGTGAAGGCTTACACTCCATACCTGCAGGCCCTGTACACAAGTCTCAGCTATGCAGTCTGCTGGTCCCTTTATTACATGCTATGGCACAACCCACACAGCCGTCAAATCCAAATTCCATTTGAGCAGTATAAAACGATGGCTCCACAAAGCTGGCCCTCAAACTTACTCCCAGCTCTTCCAAGAGAATAGAGCAGGCAAGCTATAATAACAGATTCCCCCAGAGCCCCTACACCAAGCAGATGGCCCTGGGTGTGCTGCTGACTGAAGGCATGCCTTTTCTCTCTGCTAATAACCTGTGAGCTCACAGGACAACTCCCGTCCCCAGGCTGGTACATGCCGTCATAGGTCAGGCTATTCCGAGTGAGCCACGGCTGCTCCCTCCCTTCCCCTGTGACGGTCTCTAATCCCCCAGCTTGTTGCAAAGCCAGATGAAGTTCGGATGGAAACTTCAGGCTCTTTGATAGCTATTAATGGAGCAGATTTACCAGAGTAGGAGTCAGAACCCCACTGTGGCTCCCAAATCTCGGGGCAGATCTGAGATGGTGCGATTTGACAGCTGCTGTCTCTGCAGGCAAACCACACCAGGCAGCAGCACGGACGTGGCATTTAAAAGATTAAGCAGCAACCATGGCTGGGCTCCTTGGTCTGCCCTTGACCTGAGAAGTCCCAATCCTGCATAAGGAAAGTTACCATTTCAGGAAGGTGCAAAGTTGGGTGAAAGAGGGAATACTTTCTACAAATGAGGTGGTTTAAAATAGTACATTGTGGAATGGATTTGAGAGGAGGTCCCCAGCCTCACTACAGGCTCTAATCTAGGCTCTCCCAAAAATTCACGACAAGATGAGGATGTCACCCCAGCCAATGTCTCTGGCCTCAGGCACCCAATATATATTTGAACACTTAATTTCCTGTGTTGCTCAGAAAACATGCCTCTTCTGACCATTCATTTGATCTGCAAGTGCTCGGCATTTCTCATAAACTAGGACTACAAGTGCCTGACCAACTACCACAATCTCTTCAAACAGCCAAAATTCCATTCAGTCTCCATTTTCTCTGCACTTCATTAAAGGCAACAAGGACCATGGGATTCAGATTGCAATTGAAACTTTAAATTAAAAGCACCCAAGGATCCAGGGAGGTGAGATTAAAAAATAATAATAGAACACATTCCTTTCCTATCGGGAATATATCTGTAATCCTGCTGTGGTGGCAAAAGCTAACTGCAGTCAGTTTTGAATTGATAGGGTCCAGGAAGAAAGATATGACAGAACTGACAAACAAGCCTGAACTCTTCTATAGAAAAGATCTGACATTCTGTGAAGAAAAGGTACGGAATAGCCTTGAAAAACAGCACATTTTTTCAGCAAGACGTACAGTTTGCTTAAGGAAATCTGAGCTGCAGGTTATTCTCAGAAGGAAGAATGTAAGATTCATGACATGACTGAGCTTTACTTAAGCAACCCAGTTTTGACAGATTTGAAAGGAAGCATCTCATCGGCTGCAATTCAACCACTTTCTCCAGGTGTATAGAAAAAGCACTCTCAAGAAGCAAATGACCACACTCCGTACTTTGGCTCCCTGGCTCCCTTTTGAGCACTGGGCACACAGAATAGAGATCAGTTCCATGAACCAGCTATTCAATGCAGATCTGCAATCACCAATAAATCCAACCTGCGAATCCTCAATTGAGCTAAGTTTCCACCTGAAACACCAGAATTTAGGGTAGTGCAGCCCTGACAAAGAAATATGTTGCTAAGCCCATAGCTGGGGAGCTGAACCCTGCTGGACAACACCTTACTCCATGCAGAGTAGGCACAGAAGGTGCCATCACATCTTACGGATACAGGCCCTCTGCTCCTAACTTCTTTCATCTCCTGACCTCTCCCCCCTCACAAATGCCTCTGACTTCTGCTGTATCCGTCAACCCCAGTGCAGTATCTTCAACTATCAACAGGGCAAAGATCCAGAAAACAGTGACTAATTTTGATTTGCAACAAATTGCACCAGTGGGAGTGGGTTAACTAGCAACAGAACAAATTTCATCTCCGTTCCCAGCCCTTTCTTCCGTAGAAGACACTAAAATGGAAGAAAGAAGTCAAAATGGAAAGCAAAAAGCCATGTAACATAAGGTACAAAGGAAATTTCACGTGCTGTTGAAGCATTTCCCCTCTGCCCCAGTAAGATGTGACTTGCTCAGCCAAGCAGGTTTGTGCACAGGGAAGGACTTGGGTTTTGTGCTCAGGGAGAGAACCAGCAAGTAGGCCCAGCAGGGCAAGGCCTCCTGTCCCAGCCCAGCACAATCAAGTCTTTCTCTGGAACAAATGGACAAAGGAGGCCAGAATGGACGGGAAGACACTCCAAGTGCCTTAGCACTGTGCTTTAACTGCGGAAGTTATTCCTGGGGGCTAGTCAGTCAACAAGACCCTGGGATCACTGGACGATGGCAAAGGGCAGCTTCACACTCAGCACGAACAGAATGCCTCTTGTGTGCTTGTATTTGCTGGCAAAGTTCAACAGATCCTGCAAAGGCAGGACGTGGGGAAATCAAGGTTCAATACAGCGTTTTGTTAGAGACTTCCTGTGTGACCTGGGAAACCCACATCCAGTGTCACATCCATCCAGCTGGAAAGGGGAATGTTTGTTCAGCATGTCACAGAGTGACCAAATTTATCCCTGGGATCCTGAGCTGGCAAATGGGAAACAGAACGATCAAGATTTTGAGTGCTCAGCTCAAGTTATTCTGTTTATGATTTTACAGGTGTCCATCTCACTGGAGTCTGTGAGAGTTTGCATTTATTTGCCATAGTCTAAAACCGATTCTAACTAAGAAAAAAAACATCTAAAAACATTTTGGTCACACTGGATGTTCTGAGCCTTCAACACCACCAATATAAAAATATGAGTTCCTGAATCTTGAAGATGACAACAAAAAAAGGTTCGTCACTCGGTCTCTGAACAAACACTCTCTCCAAAAACACATCACTCCTTCCATATCACTGCAATGTACAGATAAGCATGACTAGATAACAACAGCAAATACGGCTAATCATAGAAACACACGGCTTTGCAACCTTCCGTAAATGGCACTATATTGCAAAATACCCACAGCAGCAAGAGTCATACTGCATTCCTTCAAGGCTCACCTCAAATATCTACCTCTGACAAATGCTGAGGAGCACTCTCATCATTATCTGCACCTCCAGGAAACACCTCTCAAGTTTAACATGACTCAGTGTGGTCATACTGGATTGCCTTAAAATATTCATTCTCTTTGCTCACTCAACACTCAATAAGGAGGAAAAACAAAACAAGAACAGATCCACTTTCTCATTCCTGATTACTGGAACTACCCCAGAACGGGCTCAGGGCAGGTCAAGGCAATCATTTTCACCAGGCTGAAGTTAGCACCTTAAGGATATACCCATGTCTCTGATCTCTGTGTGCCAGGTATAAAATACGATGTAGAAATATGCGCAACAGGTGCAGGACTGTTTTCAATCTTGTAGCTGGAAATGATGGTCATCGTATCCTTACGTCTGAGTCATAAGTGAGTAGTATCTGTAAGAAAAGGGTACACAAAAGACCTGTTCTAGTTTCGTAGCTTCATGTTGCACCACCCTGGTCTAAGAATGCCTGCTTTATTTCTGTATTTTCCTTTGAATACTCTGCTGAAGGCTTTTTTGTGTGTGTGTGAAGCATAAAAAGGGGATTGTTTGGCTGCAATAAGTTCTTCTTCTGTAGCAGCTGCAATCCTCCATCTAAACTTAGAGGTTTTAACAGAAGAAACTGCAGGGCAACAACCTGCAGTGATAGCCCCTTGAGGATAAGCTATTCCTAACTGCACCATGCACTTCACCCAAGATTTCAAACAAATCAAAATCACTGTGCTCAGTTTCTCCTTCTGGGCCGAGGTAGCTAACATCCATCCTAAACTGATGAAAAGACTCAGCTAGCTGCTGCACAGAACACCTCACAGCGTTCAAAAACAAAAGCAGAAAGATGTAGAAACACATTCATCAACACTACTATAGAGTGGATATTCTGTTTTCTTACAGTAACAGCACCACAAGAGACGATTTGTATTTGCATTCTGCGTTCTGTAAAGGTACTTCGATTACCTCATAATATTTGTTATGAAAACTAACTGGAGCAAGCTCCTGACCTCTCCCCGCTTAAAACTCTTCCTCTAATGCTTGGCTCCCTTTGGGTTGAGGATGCTTTTCTCAAGTTTACAGGCCATAGACCAAGGGATTGACATCACTCATAGTGCTCATTGTTCGTATCGCTACAGAGTGCCCTAAGACTGTAGGCAAACACAATGAAGAGTTAGTCCCAACTCTCAGACAAGTACAGCCCAAGCACAGTCAACCCAGAAGATGTCAGGCTGCTCCCACGCACAGAATTGCTGTTCTGCCATACCAATGGGCAGAGCTCTGTGCACAAGGTAAAGAGCCCTCTTGGATTCTCCTTGTTCACCCTCTGCACAAGGAAAACTGCCAGGATGATTTTCATTACCCAGGTTACACACTCCTCTATTCCTATTGCTCTGTCAGCATCTAAAATAACACTTGCAGACCCACTCTCCATCCCAGAAAGACCAACATCTCCAAGAACCAGCACAGACAGCTTCTTTGTCTCTGTAGTCTGCAGCATGTTCCAACTGAGCCCCACTACTACCTCACTTACAGTAACCAACTCTTTCTGAGGGAGGTACTTTGCTTTCAATTTCCAACCTGTGATCAATTCACTTTTCTAAATTGGGCTTTGACATTTTCCTGCCTTAATGCTACTCACTCCAAAAAAGCCTTGGTTACCAACATCTGCTAATGTCTCCAACTATTGTATATTGTCAACATATTTACTAAAAGAAGGACCGCTATCTTCTGAGGACAGCAGAAGCTGAACTTTCCATTTTCAGAGAGATCAAGTATAGCAGAGCACAGCACAAAGACAGAATAACTTTCACCAGCTTCATTCTGCTTCCCTGCTCTCTGAGTCAGGAGAGCAATTTCAGAAACTCATCCGGGGTACTTGGAAGGCCCTCCTTCATCACTAAAAATAATGACATTCAGCCTCAGTAGCCTTTACACATTACCTATAGGACAGGCAGGAATTCAGTAAGTCTACAGGTTATACTTGGTGTATTGATGTTTTGTCAGCATATATTAGCACTCTGATGAACCCAAGAAAGGTTATGTACACTGCTGGGGAAGGCAAAGCCATAAAATTGCTGACTGTACAGAATAATGTCAACATTGAAAGTGTTACAACATAGTTATTTTATCCACCCAGCCTACAGGCATCAGAAAGACAAATGCTCCAAAAGATTGCAGAACCCAGCAAATCCTCACAAGCAAGAAATAAGCAGTTACATATCGAACACAGTAAGTTAAAAAGCTATTAAGAAGCCTGAAATCTCCTGCCTCCAAATATCTAACAAATTTACTCTCTCCTCTTTGCATGCAACTATAGGCTACTATTTACAGGAGGCATAACAGCTCATCTGTCTACAGATCTAAGCACTGGAAATTTGTTGTCCATGGTTTGTGCACTTCAAAACATAAACCAAGACATAGTTGCAGCTTGCATTTTTAGTTACTACCCACTAAAGAGCCATTTGGGTTGGTTTTCTTTGTAAAGAAATAGGGTGTTTCCAAAATAGCTGCCTTCTGACTGATCTCTGCGATCCTCTTCTCCAGGTGGAGGCTGGAGTATTCCTTTGTTGCTTTAACACACTGCCTGAGCGCTCCGAGAGCACGAAGCCAACAGCTTCCATTTGCTTGGAAGCCAAAAGCTTCCACCTTGCCTTTCTCTGACAATATCATGCTTACAGCTGCGGTATCTCTCAAGCTACTACAACACAGCCCATTTTATCCTCCCATCTTTGATCATACAAGTACAGCTTATCAACGCTATCTAGCAGGCATTACACAAGTGAGAAGGCAATGTTAAACCCATCAGGCTACATGTCCTGCCTCACATGGACTAGAGTTCCCTGCAACACCTCTGCAGTTTCCTACAGCCACTTCAGAAACATGCTTGCATTACACACTAGAAGCATGTAATCAGTGAAAACACAGAAGACGACTTCTGAAATTTGCCTTTATTTCAATACATATCCATTAAAGGAACAGCGCAGCATGTAGCCAGTATTTGGGGGAATATATTTTTGAAGCACAAGGTCATTTCTGATGATGACCTATTCAGTACTCTACATGAGCTCCCAAGACACCTTTGGGAACCTGAACTAACAGTTTCTCCCATACTTCTTACAAAGGTTTTCACATGCTGGCATACAGACAGTTCCACAAGCGCAGTACTGATATGCACCTCGGATGCTATTGATGCCCACGCCACTGAACTACATGCCTAACTCTCAGTAAGCTTGTTGGGTTGACTCAGCTTTCCACAGATGAGCAGTGGGACTCTTTCTCCGAGGCATGGAATCAGAGTTCTGAAACCAAAGGACACAGGAAATACCAGGTAGTTAATCTGTGCTAATTCCTGCCTCATACAGACTCATTAAGGAGATAAAGATGACATTCAGCTGTATGCAATCCGCCAATTTTTGTGGCATCCGCATTGGCAAAAAGCCTGTAAATAACATGGTATTTTGAGGAAACAGGCAAGTTCTTTAGGACTTGCTTTTGTTAGGGAACAGTGTCATTCACAGTACTTTTAAACAGATATATTTTAAAGAAAAAGTTTAAGTAAAAAAAAAAAACCAACCAGAACTC
The DNA here is from genome assembly GCA_035772895.1 of Perdix hodgsoniae. Lineage (NCBI taxonomy): Eukaryota > Metazoa > Chordata > Aves > Galliformes > Phasianidae > Perdix > Perdix hodgsoniae. The sequence goes on from JAPSGF010000050.1 coordinate 4,703,911, forward strand.
TGCCTAGAATGACAAGCTCAGATCTTTCTAGTGCTATTGGGAAACTCTACCATGAGCACATTCTTCAACTCAAACAGTAATTAAAACGTAATAATAATGAAATAACTGCTCCTCTAAGAATAGGATCTCCAATTTTCTTTTATTAAGTGTTTTAGGAAAACTCCAAAACATTATTGCAAAGAACGTTAAAATTGGGAACCTTTAGGTCTTCTAGGACACCCAACAGCAACACTCTCTCAGTGGTTAACTCTGAAATGACCCTGCCCAGAAGGCAGGAATTTTTTTTTATTTTTAATATTATTTTTTAAGCTGCATGAGCAGCCCCCAGATTTTCTAAAGTTTAATAGCAGGTTATGAAGCATAAGTGCATTCTTTCCAACAATGGTTACTGCTAACACAACCACATGAGGCAGGGTTGCTCTATTAGCTAACAGTAAGGCTGTCACTACATTTGATGATTTCCGCAGGGAAATCATCACGCAAACTCTATGCCAGGACCACCTGACCAGCCTGAAACCAAATGCTTCCAACACTGCAAAGGCCAGATCCAGAGTGCTTCACTGTCTTTTGACAACAGCACAATTCAAAAGTGAGTGGCACAAGGACAACTGGTATACTCACATCAACTATGCTACAAGCTCTACACTGCTTGTGGTCACACCTGTAGAGAATGGGGCTCTCCCATACCTTCCTGCCCTGCCTACATCAGGCATACATTTACGGGCAGTGTGAAAGGGGAAGCTGGCTCCATGTTGCCAGTCACGTCTGTGTGCCCAGAGCAGGTGGTGACAACTGAGTTCAGCTGCTCCCTCTTCCCAGCATAGATCTGGGCAGACTTCTCAGGTGTCATTTTCACGTGTGGCAGAACATGGAAAGGCCAAACTCATCCAACTCAGCTCCTTCTCCTTTGATTTTAGGGAATGCTCTGACAACATTACTGAGGACAGAAAGAGTGCTGTGCAGCAACACACACAAGTCACACTTGCACCAGACAATGGGGTTTGCTGTACCTCTATCTGCTAGAATGGCACATTAACAAGGCAACTCAAGATGCCTTATTTTCCCTAGAAAAAGAGGAGCAAAAAAATAGAGGGCTCCTTCACACTCTAGTTCAGCATCAAGTCTGCAAAATCCCTAAGTAGGGTACAGAACAGCAATTCATCTGTCCTGCTTGTCCTCCCTTCTCAAACCTTAACATCAACATCTCCCAACCAAGGCAAAACATGAAGTACTCCTACTTATCAGCCCAGTCGCTTCTGTCCTTCACACAGTTTCCAGTTCTCAGATAACCAGATCTGATTTGAGCTCAGCAGCTTTTATTTTTGACAGTGGTCTCAGAGCTCACTTACCAGTTTAGGCTGAGAAGGCTCTCTGCCCAACACTGGGTGCCGACAGATGATGAATATACGACAGACAAGTGGATGTAGACACTGAATATATTACAGACAAGTGGGCATGAGCTGTCACTCCCAAAGGAGAAGGGAAAGGCACACTGAGGAAACTTTCCACTGTGCTGACAGACTCCCTCCTCTTCACACACCTGCATACCATGATCAAGAAAATCAAAAACTACTGATATTATCAGTGCTGCTGCACGCTTGGTTCTGCTTGCATCAGCATTCACCATATGCAGCCTCAAGGCAAGAAGCTTTCTTGTTCCAGATGTTTGATTAAAGCAGGATTCTGAGCCTGAGGTTTTGCCTTCAGACCTGCTGCAGCACTAATGCACAGCCATGCTAAAAGGAATGAATCTAGACTGTGTCTGGCTTAGCAAAGGGCAGGAGTTTTGCAAAGCACATGGGACTGAAAATCCTCAAGTCTCCTGCAGACAAAAGATGCAGCTCACTTGACAGATATCAAGCAACGGCATAAAACACTGCTAGCTCTGCTTACTTAAGTGCAGCTTTACAACTTGAATGGAAGGAGGAAGGGAAGTGGAAAGAGAGAGCAAGAATAGCAAAAGAAAAACCTTTCCAACAAATCTTTCCCCACCGAACACAGGTTGTCAATTGTTTCTGATGAGGAACTCACAAGCTTTCCTTCCCTGTGCTAGATGGTTGAAAGGGAATAGGAGAAAGAATGTTTTATTTCCTCCAAAGTCTGAAGGGAGGTTCACCATGAAGCAAAGCTTTTGAAAGAGTAATACCGATGCATAGAAAGACACAAAGTCTCAGCAGTCAGCTCAGATCACACTCTATTTCCAGATGACTTACAGACATACACCCATACTACGTGTCTTCAGCTGTGCACAGCTGGGGCAAAGGCTACCAGCCAGCTCCAAGCACAGCTTGCCCAAAAAAAGACAACACTAAACAGTCCTATAGTTATAAATATTTATCGTGTATTTTGCGAGTGTGAAACAAAAGCATCAAAATAGGTAATAATTCCCTCAACACATGGATACCTTCAACAACAATGCACAGCAACCAGATCATAAAATGCATGCAAGCTGAATGCCCCTCTCTTCCACTGTCTAGCCACAGTTTGAAATTCCTCTTCCATATTTATTTAGAGGTTCTCTCCTGCTTTTATATCTTATTAAGCACACCCAGGAAGACAAACACAGAAATCACCATCTAAACTTAGACCAAAGAAGTCAGCTTTGCTGTAAATGTCATCAGATTTAAGCAGTGGCTGGGAGGAGAGCGAGTTTGTGTTGCTGTCAGTCAAAAGTCAGGCACAGACATATTGCTGTATCGAACACCATTGTCAGCTGTCTCCTCCAAAGCAAATGCAGAATCTATTCTCAGAACCCAATGAGTCCTTGCTGCAGCCATTAATAACCAAGGAAACTGTCAGCAGCCTCCACTTCTCCCACTCCCTGCACTTACACTTCATGTCACAGTCTCAGAGAGAATTAAAACTCTGCGGGGATCTGCATCACTTGTAAAAAATGGAAACATCTTGTATGTGAATTAGCGCACTTGCCTCCAGTCTGCAGAACACCACGCAGGAGCGAACTGAGCCGAGCCTGAACTCAGCTCGCTGATTCACTCAGACATCTACTACTGAGCTGACATTTGATTTTTGCCTCCTCTCCACAAACTGCATCCTACTACAGAGTGGGAGAGAAGCTGCCTTGCACGTGCAGCCTTTCATCTCTCAAAAGGACCCATATGACTTTTTAGGAAACAGATTCTCAGACACTCGGAGGAAGTTCCATTGCTTTTGGTTTAATGATCCCTGTTTACGAGAGCGCCTGCAGACAAAACCCAGCCCCATCAACTTTGCCCGCACCACAGACATGAAAGGCTGCACAAAAGACTCAAAAGATGCCACCCACATCCTGTCTCCTGGCCTCACTGGCACTGATCTCTCTATTCACCATACTCACACACTTCTATCACACATCTGGGGCGCTCCAGTATCACCACTTGTTACAACCACCACAGTTGTGAGAGGTCCCATCTCCTGCAAAAGAAGTTGAGCATGCACTTCTCACCCCCTCTACATGGATAACTCAGTCCTTTGCATGTTTTCTGAAGGGGTTCAAGGGGCTTTTTGGAAATTCAACAGGATTAGAGCCTGGACTTCTTTGTTTCCTCCTTCAGCAGTCAGTTGTCAGAGTCCCTTTTAAACCTCTTAAGCTGCTATGAAGCAGACTCATACACTTATCACAGACAGATAATAAACAAGAGGGGAGAAACTAAAAGTTATAAAGAAGCTAAATTGCGTTAACAAAAATTATTAACTCCAGTTAATAGTTAATAATAATAATAAAACAAGATCTTCTCTTTTAAAATACAACTTCCTATTCCATGCCATTATTGGATAAACTAAAGCCTGCTGGTACTTACACGGATTACTGTTTTTCTTTAAATGAAAAGGGAGAGGGGGGAGATTAATTTTGTTTCAGCATAGGGAAAACTCCTGAACATTATCAAGACAACATACAAATTGGTATTTGCAAGGTGGCTCTTATTCTATTCCTTTGAATGTGGTAGCTGCCTTATTTATAAGAAGCTTGAAATAAACAGAAATAAAGGTATTTTAGTCTGTGTCCAGAACAGTGTGCACACCAGACTTGTAGCATCATCACAGACCTGCTTAAGAGAAAGGGGAATGTCTGTGTTGCAACACACACCTCTTTATCATGGATTCTATTCATTATGGGGACTCACCTACTATTAACACATAAAGCATTAAATTCTCATGTTGAAGCAACCCTGAGCTCAATCAATAATTGCAATCTATAAATTCATGAGTGAAAAAAAGTCCAAGAGTCAGAAAGGAGTCCTACAAGAGAAAATTTGATACACTTTGTAGCTTCAGCCATGATATCCTCACACCAGAAGCTCAGGCCAACTCTGGGTTCATCACAGAGCTAAGTAGAAAGCATTCCTTTATCTCTGCTACAGTGCTTTCTTTCTGTAGCAAGACCTGATTTTGACAAAGTTTTCAGCCACATTGTCATCATAATGAAAATGCTTTCATATCAACCCAGTTAACACCAGATTAAAGACCACCTGACTTGTCCTGTGAGTCATTTGGTGCTAATCTCGTTATATGTGCTAACAATAAAGTCAAAAGCCTGTCCAGAGCCTAGAGGCCTTGCTGACCTTCTGTGGCTAAACCATGCATATTTCTAGAACCAGCAACCCCCATGGAAAGAAGGCCACAACTGCATCTTGTTGCTGCAGTCCCCCTTTTACCCCAGAGCTTGTTTCCAATGGATAATCAGCCACCACAGTGAAAAAAGCACCAGGTTGTGATCTTGACGTAGATTCACTATGGAGCATCTAAACTGCCAGAAATCCGTTCAGTTGGCTCTACTGTAGCTCTGGGAGACATACATCATCATCATCACAAAGTTGTACGTGAAATAAAAGAAAGAAAAAAAACACTGAACTTTTGTGCTGCTGTCAAACAGGATACATATATACATTTTGTTCAAGTTACCGGCACAAGTTACCTATTACACATTAACTGTCTCCAGACAGATTATCCACAAGTACAACCTTATATAACCAATGTCTAAACAGCTTTTTGACAAGCTTCTGATTATGACAGTGGTATTTCTCCCCACTGTAAGTCAACAATTTAAGTGCTATTATTCCACAATATTACATGCAAGTCCATTTGTTCTTTCTTGTCCCACAACTTCAACACAAAAGGGGCTTTTTCCACTTGCCCAGCCCCTTGCAGTAGACTTGCTCCTTTCTTATCATGAAATCTCCTTTCTGCTTTAACGTAACCAGCGTTACCCCAGAGCTTTTCCCATTTGGTTCCTGTTCTTTCTGCTGCTGCTGCAATCAGGGAAGAACCAGCAAAAGAAGGGAACTAAGATTTCAATGACTGAAGTGATTTAAGGCTTTATTCAGCTACTCAGAAAACTGAATGCCCAGAGAACAAACGCCACAGACTAGAGTCCAGATCTGTGTGAGCCCCATTCAGGTTTTAGACCATCACCACAGATGTGCTACATCAGGCACTGACCAATTCAGACCTGGGCCAAGAGGATTCCAACCACAGGGGACTCTTAAGAACCAAATACGAGTTTCAGATCACTTTGCAAGTGCCTTGGTCAGTTTTGGGGTTTGTAACCCCTAGAAACATTTTCCTGTGAGACACCCACAGACCCTTCATAAGTTTCCTGTATGCAGATATTTGATGTGCAAAGAAAAGTACATTCAATTGAGTCATAGTTCACAGAACCCTTAACAAAATTATCCATCAAACAGCAGAAACTGCTAACTGTAGCCACTCCATTTCTTGGTTTCCCTGCCAGCAAGTCAGGAGGGCTGAACTAAGCTGATGTAGAGGAATAATCCTCTCAAACACAAAATATGTTATCTTGCATTATTCACACACCCAGGAATATGGGATTCGCTTTCCACTGGCTTTGCATGGATGGGTAGGAAAAGGAAGGAGGAAGGAAAATACACTGATATTGAACTAATGTATAAGTTACCAGACACATTAGAAAATAAGAACTTACACTAAATCATTAAAGTTATTTTTATTTTGTTTTGGATTAGGAAAGAGGAGGCTTCAACACATTCCACACGGCACTGTAAAATGAGCTCCTAGGAAGGCATATAGCATCACAAGCTTCATACCTAGGCCAAAGAGGCCCACAGCAGAGCAGAGCCATCCCCCATGCATCATCCAGAGTACAAACATAGTGCTTTCACATCCTGCTCATTGCTGCTCCTCCCTGACCCCAGACTGGCTCAGTACCCATCAGGACAGTACCTCTGCGTCCAGTCCAGAAGTTGCTGTGTCATGGGAGCTGGACATATCTCAAAACTTTCTGCTGATGGCAGGACACCAAACCTGACACTTCTATTGTTCTCTGTCTTTTTTTAAACCTGAACTAAGAGTGCTGGATTTATGAGAAAAGAAGGAAGACATCTTGGAGGGGAAAAAAATTGGAAGTGAAAGCAGCAATGGAAAGAAAAGCATGTCCTTCAGGTCCTCCTGCATGAATAACCAGGTGCTGCAAACGATGCAGAAGCCACCAGCCTGACATGCTGCTACCTACTTAGAATCTCCAAGGGCAGCAAATACAAGGGGGATATCTAACCAAGCAGCAAGGCCAGAAGACCACAGGCTGAAATTACAGATCTGGCAATAAACATTGGAGAATATTCCTTGATTTTCAGCATGCGGTCTGCAGACTTGAAGACCCACACAGAACCATGGAAAGCAAGCTCTTTTTCCCAATTCCCAACCACAGAGCTATTGCAGGCCAGCTGTCTGAACACAGCACATCCCAGGTTATGCTTCCAGTGATGCCCTACACCAGGCATTAAGTTCACACTCAGTAACACACGTATTGTGGCAGCAAGCAGGCAGGGAAGCACCTCCCCGTTCAGCACGCGGTGTCAGCAGGACATGCACTAGCCCACGCAGATGTCTTCCCAGCACAATCACATCAGCCTTCTGGGCAGCTCCTACATGCTAATTTTGGCTTGGCATGATTTTAATAGATATGAATAATGACAGCAACCAGCAAGTGTTCCATGGCTGCTGTTATCCACACCAGTAGCTCAGAAAAAAAAAAAAATGAGTGCTACACGTGCACACTGCTCCGTGCCTTCACTCGCCACAAGGCAAGTGCCATCTCTGCATACTTCTGTTATCGCCTGAGGAAGAGGGGCAGGCACTGAGGCTACTCTCAAAAGCTGCCTGGTTCCTCAATCACAGTGGATGATGCTGCAGTATCTGCTTGGCACGTGAGATGGTCTTTCACAGGTTGAACATAAGCTTTTGATATTTTGTTGGCAAGAGTCACACTCTGCCACTTCCCTTCCCTGTTAGCCAGAGAATAAAACCTTTCTGCTGCACCCTACCCTGCCCACAGCTCTCACTTCCCCCTCCTCAAACAGCCCTGTGACTGCAGCCAAGCACGGAGAGGAACCAGGGGGTCCCACCACCAGGCAGAGCAGAAAATTGAGCAGGATGAACACTTTGTACCTGGGTGTGTTCCTCAGCTTGTGCCCCCTCCTCCCAAGCTGCTCCTCAGCCTCTTCACCCCAACAGCCATTGCACTTTGGTATTAGTGCTGTGCAGCCTGCAGAGCTTTGAAAGTATTAAATGCTAGGACTGCTTGAACAAAGGCAGGTTTTAGGAGGAAAAAAAACAACAAAACAAAAGAGATTCAGCTGCACAAAGCACTTTAACAATGAAGACAGAAGAGAATGAGGAACAAAGTCCATTAGCTCGCTATCTGCACCCGGCAATAGAAGGTCACATTAATACAATATTTAGCCTCCTCCTCCTCTGCAAGCCTCCTAACATCAGTATGCTTACTGCTCATTCCTTTTCTCTCTCCCAGAAGGGGACAATCAGAATCCCTCCCAGTTGAGGTGGGAGTCCTGAGCTGAGGGACAAACATCCCAGGAGGCAGCGCTATCCCTGCATGATACCCCATAACCAGGCAAGTGCGGAGAAGCACATCCGCATTGGGCTGCAGCTCTCAGCACAAGCAGCCTTTGTCTACAGGTTCCATCTGTAGCTTGTCTACAGCTTCCATCACAGCCGTGCCACTGTCAACAGGGACCCATTCCAGCAGCACTCAGAAACAGAATTAAGGAAAGAATAGGCTGTGCTGCTCCCAGCTCCTAGGCACCACACATTGAGGGATGCATACTCTGAAGAAGGTCACCATCCCAGAAACCTTCAGGAACTTGCTAGGAAACCTAGTAGAAACCATCTTCTGTAGAGAGTCCGTACACATAAAGCATTCAAAACTTGCTACCTAAGCACTAGAAGGATGCTGGTTACAGGTTTCCTGTAAGAAACACCAGGACTCTCCTTAGAAGTACATCTTCCAGCAGAGACAGGTAGAGCATTTTCTCAACCCTCATTTCTAGAACAGAACCGTCCTGCTTGGTGGATAAAAGGAAGCTTAGCTTGGGCTCAGAGAATTACAGAGCATGGAGGAGGCCATGGAGGAGCTTTAGCAAAGGCCTCAGTTTCAGGAACACTTAGAGCTTTCCCAACACAGCCACTGAAACAATCATATTTCCCACTCTTTTCTAACTCTATATACCGCTGTCTTCCCTTGTGCTAACCCAAGCATTTAAACACCCATGCACTGAACAGGATTGAGAAAGAAACCTTAATTAAAAATAGCAATATGGACCAGGCTCAGAATAAACCAGTTGTTTCTTTTCCCAGTCTGGTTAACAAGGAGGGGAAGTGATTTTCTCAGCAGCAGTGCCTACTCACACTTTCTCACAAAGCATTGGGCCATCGGTTTCACTAAGCACACGAACTGTGAGGGAGGACCTTTGGTTAACCGGCTAGATGCAATACCTGGATTGACTGAACACAACATGTCCCATTTCTGTTCATGGAGGCCCTAGAAAACATCAAGATTTAGACATGCCAAACTTATATTTGAACAGAACTGAAAATTTACTCTCTTTAGAAATGAGGAAGAACCACAGCCAAATCTTTTTCTGCTCAAACACAAGCTGACGAATTTTGATCTCTGCATTTAAATTATTCAAAAAGTCACTACCAACAACAAAAACACCCACACTCATTTATGCAAAGGAGATGGAAATAAATCAGCTAGCCACATTCTCAGGTAAACCTCACTCAATCGTTAAGTGTTTTAGGAACAAGTTTATTTACTGAAAACTCTGGTTTCACACACCAAGAGTTTTTTTCCTAACCACAGCTTTTGCACTTTCTATAAAATCTCAATGTTTCAGTGAGGTCCAAATGGGGGGAAAGAAAACAACACAGGAATCTCCTGTTCTAAAATATATACACTATGACCCAAAATTGTAGAGATAGATCTGTAATGGCAAAACTCCAAAGCTCTTCTTTGTGTTTAGCTTACATCTAGCAGCTCCAGTTAAAATAAATAATCTTGTAACTTCAGGACAGACAACCCTGTTTGGATCATCTACCAGAAAGCCTAAAATCCTGCCAGGAAGAAGGTATTTGAGAGAAATGCAGAATCCAGAGGCTTCACAGGCATTATAAACTCATTACTTAAAGGGTGATATCAGCTGAGACATGTAAGTATCCAAGGTCTCTAATTCCATACAACCACTCCAGTGCACACAGACTACTGTACACTGCCCCAGTCTCTAATTAAAGTTCTGGATGAGAGAAAAGTCAATGCAGCTTGATATGTTGTTATTTCCTCACTAAGAATCAGAGGCCTGTTATTAAAGCTAGGATCAGAGAGACAGCCTTATTTGGATTCCGGCCTGGTTGCAGAACTGCCACAGACTAACCTTTAAAATGCTGGGAATAGGAAAAAAAGTATAGCAAAATGGACTTAAAACAACTACTAAAAACACTACAGTGGAACAACAGGAATACTGAGAAGCAAGTGTTAGCTTGAAAAAGGTATGTTTGCCTATTCCATGTCTAGAACGAGAGAAAGGAAAATCCAAAGAGCAGGTGTTACCTCCAACAGAAGCACTACAACAAAAGGGAGCCAGAACCTGCTCATTTTGCTGAGGACCTATGAGATCCCCTGGGTTTCCACTGGGGAAAGCTCTCCATGCTAGCTGCCTGGGAAGGCCATCCAGGCTTGAGGCACTTGGCTTCCTACCATGTCCAGCAACGGCTGGAAGTTACAGTGTGGGAAAAGAAAGAAGTGATTGAAAGGAGGAACCTCCATGGTGGGCAGCTGATGTTAGCAGGAACTCAGGTGCTTTGCCAAGCAGATGAAGGGAAAGAAATATATGCAGCTTCAGAGCTCACCACCCCATGACACCAACATTCATATTCAGCTGCAGCTACTTTTCCACATACACATGCACCCATAAGTTTAAGTGAAGTATAAAGATGCCTTCCTCCAAAATGAGCACAACTTCCCTCCATATCAGAAGAAACAACACATCACACATAACATTGGTACTGCCCCAGTGCACTGCCAGCACAAAACAAACCAAAGATACTGGCTGAAGGCAGGCAGTCTTTTTCTGTCAGTCTTCACTACCACAAACAACACAGGCATAATGAATTCCTGCTACAGAGAGCAGGACAGCCTTATCCGCATTGTAACAATGCTGCCAGGAGGAAAGTACTCAACATATGATGGCTTGCTGCATTAGGCAGCATACACATACTCAAGGATTTTTCCACTCCAACACTGCATCACTTCCTCTTTACCCTTTGCAGATATCAGAACGAGACCACCCCAGAACGAATAACTTGACTGTGGATATGCAACAGCAGTAAGGAGTTACTAAGTTACATATAGGTCAGTACATTAACCATTACTACAGAAGGAATGGAGAAACTCACACAGTCCCCCTTAAAATCAGGAAAAGGGGCACTGAAAAACTGCCTGTGTCACAGACAGATTGGGTTTGTACAGTTCACAATGCCTTTCTGTACCATAACCTTGCCTATCATAATAGGGTTTGTGTTTTCACACAGTGCTTGAGGAAGCATGATAAAAGTCAAGTGTATGATTTCACAGCTCCTAAACATTGTTCCTTACCATTGCTGAGACTGTTGTGTTATCGGTACACATTTCCAAGATAAGATTTCTGACACACAGTCAAGCCCAGCTATTGCTGGAGGAAACAAAGATGTTGACTCTGTTCTGACTCTCTTTCAGCCTTCCCGGATCCAAGAGCTGGGTGAAAGCAGAACAAAAAACGGCTTTGCTAACCTCAAGGCAGCTTTGCACAGGCTGAATCTCAGCCACACAGGGTCTTTTCCTTCCAAAAAGCAAGAACACCGACTGTGCAGCAAAAGCCAATCTAAAGGATTCAAAGGCATTCCGATGTAGTAATTCTCACAGTGAGACTTACTGCTTAGCAGAGACAGGATTAAAGCTTACAGGATGAGTAGGTACTGGTCCCAAGATACACTTAAGACAGGTAAGTACACACTAACTCCTCTGAACCTCTCATTTTTTATTTTTTTTTAACCTTTCCTATATCGCTACAAGAATTAGAGCCAAAACCCAAAGAACCCAGCTACATCAGTCCAGCAAAGTGACAAACGAAAGGACAGGGGAGCTGACTGATCTCATTTCCTCCTCTTTTCCTGCAAGACTCTTCCAGAGTATTACAGTCAAATTCAGCAGAGGATTTCCTGACTGGCACTTAAAAAAAAAAAAAAAGGTAAAAATCAATCCAACCATTCCTGACTGACAACTAGAAGAAACACTAGAGAGAATGACAGCAACAAACAGAAAACAGATCAAGGGATTTTTAGTAAAGCAGCAGTCGAGCCAGACAGTGTAAGCAACAGAAAGCATTACACTTGAATTTCCATCTCTCAGCCTGTCACCATGAAAATAGACTGTTTTCATACATCCTCCTGAAGTTTAAAGCCACTTGTTAACAACCCTGCTTATCCTGGCCACAGCTTTGGAATAACACATTCTAAACCGATCAAGGTTGGTACACATTCACAGGGTTAGGAGAAGAGCAAACATTATCACTGGAGACAATACCCTCTGATTAGAAGTATAATCAGGTTGCTATGGTGTCTGAAAATGAAGGAGGAATGTACACCCTCTCCCATTTTTTAAATCTTCTAATCTTTTTTACAGGTGAGCACTCAGGTAAGGCACAAGAGCCCATATTACAGCCAGACCTCAAGTTTGCCCTTCCTGTATCTTCCCCTGATGCTTCACTAGAGAAGACTTCGCTTCAGAATGGGGAAGAAACAGAACAGGCTTAGATCCCAGTCTACCTCTGATAAGCAGCCCTACAATAACAAAACAAAGGAATTTAACGATACACTCTTCCAGAACAGGGTTCATCTCACCTTTTTTTATTATTTTTTGTCTAACACACCTTTAAAAAATAATCATCTTTCATTTTAGAGCATGAAAAGGAGCTGAGGTTTACACGAAGATGAGGTGTCAGAGACCTGGTAACAGCCCAAAGGAGAACAGAGAATGAAGCTGTGAAAGTAGCAGGTACTGTGCGTGACAAATTCACCTCCAAAACCAAGTATGTGCTTCTTCTGATAAGGAGGAAAGAAAATGCTTAACTCTGTTCTCCGTGAAACAAGGAATTAATAGTTTATTGATGAGGACCTTCACTTCCTTAGCAGCATAGAGCTGAAAATGCAAGAAGCACTAAGTTTTTCTGGACCCCTCAACCTCTGTCCCTCCTCATCTGCCTAAAAATATCTATCAACACTTCTGATAACCTTCCGTGCCTACAGCATGACCGAGGGCAGAGCCATGCCACCCGCTGGGCCTGCCCCCCCCAGCATGGCCACCAGCTGTCCCTGGGCCTCAGGCTGCCCATCAACAGGGCTGGCAGATGGCTTCTGCAGGCTCTCTACCAATAATTAATTCCCAAGCCTGCCACTCTTCCAGCCCCCATGCACAGCCCCCCACATCCTCATTTTCATTCACTGCCCCATTCGTGATGGTGAACTTTAAGTCACCCAGGAAACCTTCCTGTCCTACTTCCCTAGACCAGGCAGCACATGTATTTGTGTCCCAGGGCCACAAGGACAGACACATACAGCACTGCACACTCTGGCCCTGCCAACATGGGGGTCACCTTATGAGTCTATGCAGGGTCTCAGGCCCTGCAAACAAGCATATGCTCCATAAAGACAAGGTAACCCACCACTCTCCTGGGATTCCCTTGGCAGTCCCTTGCTTTCCTGCTCTTCTAAAGTGACATTCTGACATAAGCACTGGCACTGGTGTCACTTCCACAGCAGAAAACCTTATTTCCTCTCTGAAAGCCCCATACTAGTCTTTGCTCTCCCTCCTTTACCTTGTTATCCCTAAAACAACTGGATTTTTCTCAGTTATTTAAAATATCTTATCTGTTCCTTCTGTACTTTCAGTTACTCTCCTGCAACCAGACGGACAAGCTCATCTTGTTCTTCACCACACAGTCTGTGTAACTCCCAGCACACTGCTATGTTCTCATCCAGTAGCTATCAACATTTCTAATGGCAAGGCCATTCCTTCATCTCCCTCTGTCCCATTACCTCTTTTGAGGTGCCAATTCCCATAACAACTCTATCCACAGCTTGCAGGTATGGAGCCTTCTGTACTCCTTCCTAGCCAAGGGAGCTGGAAACAACTACTATCACGCGTGATCCCAACATCCCACAGTTTAGGACAACTTAGGAGAGGACTGGAGCTAAAAACACATGGCTAGCGTAATTCAGATCTAGCAACCAAGGTATGGAGGGGCTTTCTACTTTACCCACATTCTATTCCAAAACTGTTTCCCACAATACCTCAAACACCACCACCACTTCTTTATGATAATGTAATGACAAGATTTCCAGGTGAGAAACTTCCTTGAGCTCCTCAAGCAGGTCATTCCCACCAGCTCAGTGTCTTTGCTTATTTTTTCATGAGCAGGCCGCGCTGCCCTGCATAACAAGTCTGCCTGCCCAAATTCACCTCAGCTCTCCATCAACTGCCGTTAATCCACTCATCTGGCTAAGCAGTGTAATGTTCTTTAAACATACAGTGGGGCAAAGCCACTCTGGCTGCAAGCACAATGACATTACAGGTAACGTAGATGAGAATATTATCCTCCAAAGCTTCCAAATACTTTGTTTATGGAGTCGTATCCTGAGAACGGGCCAGAGCACAGCAGAAAGGCACTTTGTCTGCAAGAGTTCCCTGACAAACACCTGGCTGGATACACCAACTAACTGCAGTCCTTCAATGATTCACTCCCTCCCCTCCTCCAGCTACTTTGCGAATCTCCTCACCAAATTTAAGAGTAATTTGGAGTGGATCATTCGGTCTGTGTGGGAAAAAAAAAATCAGCCTGAGATCTAGTAGCATAATTTTCCCCTCCTTTCCTGGCAAGTTTCTCATATGTCATTGGCACCCATACTGCACTGCAGATGTCAAAGCTGATAGTCTAGGATACATAAAGAGAAGACAACTCTTAACCATCACAAGAGACTGCATTTCTGAAGAATAAGCACTGGGTGAATAATGCTCATCTTTGAGCAGAAGCCAAAAAAGAGGCTTTGGAGAAAAAGGCTTTGGCACCCATAACAGGAGAAACCATACTGCTGCAACACAAACCAGTGGAAAAGATGCTGTTAAGATAAAGATGGCAAAAAAATGAAGCATCATTTTCCTTTCTCTTTTAAACCAAAACCCGCTAAATTTCATTTATCTGTGTAGCCATAGGCTCACTCCTCATTTCCTTCTAAGTGCATGAAATCCCAGTCGGTTTACTTTGTGCAGAGTTGGGGGGAGAGCATTTTTGCACAGTCAGCTTGAGCTGTGAGGTTTACTGTGAGTACAGCTAGGAGTCCGGCAATGTAAGATAAAGACGAGATAATTTCACAGAAGTGAAATAAAGCAGAAGATGATGAGACAGCTTTATCTGTTAAGGTAGCTGACACTACGGATGTGGCATCTTAACTACAGCTGAAAAACCCTTAAGTGACTCCCCCAGTAACCAAGATGAAATAGAAATCAACGCGAAGCTGCTCTCACAGTAACATGAGAATGATGCAAGTGACTCTGGTGCAAAACCACATGAAAACAAACAAAAAAGTCAGATGTGGAAATACATCAAAATTAATTGGTTGATTTAAACTGAAATTTGAGTATCTGTGAAGAATAACTTAAAAATCTGCATTTGTTGCTGCAAGACAAAATTAACCCACTTTCTCTGTTTCTACTATCAACCCTTAGAGGGACTATTTCCCACATGAAAAAAAGCCATTCTGATAGTTAAGAAAAAAACCCACAGTGCATCTCTAGGATGCACGAGCTATTTTCCTCAAGGCAATTCTACAGTTTGTTTACAAAAGCACAAACAAACAATTCTTGGACGCTGTGAAAGCTTTCTCTCTCACCACCTCTGCACACAGCAAATCAGTAACAGGTTCTCTTATGCATATGTAATCCCAGGCTCCTCTCCCATGGAGGGCATTTACCAAAGACTTAGACCTTGAATCGGGGTCCCCAGTGTGCACACTGCACTGATGCAAATCCCAAAGGTAACAAAGTTCTTTAAGAAAAAATTCTTTGCACCTTGGCTCTTTTCAACATTTCAGATTATTTCTCCCTTCTCTACCCACAGTTTCTGCATTTTTACTTCTTGCATCATTCGCATCGAAGTTAAATCACAATACAGCAGGAGTGTGTGCTGTGTTGTGATGACACGTGTGACAGTATGCAAAAAAAACCATTTCTCAATGACATGGTGGCATAGCTCAGCTTGTGCAGTCTCACTGTGCTATGCTCTCGTAATTGCAGCCAGTTCAGCATTTGTTCCTAAACCACTCAAATACCTCCAAGTCCAGGTTCCTTATAAAGGCCCCTACTACATTAGCTGAGATTTAGCCTTGTTATCTCACCTCTGAATCTCTGTCATTTGTTTGTATAACATCCCATTATGTCAGTTCTGTGCAATAGCTACAACTCACGTATCAAGCATTTACCTTACCATAAATCAAAGGGTGAAGGATCATTCTTTAATATAACCAACAGTATACAACAAAGAGAAACAATAATTGCTTCTTTCTTTCTCAGAGCTATCGATAAACCCATTCCCATACAGGTGATCGATACATCATTTCCCTTCCATGTATGTCTCAGTTTCATTAAGCACATTTTTCCCTGTCTAAAAAAATGCACAAGCTTTGCCTTACAAGAAGTTATTTGGAAAACACTGCACTTCTATATTTTCCTTTGTTTGATAGATTTTAGCAATTAAAAACAGCACAAATATTGCCATCTCCTATCTTCTTATTCATCACTAGCTATTGACTTTTAAGGAGAACCTGGAGATGTCTTATTATTTTCCACCAACAAAGTACCCAGTAATAAAAACAAACTAGCAAACATCATTTAAAATTCAGTTTCCATTTTTTCCTCACCTACTTTACATCCTTCAGATGAAAGCTTCAGAGAGTCAGGATGCGAAGAAGAGGAATGTAAAATTGAAGTGCCACATGCTACCTACAGGTGTAATAGAACTGAGCTGGTAAAGAGGTTACTCCCCCAGCTCCATCACTGCCCCACCACCCTATGGTTCTGCCTCATCAGTTTTTCTGGTTCACCACACATCAGGTCAAAACAGGGTTTAATTCCCCTTTTAACTCTGCCTCAGTGGCAGACCATTGCTGGTCTATTTCCCATCCCCATGCTTTTTGTTGACCACCAGTCTCCCAGTCCAGAACTTACTATCAAGTGCACCTATTTGCAAGGGTAAGCTTGAAAGAAAAGTAAATCAGCCCAACTCATCACAGGAGGGCAGCAGTATACACACGGAAAGGGGAAGAAGCAGTTGGAGATGAGTCACGTTGGTGGTACCTGTGTTATAAGAAATTGAAACTGCAGCCCAGTCAGATTAGCTAGGTCAGTTCAATTTGTTGATCTTAGAAAGCCAAGAGCCAATCTAGTGGTGAGCAGATAGAGATGCATAGGGATTGCTCCAGCAGAACACACGTAGAGCAGAAAACACAGGACTGAAGGACAACCATTTGGAAGTGGTGACTTCTTTCATCAGAACAAATCCAGAACCGGAAGCAGGCAACTATCTCAAGAAGAGTGGGAGATGAAGAATTAAAGGAGTTCAAGCTACTGCTTTCAGATCACAAACACTTCAACCTTGACACCGTTTGGATTGATTTGAGAGATGCTGGAAATCCACAGCCTTGCTGGAAGACATGTAACCTCTTCTCAACCATTCAGTCTTGGTTCATTAAGTCTGAGGTATAGGACCTGCACCTAGGCACCTCTTAATGCATAATGGAACAAGCAATTGGCCACTACACACAGATGTAAGAAATGTATTTGTATGAACCACCTTAGTCATACACATTTGTATGCCAAAACTACAACTTTGTGGGTATCTTTTTCCTCCCACTTGGCTTGCTCTTTCTTAAACCAGGCAGGTAAAACAATGAATTCCCCAGAGTCCAAGGCTTTTACCAAAGCAGGTGGTGTATCTATCAATACCCTGGAAATAAAGAAGCAAGTAACTTCAAACAGACTTGAAGAAAGCAGGTAATTTTCCACCCCAGCTTCTGTTTGCCTCAACCTTTGCAGATATCAAATCAGGGACCAAAAAAAATCGGACAACTACCAAGCTGGGCAGTAGCTACACTGAAGCTGAGTAGCTAATAAGGCCAAATGGCATCTCTTAATTCATCTGGCATCAATGTGACATTCCAGGCAGCAGGACTTGAGCAACATCAATGTCTATTACTTGGGTAGGCATTTAACATCGCTTAATTAAACCCTATCTATAGCTGACAGTAACACTAGTAAGAGGAACGCATAACATAAATAGTTCTGTTTGCATAAATCCCCCTTCTCATGTCCTCCACCTCCTCCCCTGCAACACTCATTTTAAACACTGATACATTTGCAAGAAGTATTTTTATTTTTATGCAGGCACTGATGCAAAATGAAGTAACCAAATCAGGACAACACACAAAAGGCATCTGGGGCCATGCTGAGCTGAAGAGAGAGATAAAGGAGCAGGTGGGTGCTGGAGGAGAGCAGTGCAGAGGAGCTCTTATAAGGCAGAGCCACGAACAAAAGGACTCCAGAAGATACAGGAGATACAGAGTCCTTAAGAGGCTTGGAAAGCTCCTTTAAGGGCTCATGACTGCCTTGGTGAACAAGGATTGAAGTTTCTCAAATACAGATCTGGAATAAGTTACACACACAACTGTGAAAAGGGAAAAGACAGACTTTGTCTGTTGGGACTGTGTGATTGAAGAGGGAGAGCAACAAAGGATCAAACAGGGGAGAAAGGTTTAGGAACACTTTCCTCCATGGAGAAGTTGGGTTACTGAATGTGGCTTCTCTCAGCAAAGTTGAGAGATATGGAACAACAAAGATCATCACTTGCTTGAGAAGGATCAACAAGTCAAAGGTCCCCTACTAGTGGGAAAAAAATTGACCCTCTGACTGCAAAATGTCTGAAGGAACCAGCTTGTGAGCAGCTTCCCCCCCCCCCCCCCCCATTTGAGAGCACTGTCTCTGCTTCAGAATAGTTGAAGGATGAGTAACAGCAAATAAGAGAACTTGGCTTGATGGGTAACGTTCCCTCTGTGAATGGGTGCAAGCCCACTGGCTTCTGTGACAATGCACTTACTAAGAACCTGGGCCAGGATGTCTTCGCAGAGGAAAATTACCACAATGCTCTTCTAAAAGAGACTCCTCAAAAATACAAGTCTGAGTTGGAGATGTGGGACAGGCTGCTTAGAAGACACCCTAGTTAAATCCAGCCTGACTCTAAGGAGTCTTTATCCATCAGAGCAACACAGCTCTTCTCACCTACTGATACCCACAGCCCCATCGTAATGGCATCCAGCCCTGACAACACTCACTTCTTCCCTGAATTATGTATGTTCACTGAAGATCAGGGAACACAGAGCAAAAGCCTCCAGCTTGGCAAAAAGTTCCAGTCCAGTGATTGCCTCTAATGCCCAGACAAACCCTAGACTGTGAGGAGTCCGGATGCAGCACAGCAGTGCAGGATGCACAGTTGACACATCACATCACCCCGACTTTCTTTGACCTTGCCCTTCCTACCATGGTCACACTTCTAATTCTCCCCTCTCAGACCCTGCACATTCAGCTGCTCCTCCTCCCCTAAGAAAGTCAGTCACTCTTTTCAATTTCTGAATTGCAATGTATTTTAATGAGTTCTCCAGTGTTCGAAAATAGCCTTGTGCCCTTGCCTACAAAACCATCTTCACTGAACCTCTGCAGAAATTATCTAAGAAGCCTTTTCAGCACACTGGAACTTCGAATTCTACTGAAATAAAACAGTGTCTTAACTGAGGCTGTCTGATATTTGTACTGGAATGGCTGCAGGATAGCAAATTTCCTTTTTAGTAACATCTAATACGATCACACCACTGGTGCTAACAATCATAATGACTGTATGCCACAATCAGGGAAACATTATCAGCAGGGTATGCTCACTCTGGCTGAAGCTTAAGGCACAGCTAGGCTTGGTCTTCTGCAATGATACTCAGTCTAAGCCAATAAAGAAGAAAAATCAGTCCAGAAAAGAAGTCAGTTCAGTACACACAAATACAGTGATTCAGTCCTACACTGGGGAACCCTATGTCTCCACACAGAACCCAAGTGTATTTCTATATCTGAACAAATAAACTTTTCCTGAGCATTGTTTCTATCTCTAAGCTTGGCATCCCTCTCAAAGCATGTTTCCAAAATAATCCTTGAAACATGCTGTCCCCTGCCACAACAGCTTGCTCCCCTTTTTGGTGCCATGTTGGAATCATTATTTGTTCCTCCCAAAGATGGAGTGGGATGAAAGGACCTCCTTCAGACACTGCCCTACTGCCTCAAAATGCATAATTCATGAGCTGAACATCCAAATTAAACAAAAGTAATTCCCTGTTTTTTGAATATAATATTTTCCCCTCAAGTTTTTGCCCTTTTTTTTTCCCTCCCATAATAGCTGAAAAAAGAGGAATGGAAATAGATGTAGTTCTTCTACACCCAGAGCCAGTACTGTTGCAAGACTTGCTCTCATTTACAGGAATGTGCCACATTACTTACAAGGGTAGCAGAGAGCTACAGGATCAGCAGTTCTACTAAGAAAACAGGTTCAGAGCCCTACATCCCCATATTTCTTTATATCTTACATATTATGCATATGTGCACATCCATCACTGGCACCATTCCAAATGAATCCAATGGGATATCATCACTCATTCTGCAAATACCTTTGACATTCAGCTCTGAGTCGGTTAAGTCAACTGTTACTGTTTCAGGCTTTATCAAAGGTGCAACCAAGCCATGCAACATGAAGTCAAAAACAAACATTTTAGCTCTGTTTTCAGACACACTGGTTATTGTAGGACTGAAGCTCCCTTTCCCTTTCTGCTGGCAAGCAAGTATTGCTGTTCTGCCTAATTCAGTTTCAAAGCAGTGTTAAGAAAAGCACAGTAAAAATATTTGTGTTTCAACTCCTGACAAGACAACTTTGAAGAGAGCTGAGTAACTAGCACAGTTCTCATGCAATTTTAACAAAAAGCTCTAAACCTACTTAAAAATTTTAAAAAAATTTAAAGGAATTTTTAAAAACCCAATCCATGATTGGTGAAGAACTGGCAGAAAATAAAATCACTCCAGAACAGATGACCAGCTTTCTGAGTCTGCACATCAAACCTCTGCAGAGGCCAGTGCTTCAGGCTGGGGTATCTAAGTATCATCAAGAGATTAAAGGCAGCCCATGGCTTTTACAGCAGGATTAGCTACTGTTAATCACTAGTTTCCTCCTTTCCTCCTCACTGGTAAAGTTTGCACCCTCCATGCTATCTGGCAGTCTATATTAAGAAACTGCCACCCAGACTTCTCTTTTCTCCTGAGCAAAGAGACAGGAAGAAACAGCACTGTCTGGCTCTCATGAATCTCCTAAACATTGTCTCAACTACCCTCCCTCTCTAGAAATGCCTACTTGAACAAAGGCTTTAAACCACCAGCCCCAGGTCTGAGCAGGTTTGTCCCATATTCTGTACAGAAAAAAAAATGTGCCATGCACACGTACTTCCAGAGGTGTGTGCAAACACAATCCGATCCTCACTTCATCAAGTGTGCCACAGCTGCTTCACAGTCCTGTCTAGGTCTGTGCAATGCCCCAAGCTCCAGCTTCCAAGTCTTCCCTGTTACAACCAGTGTCCCAAACCCTCCTGAGGGCTCCCAACAGTCAAGGAGAAACTCGGGGGAAAAAAATGAATTAAGCAACTGTGAAACTTGTTCACCTTGCACTGCTTCTATTTGCATTCATCACAACTGTTCCTTCAGAGCACAGAAGTACAAATTAAAAGAGATTTACTTTCTGAGTAGCAGCTAAGAAACAAACTACATAATCAAGTTGGCATAAGAAAACTAACCTAAATCATGAAAAGATCCACTGATCCTGCTTTCTATTAAAAACTCTATTTTCTTATTCTAGGAATGAGGGACTGGGCCCATCCTGCAGTACCTGCCAGCTTGATGAAGGTCAAGCAGCTGCAGAGGCAGCAAAGCCAGCAGATGCAGCACGTGACACCTGAACTGAGATCAGCCACTTGCACCCACCTGCTGAGACTGACTATCCCTTGCACCATGGCTGATACTGCAAGCGTTCCTGCAAAGGTTTCTCACTTCTGTCTTGACAAATATTTAACTAAAGCCATATTTTAAACAGATTTTACCTACAGTGCCATGTAAAGGACATTGTTCTCTTTTCCAATCCCTTATCTGAGGTTTGGCCCCTTCCAGCAATAGCTCAGCAAAAATACCAGAGCAGCAGGTTTGCTGGTGCTCACATACTCAGTCTCACAGGTGTCAAAGAAAGGCAAACAGTCCCTCAAGAGAAATTCTAAGCGGAGGCTGACGTCAAACTGGACCTCAGTGCTTTGCTCTACTCAACCTGCCTGCAGCTCCCTTAGGAAGCTTTACTCATATTTAAAGCAGAAGCTGCTCTGTACACGCTGGCTTTGCTAGCCCATCTAAGAAGCCTGTTATGCTTGGGCAAATGGTGTGTAACACAGGTAGAAGCCAAGGCTGCAAGATGATCCTTGAGAAGCTGCAGAATTCACAGCGTGCAGCTCAGGTGTCCTATCACCACCACCACAGGGAAAAAATAGCCACTCTAATACCTGTAAACCAAAGATACCATCTTGTTATGCAAAAAGTTTGTAGAACTGGGGTTTTACAACACATTTGGTTACAAACAACAGGATCTTGTCACTCAGTCCTAAGGGTCAGGAACTAAAGAAATCACCATTATTTTTTACTATCTTCCTCCCAAAGTTATGATATTGCAAAAAGCATTGGTGTCTGGAAAAACCAGCATGCATGATGAATGGAGAAGACAGACATTAGTTTGACAGCACCAACCCAACCAATGAGTTCTGCAACACTAATTATACCCTGCCCAGAGCCTCACCAAAACTCTTCATTGAAAAAAGATCTTACAGCCACTTCAATAACATGATCTCAGAAGAACTGCACTGAAAAAGACTGGCTGCAAGACTAGAACTCACGGGGAAGATAAAGCAACCAGGGATAGGCCTCAGCCTTTTCTAATCAGAAAATTCATCCATCCTTGAGATTCTGCTTAAAAGAAATCTGTTGCCAACACAACAGGCAGAGGGGTACCTTCAGCAGGGCAATGATGGCTTCACTGGCAAGTAAGCTTGTGGAGCATGGTATCCTATTTCACCTCCTCCCTGCCCCATGCAGATTATCCGATATCCAGCAATACAGTCTGAGCTCATACTAGAACCATCTGCACATTAGGGGCATTAATTCAGCTCTCCCTTCTCTCTCCATTGCCTGTTTTCCAGCAACACCTGGACACAAAGCACCTCTGAGATTCTGTCACATAAGCCTTACCTTCTTGAGAAAGCATAAAGTGCATTCCCAGGGAGTTCTCCAGGAAGAAAAAAAAAAAAAGTTTTGTGCCAGATCAGCAAAAGACCAACAATTACTTGTCAGGCTTTATCACTCTTTGTACTTTGCTGGTACCACAAGGCTGACAGCTGCCAAACCATCCTAACCCCACTCAAATCCAAGTGAAAACAACTTTGAACAAAAGCTTTATTCAAAGATCCTAAGGGAAAAAATAATCAATATGGATTTTCCCTCCTCCTAGACAGGTGACCGTGATGGTTCTTTCTCAACAAGAGAGTTTTTTCTCCCATCAACTCTATTTTGCTTGAAGCCTGCTTCCCTATGTGCAGAGGTTCCACAGATCAGACAGCCCCTTTGACAGCTGAATCCTGAAGACATCTGCATTTAAATTTGGCTTAAGGTTCTTGGTTGCTGTTCTATAGAACAGATTCCCACGTGCTTCAAAACAGCTGAGATTTCACTCCAGGTGTTCTCACCTGCCACGCTACAGTTACTGGCAGCTTCAAAAACAAAAAGAAAGTCTTATCAGAACAAGCCCAAAATGCAAGCCATGCCTTCTGCAAACTGTGTGTGTGTGTGTGTGGGGGGGGGGGGAGGAAAAAGGGGGGTAGTAGCACAGGCATAGCCCAGAAAGGATTTTCACATGACACAAATTATTTGAAAAAAAAAAAAGAATTGGGAAACCAGGCCACTGCCAAAAAAAAGCACTGCCAAAAGTACTCCTCTGCCTTCCTTTTCAAGGCCAATGTCTTCGGTTATTTTTCAATGCTGGGTCGCAAATGCTTTAGTGAAACCTCTGGTTTAGTGGCATAGAAATGCTTTTTTGCACTGAAGCACACTCCACAGAAATCTAGTTCCAGATCTTCCATTTGGTCCAAATGAAAAGAGCAAAAGACCGCTGCTCTAATCACGGCAGCTCCCAGTCAGAGTCTAGAAAGGGAAATGTAAGCTTATTCCTTTCTACTCCATACACACACACAAAAAAAGAGCTCCTGAGGAGAACTCCCTTTCCAACACCAAGTTTACAGTTTGTCCCCTAAGAAACGCCTGTTAATCTCCAGGTAATTCACATCCCCCAATCCACGCCCCACAGCTGATCCTCTCTTTCCACTCTCAAACCCTGGGATGAGGACCCCCACCAGACAAGGAACAAAACCCCACCCTATGAGCTCAGCCCACTCCTGGTATCTCCCAGAGGAGGTTCCTCACACCAGAGCTGCCCAAGGTGCTGCTTCATTTTGCTTAAAGCAGAAATACTCACATGTACATAGATTCATACATTCAAAAATGGGAGACTTCAAACCAAATGAGAACTGTGTGAGTGTGAAAGATTTTCAAAATTTCCAAAATAGAAGATAAAAATGATGACATGGGAACAAGTTCTGAGACTCCAGACGTAAAACAACAACTTTCAAACCTTTATTGTCAAATGCTCAATGGCAGAGGTTAAAGGGCATGCAACCATAAGCCTCTCCCCAAATACCACAACATTGGAGGTGTTACAATTTTAGCCCATTTTAAAGACGTTGAGAACCTACAAAAGGTTCTGAGCTCAAAGATTTGCTTCAGCAAACTGCGGGATGACAAAGCGTAACTTACAGCCTTAATCTCCCAACTGCTGAAATAGGATGATGTTTGCAATAGTTGCATGGGTCCTTTCTGCTAGATGGGTTCCTTTCAGAGACGTCAACTTCCTTCATACGTTTCATGGGACAACAGGAAGACTATTGCTAAGCATTACACTTGAGGCTACTCTTGAATACAGAAGAGGGATTAAAAGGGTGCGCAGCCCATTTGCAAACAGCACAGTCAACCATCCTGCCCCATATTTTCTGCTGAATTGAGAAAGGGCCTTCCAAAAATAGCCAATAGTTTTGCTGAAAGGCTCAAAACAAACAGCACTTCTGAAGGAATATCTTACATACTTTACATAATAGCCATCTCAGAAGGGAAAAAAGGATGTGTGCAGTGTTCCAGTGTGAATTCTGTGTTGAACAAAAAGACATCATTCTTTGCTTAACACAAGGCTTAAATTCACCATGAAGGAAATTGCTGAAGTCAAAGCCTTTGGGCTCAAGCTGGGAGGGAGACATCCCTCTGAAGGGAACCATTTTCATCCTAAATTGAAGTTGAAAGAGGATACGTAAAAGGAACGCTGTCAACTTGATTAAGCCTCAATTTGTACTTGCCTCAAAAAGGAAAGTTCAATCTCATTCAGCTTCCATCAGAAAAATCCAACACATTTTTAAGCACTTGGATTGTTGGGCACTCAGGTACAGCTACACAGGTTTCTACTCAAGGGATTTTTTTGTTTTTGCTTTAAAACCTGATCCTTATCCCTAGACATACGGTTTACCCTTCCTGTTAAACAGTATGCCAACTTTAAAAGGAAATGACATAATAGTAACACTGGTATCATGCTATAACCACTGTTGCCTTCTCTCCCATTCGGCAGCAGCTTTCCTCACAAGCTAGAAATCTACCTACATTCATGTGCTTGCTCAGTGACACTCTGCCCCTTCAAGACAAAGGTGAAACTCCACAAAAGAAGAATTGTTACAAGCAAAGTGACAGCAGCATGAAGGGGACAAAGTAAGCGATCAATGCCTTTTTATTCTTTCTGGGAGCCAGGAGAGAGAAGTTGCACTGTTTGTACTAGGATAATAACATCTAAAGGGCCTAGAAATTGTGTTTGATTATTAAGTTCATGTTTTGCTTTCCCTTCCTCCTCAAAGGGAAATTAGCTGTCCGTTTTTTGTGTAAAGCAATAAAAAACTGAGCACGCTCTTGATTCTTACTGCCATTCCCACATCTCACGTCACCAATGGGGAACAAGCAAGGGAAAGAGCTACACGTCCTGGTGGGAGCACTTGGGGACGGCTCTTCCCCTGGGGAAGGGACCTGCACATTAGGAGCAGGGAAGGGCCCGGCAGCCACGCTTGCCTCGAGCTGCGCCAGCAAGCACTCCATCAGCAGGCCAGGAGCTCAGCCTGCATCACCCACCTTAGGATTAGCTCAAAATATGGTTGCCACCTGGTGGCTAGCAGGGAAGGAATACGGCATCCGCGAGGAGCTCGGGGCAGGTCTGCCGTCGGCGCCAGGAGCTGCGGGCAGGGACAGCGGCAGGGACAGCCGCAGGGAAAGCCGCGCTCAACGGAGCGCAGGAGGGAAGCGGGAGCTGCAGCCGGCAGCCCCGCGCGGCCATCCGCACGCGCGCTCCGCAGCGCCCGGGCTGCCAGTCCCGGCCCACGGGGCAGCGACCCCGCGACCAACGAGCCCGGGGCAGCGACAACGTTAGGCCCGACGGGTCCGGGCTCCGCTGTGACCCCGCGGCGTTTTGTAACACCGCCGGGGCCGAGGCCAGCGCAGCACCCACCCCCAGACCTCCAGGATTAAATCTGGTGCTAAAGATAACCGCAGGGAACGCGAGCGGAGCTCTGATCCGCTCACCCTCCGCCCTCGGACGCGCACCCGTCCTTATTCAGTCAATGTCACCCCGCGGCGGTGGGCTGACAGCGGCTGACGGAGCAGCCGAGCCGCGGCCCTGCGCGAAGCCGCACGACCCGGGCACGGCCCCGGGCATCGCGAGCCGCCGGCACGGGGAGCACCGAGCCGTCCTTCCCTCACCGCAGCGACCGCCGCTTCGGCTGCAGGCTGCGCGGAAGGGCGAGCGGCCGCACCGAGCCTCCGGGAGACGACGAGGACGGGCGCCCGGTGCCTCCGAGGTTACGTTCGCAACGCCACAGAGCGCAGCCGCAGCTCGCTAAGCGCGCGGCCGGCTCTGCCTCTCCTCCGGCAGCGCCCGCGTCGCCTCCCGTCGGTCCTCAGCCCGGGCCGCGAGCGATGGCAACCCGGCCCCGCGCATCCCCACCCCGGCTCCCTTACCTTCTCCTGCGCCCGGGTGAGCTTCTTCTGGACGTTGCTGGCGATCTTGCCGGCCGTCACCCCCTTGCTGCCCAGCTCGGCCATCTTGCCTGCTCTTTTAACGGGCGGCTGAGAGCGCCGGGCCGGCGGGAAGGGGGGGAAAACCCGGCGGGAGACAATGGCACCGGCCGCCGCCGCCCGCCCCACGGCGCCGCCTTTTAAAGGGACAGAGCGCCGCGCCGCCTTAAAGGGGCCGCGCCGCCCCGGGAGGGGGCAGCAGTGGCACTGCCCGCAGGAAGCCTTCCTTAATTGTACCATTGCACAGGGCTGCGCGGTAGTAAGCGATCTTAGATAGATGATGGTGTGATCTGAGTGCTGTCTTTCCCTGCTTTAAGGGATTTGCACCACTAATTGATCATACATATAAAATTGATCATACGTGTAAAATTTTGTAACACTGCATCAATACTTTTCAAATTATTCTTGGACCTGAAGTGAGAAATTCACATTCTTGGGGATGGGGATTGTAATGAATCAAGGCCCTGATTTAAAAGCGAGCTGAAATGACAGCAGATTTCATTCCACACTTTTAGCTGCCCACTGTGGCACACAGGTAAATGCCCTCACCTAGCTCTCATCTCTTTGAAAAGTGGGGAAAAAAAAAAATAACTGACCAGAGTGTTCACAGGAACACTGGGATGGCTGATTGGTTTGCATGGAAGTCCGGATGCGCTGTGCTATTATATGCATCTCCACTATTTCCACTTGTGCACAATAGTTTGGATTCAACATAGCTGCACATGGTGGTTCATTGCTCCCATCAAGGAGTAACGTTGATGTCAAGAAGCACCACAGAAGATGCTGCACACCTACTAGAAGAAACCAACCGGGGCTGCACAGCGCTTTGCACTCCTAACTTCCCTGGAATTCTCAGTACCTTAGTTGCATAGTGTTGTCCTTAGCTGTGACCAGTATTTTAGCACTGTCGTCGCTGGCCCAGTGCACCCTGCCTCCTGTCTGCCCTTGACCTCTGCCCTGCACTCCTGACTGCACAGCACACGCTGCAGCCATGCCACAGCCTTCATCCAGCCAGGCCTCCATCTTGTTCTCCTATACCCACCCACTGTGCAAATAGATTTTGTGAAACTGATCCTTTACAACACAGGACAAAGTTCTGCTTCCTGAAAAATAGGAATCCTAATACTCAGCCCCAAAGTCTCCTCCAGTTCCTTACACTGGGACTTGGTCAGACTCCTTCCTAGCTGCTTCTGTACACTGGTCTTACTGTTTGTGAGTTGCCATCTGCTATATGAATGCAGCACCCAGAACATCAGCCAAAACAGCACTTGAAAGACAATATAGATATTGAATGAATTTGCATTTGCCTTTAAGATGGAGATGTGCATCTCTTACGCTTAATTAAATAGAAAGATGGTAGTAAAACTGACCTGTGTTTTGAGATGATTTCACAGTCTTTATTTTGCCAGATGAAAATAGCTACCTCCAGAATTTCACGCACACAGGGAATTAGTGTAGTACTCACTACTGCAATCTGAAGGAAGAGAAAAACATTGACAGTGATTACTTGAGTGAGCCAAGCCAGATTTTTCAACTTATATTTTACTTACTGTTTCCCATATCTGCTTCAGTACTATTTCTGCTCACTCAGAACTTGAAATAAAAACAATTGCCCCTAGAAACTGCAAGTAGAGAACCCACCATCTTTTTAGATAGAGTGCCTCTGCATTTCATACCTCTTATGTCAATGGCTTAAAAAAAAAAAGACATAATTCAGAAACTTGCTTAAATCTATGCTGTATCTCAGTTATGTTAGAAGGATGCCACTCAGAATCATACCACAGAACGGCTGAGGTTGGAAAGGACCTTAAAGACCATCCAGTTTCAATTCCCTTTCATGGGCAGGGCTGCCACCCACCAGGTCAGGCTGCCCAGGGCCCCATCCAACCTGGCCATAACCATGTATCATCTGGAAACACAATGAGATATTCTTTGTCTCTTTTCCTCTCTGAACTCTTCCTCTCCAACCAAAATTTTAAGAGAGAATGATGCACATGTTGTTAAAGTATTTGCCATATCAAATATAAAAGAGCAGATGCTTCAGGAACAAAACACATTCATCTGCATCCTACCTCATGTATTTGCTTCTCCTGTCTGTGTCCTCTCTTCAGTAAAACTGTTTTTGAAGGATTTTTGTTTATGTCCTTTCAAATGAAAATAGGTTGAGTCTGCAGCACATAAGCTGAAAAGAGAGTCCATAGAAAATATCAGACAATTGTGAAACAAAGGTGGCCAGACATCCATATTCACCACAATGAAAACTGATGACAAACTGAGTACATTTTTAAAGCTAGGATTAACAGCAAGCATCCATCTCACAGCATGAGTCATTTCCCAGTTGTTCCTGTGCTTGATTGGATCAGCACTACAGCTGCAAAGCATTTGCCAGGCTCCAGGTGTTGCACAAGAAGTAATCCCCTAGCATGATCTGGTTGAACATCAGCGTACTAGAACAGGCCAAACATTTGAATTATAAGCCATTTTTAACCAGCTGATATACACTGAAATATTTTGTTTTGTGGACAGGAGAGGTTTTTCTATCTATCATTCTCATGTCTCATATCTACCCACCACTGTCTGATCTCGTTCTTATAAATTAGATTCTGCACAAATGGAGTTTAAAGGCATAGAACTCCATACATCCAGCTCCTGCAATGAGATTCATTGAATTAGACAACTACGCATGCATGAAACCTAATTTGATACCCTAGGACACTTCTCTTAACTGTAACCAGCTGAACATGTCTAGACTGATCTAAGCTGAGGTCAGATAGGCATCTATAGTCACCTGAGAAATCAGTAATTCCAAAGCACCAGTCAAACAGATAAAATATCTTCTAGGAATGTCTCTCATCCCCCTTAGCTACAGAGGGAGATTACATGAATAGCTTAGATAGCTGAAATTAAGAAAGCCAGGTGGGTTATGAAACCTGCCTGCAGTCCATCTCCTGGGTGACAGTATGACTCATAGTTCACAAGTGAGAAAAGTATGACAAATACAACACCACAATGCACATTTTTATAGGATATACCTCACATTTGTTGGTTTGGGGTTTTTTTGTTTGTTTTTTTTGTGTGTGTTCTAAATAGATTAGCACTCTAATCAATAGCGCCTGTGTTAGGTCTGTGCCACATAAGTGCATTTCACTCCTCACTCATCAAAGACGGACGAGCTGCTCATCTGTTTACAGTTAAGCATACGTTTAAGTGCTTTGTGGGTTGGATTCTATCACTTTGTAGTTCAGATAAAATTTAGTGCCTTCATGGCACAAATTGTTACTTTTTTTTTTAATTCTTGGTTTTGCTAAATCTGTCCATCTGGGAGCAGAAAGCTTTTGGAATCATTCCTAAATATGAATTGGGATAAAATATTTTCTAAAGATTGATTTCAGCAATGCATCTTTCAGCATCCCTGACTTGAACCCTTTAATTGCAGCTTGCGCATTTAGAGCTACAAGCTGTGATAATCAAAATCTATCTGCTTCCCTGCTGTTGGTGGCAACATCTTTAATGTGAAATCAGTTCATCTCAATGAGAGATTTTTGAATTGGCTGCTTAGTGGCTTCTAACATTCATATGACTAAATGTATATGTTTCTTAAGTAATCCCAAGGAAATGTAACACATAATAGGTCTATAAATATTATGATTCTTTGTTAATATTCAAAGCTGAGGCTTGCATTTTAAACTACCCCAAAAGACTGGCTGCTTGGAGCAGTGGTCTTATTTTGGTCTGACTGGCCATAACACTAAAAGTCAGATGGCCTGAGTGCCAGCAGCACTTTTCTTGCTTTATGATGCCAGTTGAGGGATTTATTTAAAACACTACATCCAAGCCCTCAAAATCAAGAAATAACACGAGGTACACTATGTAGCAAAATATCATTAACTTAAAGCAACCTTGCTCTTAAGCAACTTCTTTACTACCTTCTTTCCGTTTGCAATCACAAGCTTTTCTGGGACAACATTCAGAAAGAGCTTGCAAACATAACTTCTATCTTTGCATTTAACTTTATAAGAACATTTGCCAAGGGTAATTCATAAATCACTTCCACCATTTCTTGGTTTGTCCTAGCATTCCTTTCTGACTAACTGTATTCTTAGACAAACTCCCTTTATTCTCTTGCAGGAAGATGCTGGGAAGGATCAGGAAGTTTCTGCCCTAATATAAGATAAGACTTTTCTGATTATGCTTTCTACTCCTTAAAACAAAACCAAGATGAAACTATTTTGATTTTAAAATAGTGTCTAGAAGCCATTCTCTCCCACAGCTTTCAAACTCACAACTTGTTGAATCTCTTCACTGTTAACAAGGATGAGAAACAGAAGGTGATGCTTTAGCAGCACTTCTTGTATCCAAACCACAAAAAATTATCTATGGCTTCAGCAGGAAGAGCTCCCAACTCAGCTTAGCTCTGAATTCTAAGAATTCATCTACATGTTAGTAAACTATCTAAGAAATGGAAATTAATTATAAATCACTCTACATATTCCTATGTCAGTATACAATTGTAATAGAATACATAGCCTATCTCATACAATCTCATAAAAGATATCATATCACAAGCACAAAACACCAGAGAAATACAGAAATATTTTTAAGAAACATACCTCCACAAGGTTCACATTGGTGATAGCTATACTACATAGACCTATAAAATGATAACACATGATGCAGTGTCTTCCTCCCTGCTTCCCTTTACTGACAACCTCAATTAATTTCCTTGGCAACAAAACTGAGCAACTCCTTCACTACAAAAAACTTATGAGAGCTATATCATCAGCATAGGCATATGCCTAGAAAATAAAGAGTGATGCATTGACAGTGCAGCCATCAAAATGGCTTCTAACGTGAATAACTCTTTGCTATTCCACTCTGGAGTATAACCTAAGCTCTAAATACTTTACTCAACTGCTGCCACTATGTAGCTGTTTCTGAATTTGGTCAAGAAAATTTTCTTTTATTTGTAGATAAATATTTGATCCGTGAATGACAATGAAATAGCATTGAGATTTAGATTTAAAATTACAAGTCTCCTAATTAGCATGCGTTTATCTCTCTTCACAAGTGGGTTATCTGACACTTTTAGATGTTATTGAATCCTCTGACATCTTGAAGCGTCCCTGCCAAATTTAACAGACAATACTGTGACTCTAAAAGTAAGCATCCTTGATGGTTTAATGAGTCACCATCTTGTGTATACAGACAGCAGAGTCATCAGCATGCTAGAAGGAACAAACATGTCGAGCTAAATTTCTCTTTTGTTTCAAAACCCTATTTTGGTTTTCAAAACCCTATTTTGGTTTTGGCAAACCAGAGGCAACTCTATCAGATAAACCTACCAACTGACCATCTAAAACTGTGGGAATTTTTCTTACCATATCATCGTATAAGTGACAGAAATGCACAATATTTCTTCTTTTCTATACTGGAAGCTAAAGAACAAGTCTGGAAATGTTGCAGTATCTCAACATTTTTACAAGGAATTTTACAACAGATGATTTCTAAAAGCCCCACCTTTTGGAGTAACATAAATGTGTTTTAATACAGGAAGAAAACTTCAAAGTCTGAATTAAAAAAAAAAATCTAAACCAAAGAAGGCCAGTCACCATTTCAACTTCTTTATATATTTTAAGGCATTCATGGTAGCTTCCTTCCCAGCATGCTTTGATGGTAGTGACATTGAGTCAAGCTAACAGAAGACATGAAACAATGCTTTTTTTTTTTTTTTTTTAGAGGTGAAGAGAAATTTAGCCTCTAAACTACAAAAATGTGCTGCCTGGAAACCACCAGAGCTCTGCTGTACAATACTTCTGGCCTGCATAACACCAGTCAGCTCAGCCAAAGCAAACTGCCTTGTAGTGATGTGATAATCCAAGAAGTCCTTCAATCATTTCCTTCTGAAATTTCACATTCCTTTTCTACATAGAAAAATGATGCTTTTTTTTTGGTTTTGTTTGTTTTTGAAGTAGTGGAGAACAAGGTTTGACTTTGCCATTAATGCATTATTTCCTTGGAAACATATTTAATTAATAACCCTATTTACAAAGCTCACAGCAAGCAAGAAATCTGTATTAATATAAATATATATACATATATATCAACACGTGATTTTTGGTTTTATACCATACAGGATGGAGCTCTGCAACAAGCATATTTTGATGAAGCCAATCAGATCAGTTATGCTTTTTAAAATGGCAAAAACAGCCAAAAATACATTTTCACTGACACAGAAATGCTGAGCAAATTCTTTGGACACAAGTACTAGTCCCTCATTCTCTCACCGCGTACAAAACATGCTGAAACATTGCTGTCCTTGATACCTGTTTCACTTAGTCACTTGTTTGCAAGACCACCACAAAAACCAGCAAAGGAAAATATCTTTTAAGTAACAGTTCTTATTCTTTTTTGATTTGCCATCCTTTTAATAATTATTTTCTGAAAACATTTAAGCATGTACCAGAGGCATCTTTGTCATAGTCTCCTGGTCCTGAGGCTAAAAGTCACTCTTTCAGTCAAGTAGTCCAACATTTCCAAAGTTTAGATGTAAAAACTACATTGACAATCTGTAATTTGGAGGGCAGTTTCATTTGTTGCATTATCTTAAAAATGCCTAAAATTAATGAACTTATTTCTTCTACCTTTTTTCTAACTCTAAGCAGTTGCAAATATTAATCATAAAAATGAGTTGGCCTAAGAAGGATTTTTTTCCATTCAGTTGTAGACAAAACAGTAGAAAAGCCTTTGGATCTTGACCTAACATATCAGAAAAACAGAAGATTATTCGTCACCATACACTTTTCCTTCATTTAATTCATCATGATTTTTACTTGAATCTAGCAAGACATATTCCTGCTTCTTACAACAGAAACTGAATAATAGATCACTATTTTCTGTCCCAGCAGACTAAACATAGTTTGCTATCTAGAATTTTCTCTAGCAAAATACCAAATAAGATTAATCTGCTCTCTCTCCTTCTCCATAGTTTTATGGGGTGAAAAGCCAACATCGGATGTCAAATAGTTATGAATGTACTTATTAGCAAATCAGACATCAATATAATTGTAGTAATTACAGGTATTACTCTTACATTCCTCTGTGGCCCTGTGTCACAGCATTAATCTCTACTATAGTCAAGATGACTGCATATCAGAAGATGCAGAAAGTGCATTTCAAAATTCTGAAATTATTGATGGGGCACATAAAATCCACAGTCTCACAAACACACAAACATTAAGAGACATTTGCTTTCTTAGAGTAGCATGGCTAAATTTGTTCTTTCATGTTTCAACTTAATCTCCCATAGAAAATGAATGGACAAATGTAGACATTCCCTGCAGTACTAGCTGGTGTGCTGATTAATCTCTTGCATCATGATATGAATTAGAAACATTTGCCAACAAAGATTAGCATCTTTAATCTGCAACTGATGGGATTTTTTTGAACCACCTTTAAAATTTGACCTCTGATAGAAGTGAGACAAGTGGCTGCTTGCTGTTTCTGGCACTGATGACCTATATACACTGCAAAACTAAGCTGACTAGCAACTGGCAAATGATTACTTCTTGCACAAATTTGGTGCAAAAGGTGTTATTTCACACTGCTTCATCTGAGAATTTCTGGAGTTTGATAGACTTATTGTTATTATCATGCATTTTAGTATTTGTGGATTTGAGTGATAACATAGAAAATGCATCTATACATGTCATAGTGAAGTACCACTTTACTTTTCAGTAGTAACTTAGACCAAGCCACTCCAAGATATGTATTATTAATTCCTTACTTACCTTTCCTATTCTCTAATCATCTAGAGTTAATGTTTCCATTCTCAAGGGATATGAAGTCTTCATAGCATTTGGGAATCTTCTTCCAAATTCAAGTGGTTACCCACCTTTATAAAAAGATAAAGATCTTCACAGTTTAAGCTACTGAGAATAAAAGAATCTTGTTCAAATGAGGATTTTTAATCTCCCCATTGTCCACATAATCAATTGTAAACCAAGGTAAGCACCAATTCACTTTAAAAAACAAAGAGTTGATAACCAGTTGCTAAAAAGAATCTGGTTGCTAATGTAAACAGGGCTACAGTCTGAAATGACACAACTTAGGAACTTCCTTCAGGAAGGTACTTAAAGTATCCCTTGTTATCAGCTTCCCATAAATCCAGGTCAAGGATTTCTCTTCTAGCACGTTAGAATCTCTAATGATCACTGCATGCATTCCATTTCATGTATATCCTAAATGTTCCATGTTACAGTTCTATTTATATATATATATATATTTTTTTTTAAGACCAGACTAATGTAACTGTAGATGTGTCAATGTTGATGTATTATGTATTTCTCCACCAATAATACATATGTTGTGTTAGTCAAGTCCTCTATCCACAGTTCTTTGACATTTTCCAGAAGTACTTCAAAAAATGACCTTTAGATTTTGGAATGCTTTGAAATTTCATGAACATCAACATTTTCTATTGGGAAAGATATCACATGAGGCTATTTTCAATAGCAATTGTAACAGGTCCTTGCAATTACATGTTGTTTTTTTTTTCCATGATCAGTATGAAGTATTTTCAAATGAGCCTCGCTTTATCTCATGTGATACCTTTTCAAATCTATATTTCAGCATGCACTTTAAACTGTTCAAATTTCCCATAAATGCCAATATTCAGACAAACAACAAATATGATGCATATCAAGTCATTTGATAATGGTCTACAGGAACACTTCTTGCTTATGACAATGCCATTTTTCTTTTATTTTCAGGTTACTGTTTTTGCTTTATATTTGACAGGCTAAGAGGTCCCCCAGCCATTCTGTTAGTTGAGTTAACAAGCAGCAATCTGAATGCAAACCCTGATCTGTATTGTTCATTTTATTAAACTTATCCTACCATTTATTGGTTTGCCATTTATTGGTTCATGAAGAGCAAGGCCTACACAGCTGGTTTTTTTGAAAAACAATTGTTGACTTGAGCAAAGCTGGGTAATTTTGCAGCTTATGTCCTGCATATGGGAAAGCACAAAAGTTTTTGCATGCTTTCAAATTTTTCCGTTTTTACCTTCAAAAATACAGAAGCAATGCAATCTGAACAAGGTTGCTCATCTCTTTCATCCATTGATTTATACAGACATTCTGGTTTTGGCTGATTTCAAATATTAAAATGATACAAGCAGACTTTATCCTAAGACTCAACTGCAGCAAATATTCTCTTGGAATTGTTTATCCCTTAGACACATCCAATATCCCTGATTCCAATTTTCCTTTTATCTCAGCAGGGGGAGCTGCTTGAGTGAGTTTACACTTCAGTTTAATTGTTTCCCAACTAGGTAAACACTTGGCAGCAAACAGTATGTTTCATGCATTGCCAAGACTGGTACAACATCCTTCAAATATTGTCAAAAGATCCACTGCTTACTATAATGCGGGACTGAAATTCACAATGGAACAAGGAATATATCCCTCTCAAATACTTCCTTTACTCTTACCTTACCTACAATGTAATCTCTTCAGAGTAGCATCTGTCTTAATTTCCAGTTTTGCATGATAACAGGTTAACTGCCAAAGCTTAATGATTAACGAACTCCATTAAAGTGAAACTTCAGCAGAAGGCATACAGATCTTCAAAGGCTGGATATTCTCTAAGGAGACCTATCTGAAACTTTGAACATACCATCCTACAAGCTATTTACAAAGTCCTATTTTAAGCAAGTATTCACAAAAACAAACACCATTTGAGCACATCTACGAACTTGCATATAGAATGGCCGAGAGTCTGAAACATTTAACAAAAGCCCTCTATCTTCAGGGAGCTATAGTAAGTTCATGGCTTTTAGCCATTTCTACTATTATTTTTCCTTCGGTACACAGCCAGTCTTTTATGAGGAATAATAGAAAAGCAGCACCATCTAGTGGTGCTAAAACCACACTGTAGGATTTTCAGAGCTAGCTTTGAGAAAAATGGCACAGACAATAAGTGGAACTCTCAGATTAAACTCTTTTTAAGATAGTGGTATGACATACATGTGGTTTGTTTTTTTTTTTCTTTGTTTTGTTTGTTTTTCAATTCAGAGTGAACACGAACATGGGAAATAATCAGGCATCTGCAAGCTCTGTTAAAAATAATCCATTGAAAATATAAAGGTGTAACTGTGTGCACTAATCACAAGAGGATATTGAATTTTGTATAACATATATTTATCTTTAATAGGTATACGATAGCTTTTTAAAAAAATATATGATGAACATGTGAAAACATAACACGAGAAGGAAAAACTGCATTACAAAAAAAAAAAAAAAAAAGGGGGTTTTGTATTGGTGTAAATAGCACAACCATCAGATGCCCACATTGCTCTCTTGCTTTATTCCATCTCTCTTTCTCCCTCATCTTATGAACAAACAGCCCGTAACTCACCTCTGCTGTTCTTTACCTTCAATCTCACATATGCTTCCACAGATCATCTGTGTGGCACAGCCCGAAAGCCTTCTCTTTCATGGCTCTCCTACTTCCCTTACCCAATCCTGTGCTTAGCAGAACAGCTCATCCACCTACCTCCCAGCATCCCCCCATTGCCTACTTCTCTCAAGCTCAGAGCTGCCAGCCGTGCTACTCTCCATCTTCACAGCCACATCAACACTGGGTACTTAAGGAACTTATAAGTTGTATTCACTACTGGCATAAAATTTTGCTGTGGTATGACTGCTTCACCATTGCTTTTAGATTCCTTTCAGGCCTATGTACATACAATAGAGTTTAAAAACAAAACAAACAAAACAAAACAAACAAAAAAAACCAGAACAGACTGACTGAATACAACAATTCTAATTCTAATTGTATAAATTATCATTAAAAAAAAGAGTAATTCTGTTAAAAAAAAGAGGAATTTATTACAGAGACAATAAAGGAATCTATGTTTCTTAATAACCAGTTGCAGCGTTTTCATTCATTCAGTTTACTACCTGGAGATACCTGCTTTGGGCAGCGCTGCCCTTTACTTTAAGGGATAAACTCTTGCAGGTATTTGAAAAGAATGTTGTATTTCCTCTCTCAATTTTCAGTCTCTGTATTGCCCAAAGGAACTCTTTAATTTTTATTTTTTTTTAAGATATATTTAATTGCTAACAGACATCCATGGCTCCTCTATCTCCTACCAAATCCAATTGGAAAATTTGTAATCAAGCTAGAACAGATTCATGCCCAAAAAAACAAGTTCTAATAAGCCTACAGTCACATAGCCTTCAGATGTGCCAGGGCTGGATATGCAAGCTAAACTACTGTTCTGATCTGCTTAAACCACAGGAAGGCAGAATAAAATGCATCATAGATATAACTCTTTCTCCATACACAGAAACTTTCTTTATTAACCTGATAACCCTAGTAGCCACATTACCTATTCGACTCAAGCTTCACAATTCTTGAAGAAATAATCAAACTGTACACAGCATTTCAGACGCAGTCTCGCCTATTTTCTTCCTAATCTCTACCAGACATGTTCATCTGATACCTTCTAGGCCACATTTTTCATCATTTCAACATACTTACAATTTATAGCCATGTCTACACACTTCGTTTTCAACTGGGGATCTCCTCAGATAAATCTTTTTATTCCCTAAAAACACATTTTGCTACTGAATTCTACCCCATCTTTATTACTATGTTCTATGTTGTTTTTCCTTACTATTTCTTCCTCCAATCTTTATATCATTTACACTCTCCTCTGTATTAAGCATTCATCATTAATCAAAATATGACATCATGATCAGCCCACATTATTTATGTAACTTTGCCAGCAACTTTCCTCCAATATGGCAGTACTTTCTTCTTATATAACTCTCCTTCAACTGGGTCACTATGCACTTTTAATTCTCATATTAATCCTTCTCTTTTCCAGACGAAAAAGTAATTTCCCATGCAATAATGAACTTTCCAGTTCTATCTAGGAAGTTAAAAACTTCAGGATACTGAAGAAAAACACAATTATAATGAGCAATAAAATAAGAACCAGAACTTATATATTCTGTATAAATACTTTATTATGTAAAAAAAGACAACTTACATGAATAGATGCTCTGTTAACACAAATTATAGGTTTTCATGAAAATACTGAAATCCTTTCAAGAGTACTTTAGAATGCCTCTTTCCTCTTTTACACCGCATTAGTTAGGAACTGGTATCAAGCAGAAAATACTGCTACATAGCAATGGTTGGTGCTTCCAAAAAAAAAACAAACAAAAAAACCAAACCTATAAGGAATCAGTATCTGGATTTAGGGTTTGGGGCTTTGGTCCTCAGGTCAACATAAAATGGCAGTTATGAAGTATATTCAACTCACTGACTGCACAAACCTTTGCAAAAAACATCCCCTTCAGGTGCCAGTTGGCTCTGGCAAATACTCTCCATTCTACTTCATATCAGAAATAACAATGGAACAGAAAATAAATGGCAAAAATGTAAGTTCCTGGAGGAAAAAAACCAACATCACCAGAATGCCAGCTCATTCAAGGAAAAAAAAAAAACAACCAACAACTTCCAGAAATTATCTGCTTATCCTGTAGTACACCTATATATGTATATGCTCAATGCAGTACCAACATTTTAAAGTCATGTAAACATTTAATATTCCCACAGATCCAATCAATTTTGTTGACGATTGTTATTTTAAAGGGATAGTTTTCTACTACAAGAACTAACCAAAGCACTACCAAAAAATATGACAATAATGGTTAGCTACATGAAATCTCATGTATACCATTTTAACTAAAGCATATTATTTAATCCATAACTTACCTTTGCCATTTTATAGTCAGATGTGAATAGAAAAATGTCATTTTAAACACCAAGTTGCACAACTTTCATCTTGGCACATCTGAATATCTATGATTATCAGTATGTAAACTGCCTCACAAACAACAGTCATAGCCTGACATGTAAACAGTTAACTATACATTATCATATAGATAATATCGTGTTAGAATAGGCAGGTTTGAGTGTTGTTGAAGGCACAACATGGTCCCAAGGTATAAGGTTTCTCTCAGAAAGAGAACGTAATGTTAGTGTACAGAGACAGGAAAATTTATCTGAAGACTGAAGTTTCATGCAAAAGACATCTCTGCTAGCTGTTACAGAAAAAATACAAGCAAAAACAAAAATACTTCTGTTGCCCACACTTCATATTGAACATCAGGAAAAAAAAAAAAATGCCTTCAAATACCTCAGTAGTCACATTCCCATCCTATATCACGCGTGTATCTGCCTATGAGTTCAGCACACTACAATAGGAAGTTTCCAGTTCTTACTGTTGAAGAACTGTGAAGATATTTAATAGTACTTTCATTAAATGATAAAAATGTAAGAACTTCTTCATTTTTCTTATTTACAGTGGATTTTGGCATAATGTTAGCTAGAACACTGAAAGTGGCTTGTGCTATTCCACTCAGCTTTTGCTTTGGTGATAAGACAATGTCTAGGTTCCCAATGATTTCTTTAAACTTTACGTGTTTTTTGTTGTTTTTTAAGGAAATTATATGGCAATATTTTATGGACACTGTATTTGAGATAAACTGTAAATTGTTTTTGAATTTTGAGACTAAAACTGATGCAAATTGTATTTTTTTTTCAATCTTTACATTTCATATTACTGTGTTAATATTTTAAATACATGTAGTGTAAATTTTTTTTTTTTTTTTTTTTTTTTTTTACAGACAAGAGAAAATCACCTAATTTTTAATGTTATGTAGAAATTTTTAAAGAACACATTTGGAGGACAAGAAACAAATGCACAAACTCCTAAATGCAGCTAATACCAGATAACAATTCTTTTGCTCTCTAATAACTCTCAATAACTGACTTTTACTATGAAATAGTGTAACAAAATCACTGAATGACAAAAACATGTCTGAGTTTTACTTTTTTTTTTCTTTTCTCTTTTTACAATGTATGTGCTGCTACAATTTGAAATACAACTAGGAGAATCCCAGTGCAAGTAGGAACTGTTTTAGCATGTATCTTCAAATGTGTAATTATCAATTAATTACAAGAGAGGTAACTTTTGTTATGTGCTGCTGGGTATAAGGCAGAACATAATACTTGGTCATATTGTGAAGAAACTACAAACCAGAGTACATGTTACCATCAAACGTCTATCAGATGCAAGCCTGTTCCCCTGAAAATCATACAAGTATTTCCAAAATATCTCAGTCTCGCTTTCTGTCAGAAAATCTCACATTGATGGAGCCTCCAGGAGTCAGAAGTCCATGGGTTTTGGCATGAACTGGTTGAGTTTTGGGAGAAATTTTAATCTCAAAATTCTGAAGCAACTGTAAAGACAAATAAGACAAATATTAGAAAAGCTGCAAAATTACAGATGAAGAATAGATGAAAACTTGGGAAAAGAAAATGTAAGAGACTGTCACAAGCAGTATCTCAGCTGTCAGTTTCATCTTTCTCTTCTGCAGAGTCTGAGTACTATGATTCTTGAACAAGAAAGAAAAATGGTGCAAAGTACAGATTACAGTTTAAAATCTTCATCCTCTGATTGAGGAAGACTCTCAAAAAAAAAAAATCAACAACAAAAAAACAAAACTGAGATCAGCTCTTTCTGAAGAATTTCAACAAGGTCAGGTTAAACCATCCGAGCTATCAAAGAAACTGAAGTATCCTTCAAATCTTGTGAGCCTTCCTCTAATGAATTTTTTATTTTACCATAAATCAGTATATGCAACTATAAAACAAATGAATAAAAAGCAAAACTTGGTCAGGGACAATCTGATGCACCATAATCATAATAATTCAGGAAGTGGAATACAAAAATCTCTCCTGAGCAGGACCAGTACAGTTCAACCACACAGGCTCTGTATACATTGGAATTTTTGTTCCCATACACTCAATGAAAGTGAGAGAACCAAAAACTCATCTCTTTTTTTGAAACAAAAATCATAGCAATAGTGGGCTAAAGCAAACTTCAAGACATTTAGCCCACCATTGTTTTAAGTTGAACACGCAGTACTTCTGGTATATATACTTAAACTTTAACAAAGAAAATACTGCAGCATTCTCAGCTTCTTTTCCTAGAAATCAAGCTATCTTCTCTCAGCCCTCTCACAATTAGAATATGAAACAATGCATTACTTTCATATATATCAAGGATATTTTAACTGTAGATGACAAGTTGAATTTTCTTCTGTTTTTCAGGCCTTTCATTTTTACTATCCTCCACCTCTTCCTAATTTCTTCCAATTTGACTGTATTGTCTTTAAAATGCAACTCAGAGTCAACTTTTTAATTCATATTTTACACTGTTAATGAAAAGACCAACCTAAACTAAATGTAAGAGTCTCCTACAGAATTTTAATACAGCACTTTCTCTGTTTAACAGCATATTTTTTTGACAACTACTGCCTCCAGCTACTTTTTTCAATAAGCTCTGCATGTATTTTATAGGTACAGCCATCTGGAAAAAAAAATTATTAATTTACTTGTGAGAACAATATATAGAGTGAGAAATATTTTCTGAAGTTACAAAATATGACTTCTATATCCATGGCACTAGATAAATAACTAAGTCAAGAAAAGAATTGAGAACTACCTAAAAAATTCTCATTTGTCAGTCATGCTTCACGTGTTTCTATGTTTAAACAACTGAAGTATTTTTGTGCCTGTAAATAGATTATGTAGCATTTTGTTTCCAGAAAGAGAAACATAGATATTTACTTATTTGACCTTCTTGTTCAAAAACCTGCAACTGTGTTTTGCTTCATTCAGCCTCCTAAGACTTATCTCACTCTGTTCCAGAGATAGATGCTATTTTTATTGAGATTGCTCTTCTTGTTTACCTGAGGAAATTTTAAAGGCAAATTTAATCAAGTTGTAGTTGAATAGGTATCATGTCTATCTACCTTTATGGCTAAGTAACTCTAGATAGTTTCTAAATCCTTGTGTTATGACGCACAATTTGTCTCAGTATTTGAGTTAAAGGGAGCCTTGTAAATGACAAGAAAAATGCAGCAGCTGTTAGAAAAGCTACAAATATTAAAACGTACTATACATTATGTTAACCTGTATGTAAAACAGTAGTAAAGTTAGAAGAAGGAAGAAGAAAGGGCAGAAAACCCAGACTACAGAGAACTCAGTAAATTAATTTCACTGTCATAACACAATGGTCAAAAAAAGGATATAAAAAACATTTCAACTCTTGAGTTCTTTGTAACCAAAATACTGCAACTGAGCAGGTAACCATCCTAATATACATTAAGGAAAATTTTCATTTTGCTTAAAATAAAAAAAACCTTCTGTGCTAAATCTATACATTTCCTTAATAATCTTACATTTAGTTTCACCTCATATAAAGAATTTTTCACCTGCACTGTAGTTTAACTAGTATGCTACACTTCAAGCATTATCATTTGCAATCTCTTTTGAAGGATGAGTGTTTGACAACACTCCAAAATATTTTTACACAATATTTTTGT
Organism: Perdix hodgsoniae; assembly: GCA_035772895.1. Taxonomy (NCBI): domain Eukaryota; kingdom Metazoa; phylum Chordata; class Aves; order Galliformes; family Phasianidae; genus Perdix; species Perdix hodgsoniae. The sequence goes on from JAPSGF010000050.1 coordinate 4,747,111, forward strand.
GCACAATGATATATAGAGAAATGGTACATGGGAAAAAAGAACCATAGCAATATATTTTTCTTCCAGTAATGCAGTCACACATTTCTAACCTGAATCAGTGCAAGATGAATTTCCAGTTCTGCTACTCTTTTCCCAATACAACTTCGAATGCCATAACCAAAGGGGATGGAACCAAAATTGTCTACCCTGTCCAAATTATCTTTCCGCAGCCAACGCTCGGGCCGGAACTCATTGGCCATTGGAAAATTCTCTTCGCTGTATGAAGTAGTATAATGACAGAGTGCCAGCTGTGTCTAAAGAAGGAAACATTTGTATTTAACCAACTCCAATATGCATTAAAAAAGAAAACATTTCTAAGTAAGTAAAATCAGATCTTTCAATAATGGAAATATGTAGGCAAAGTGCTAGAAAACTGACAAGGATAATGAAATGCTTTTTCTTTTAAATTAAATCCTAATATTTCAGAGAGGCATTATCAACTCTCTACCTGCAGAATATCAAGAAAAGTTAAAAGTAAAATGATAAGTGGGCGAAGAACCAAGTCTGAGAAAACAATAGCAACAGGTCAATTTTAAAGTCATCTTTTTGTCAGATACACAAGCATTATACTGTATTTTGTATATACTCTAGGTTGGTGATTTTAAATTAATGAGGTGCAAGTAACTGTAACAGATCACATCTCATATACAAAAATTAAACTGAGTTCATAGAATCACAGAACGGCCTGGGTTGGTAAGGACCTCAAAGATCATTGAGTTTCAACCTGCCTGCAATGTGTGCAAGGTTGTGAACCTCTAGACCAGGCTGCCCAGAGCCACATCCAGCCTGGCCTCGAATGCCTCCAGGGAGATGGAACATCCACAACCTCTCTGGGCCACCCACCATAGTGCACTACTGGAGTTCTCTCCAGAAAACTGCAACAGAACCTACCCCTTTAGGTATTAAGTATCCTCCAACAATCAAGTCTTTCTGGGTCACCCTTCCATTTCCTGGCAATACAGGATATAACCTAGAGACAAATATTTAAGTCTTTCAAGAGCAGTAATTAATACAACTTTAAACATTTGGTTTCCAACACAATATACATTCAGAGGACAAAGCGTTTTTTGTTTTTGTTTTTGTTTTTTTAAATATACTGATAACCTTAAATAAAGACAAGAAGACCCTGAAGCATTTGTGAGAATATCATTAATACCAGAGAAAAGTTATTTACAAGTAACTGGAAGTTGAGCTGTTTGCTCTATATGATTGTTACATATATGTACAAATACACAATCAGTTGTTCAAGCTGCAGATATTTTTTACAATACAGATTGCTGAAAAATGCTTGTTGATGTACTCTGCAAAATCCTCTTATTTCTCTCACCTCACTATGAGCATTTGGTATAAACACAAAAAAAGACCCAAACAATCATGTCACATGCCTTCAATTCAAGTCAAGAAGCTTAAATTGGCTGCAGTGGCACTGCAAAGTACCACTTTGTAGTGCAGGGAGTTGAGGGGAGTAGGTTGTTACAGTCCTATATACAGAATAATAAAGTGCAAATCTCAAGTTTTCAATTATCTTAACAGACATGCCCTAAATATTCAATACTACTTTTACTATACTGAAAAAGCATTTAACAACTATACAAACTATCTTATCTCATTGGTTGGGTATCCTTGAATACCATGATAAGTAAAAGCAGAAGGAGAAAACAGCAGTAAATACTAACACAAATATTAACATGGACTCAAAATTCTACAGTCATCTGAAATTACTTTTCTTAATCAATGGTTGATAAAACCCTTACCTCAGAGTTTCCTTCAGCACAGCTCTAATCAAAGGCAATTTGGGCACATCATGAGCAACAGGAGCTTGATCTTTCCCCAGCTTATTGATTATTTCCTCATAAACACGTTGTTGAACTTCAGGGTGCTTTGCCAACATATATATTGCCCAGGACAAAGTAAAAGAAGTCTAAGAAAGAAATCACTACCATCAAATCCAACAGGAGTAGATTAAAACTTCAAGTCAAGAAAAGCAATGAGTTTTCAGCTGTGTGTTGTTTTTTTTTTTTGGTTGGTTGGTTTCTCTGTGTGTGTGTGTGTGCGCGTGCAGTTATAAAACAGACCGGCAATGACTAATATCTGGATTCCATGGGATGTTGTCAGGCTTCACCACCCCCTCCTTCAGCCTTTTTTGCACCTAAAAATCCTCCACATATCAAAACAATCCATGCTGATATTTTCCTGGTAAAGTATTAAATATCAACAGAAAAAACAAATGCAAACAAAACTACATAAACAATACTGAAACATCAGCACACTCTAAACAGCAACAGATCAAATTAACTGTTTCCAGTGTTCCATCTTTCCACCTAACTAATCACTTTATGGGAAACAGGGTAAGAGAATACTGCTCAGAACACTATCAACCCATTTTAAGTATAGAATAGTCTGTTCACACCATCCACAAAACACAACTGTTATTACTACAGTAAACAATACCATACCACAGGAAGTGTCTTCTACTTCTTGAAAATTCCCACCTGAAGTTCTGGAAATGTTTTATTTTGGGCTTGCACTTAAGAGCAATTCAGAATGCACGTTCATCATAAAGGTAACCTCTAATGTCCTAAGTTTGAACTGGGATATAACACTAAAATAAATTCTCAGAAACTTTCTTTTCTTCTCCTTGTAATACTGAGTGACTTGATGGTTCCTTGCTAAAATACAAGCCTACCCTGTTCTTCTAAGAATAGAACTTCCTGTGATGTAAAAAGTCTCTTCCCAGGTCCTTCATAACCTCTTAAAAATTCTAGGGACAGCCAAAATGCCCTGCAGCCAAAAGCTGCCTTACAATTTTGTTGAAAGATTTTATAATCTTCTAACCCTCCAGTTTCAATGACAAAAGGAGCAATGAAATGACAGCAGAACATTGGAAAAAAAAGTTCCCTTAATTTCTGCCTTGTACTTAGAAATGAGGAAATCACAAGTGTTGTCCTCTCACAGAACAATTGTTGCCAGCTAGAAAGCTGAGTTCAACAGAAAGAGAAACTCTCACTGGCACGTATTTGAATGCTGTCCTTTTAATGTAATGAAAACTTTCTTACAAACTAGAAATGGAAAATTAAGAGTCTGAAAGATCAGAAAATGAATGAGTAACTGTGTTTTACTTAAGAGCCAGACATCAAAAAGCTCTTTAAACTCATAAATCCTTGGGATATTTAACCAACAGATCAGTCTTCAACATATAAATAAGCATTACATATGCTCTTTATTTTGGAACTCAGAAGTATTACTATTGGAAGTTTTTTGTGTTTTGTTTTCCTTAGAAACCTCATAAACTTTCTTAAACCAAAAAAAATCTGCATTCAATTATAAAGCTTTTTTTTTAAATAATAATAAAAAAAAGCTTTGAATGTTACATTACATTTCTACTTAATGTTTTTTACCTTAAGGCTATTAAACACAATCCAATATAGTATCCTATTAAATTCATTCTTTTTAATGTGTTTACAGTATTTTACAGTAACACTGTTCACTGATATTCTATATAACACCATATGCATTGTATATACAATACAATAAACTCTTACTTTTGTATTCTCATTGTCATGCTGAAGTTAATATAGTGATTCCCCATAACAGGGGAGAGAGAAAGGGAATACATGTACATGACCTTAATGTTTCTTCAAATACTCAAGAGGACAAATGCACCACTTAGTCTAGCTTGGCTCACTCAAATGGTTTTTATTAATGTAACTTACCTTGTACTCCAGCCTAGTAACACTGAGTCCCATCTGCACAGCTCTTTGTCTCAAACTGATTGAAACTTACCAGTACAAATAGGGGAAAAGTGAACTCACACCTTCCCTACATCAGTGCTGGCCTTATGGACTTCAGCAGAAACAAGGTGTCTGATCCAAAATGAGTGTACCAGTTGGCGGTAACCCATACGTGAAAAATCCTTTACCAATTTCTACATGAGTTTACTGATTAATTTTTCACACTAACTTGTGTCAGTCTTTTGTATTGTGGTCTACCTAAAAAAGCACAGACACCAATCTGAGATTCAAAGCATAAAAAGAAAATGCATGAGATTTGAATTTAAAGACAAATGCCATTTTGTCCATCTAATAAACCGTGAAACTGATGGGATCCTGTAAACTGCAGCTAGAAAAGAACATTATTGACTTTGTTAATTTTCTGTCATATGAAGATATAATGACATAAATGTATCAGAAATCATGCCCTTAAAAACAGTATACCTTCCCACCCCACTCTCATACTCTCAAAGGTACATGTGAAAGGTACTGATTAATAAAAACAGTGTGCACAAGAGAAGTGATAACAAGCTTACTGTGTCCACTCCTGCCAGGAGCATTTCAGTCATATTGGCATAAATCTCCTCCAAAGTAAGCTCCTTACTCACGAGGAGGTACGTAAGTAGCCCACCGTTCACTTCTTCTCCTTGATCCAGTTGAGACTGAATAGACTTCAGTTTGTTGTCAACATGAATTTGACCTTTGGGATTCAAAAAAATTGTTAAGTTTCTGTTTTTATTTCTCTTCTGTTTCAGTTCAGTAAAGACAGTTGTTTCTTCTGCTATACATTACATAGCCCCAAACAGATAACATATTTTTATCTATTTTTTAAGTGTAAAGATAAAAGAGCAGTTAGTGGTACAGGTCTCCTTGGGGACTCACAGTGAGGAAAGCCTGAACTGATAGAAACAACTTAGCTCACAGCATGAGAACACAGCATGGGGAAAGGACACAAGATGCAGATTCTGACTGGGGGCAAAGGAAGATCAAGGTTGAGTTCTATGCCCACTTAAGTGGCTTGTTTTCTGATGACTGCAAGAAGTGGCAAACTGTGCAGAATGATGCTGCAGATCAACATGCAGCAGCTGTTTCATGATGTTAGCAGCAACTTGGAGGTCAAAACTACAGAACTGAATCACAACAAAGACAAAAATGAGGGGCATCAAGTGATAACAAAAATTGAAAAACTTCAGCGAGTGGTAACTTCTGAATTATTTTACCCATATTCCCATACAAACTCGACTACAAACAGCATCTTCAGTGAAGCAAGTTCAAAGGTGAAAACTCCTCTGAAAGTTAATGTCTCATGAGCTTACAACAGGACATGAACCAACATACTCCTTTACAAAACTACACAAATAACACACATCATGTAGATTTTTACTGTCCAATTCCTCTTTCACAAATAAATTAAAGAAAGAAGCTGCAACACAAGTTTCGTATGGAACAAATTCCTCAAGAGCAGATTCATCTCTGCGCTCAGGATACAGCTAAAATCTGATGTTGGTTTTAACCAACAGAAGGGAACAACTCTTTTACAGAAAACACACCTATGCATTAAAAAGATTCCCTAATGCTTATTGTAGGTAGTGCTCAGTACATACAGGCAGATTAAAAATGAAGAAACCAAAGAATCTGCTCTCAAGGTAATCTACACATACATACCAAGAGAAACACTGTTAACAAAATAAATACAAAGATGCATGCAGCTTCCTAACATTAGAGACAGAAAGAGGGCTCAGGTTTTTTAAATGCTGCAGTGTAAGACAGTATGTTACAAGGATAACTCCTCTTTTTTTTTTTTTAACTCAGATGATTGCAACTTTATGAACCAAGTTGCAAAAAAATGTTTTATATATACACACTGCAGTACAGCAGTATATTTCTATGCTAGTTTCTATGCTTATATATGTATACACACACACACTTCACAATGAATTTAATGTTTCTTTTTCTTTTTTTTTTAACTTTTTTTTTTTTTTTTAACTTTTTAGTCAGTTTTAGTGGCCATCATTCAGAGTGCCTGAATGAAATCTTGCTGAAGTCAACAAAACTAATTATCTTCATTAAAATTTGAGTGGCTTAAAATAAAACATTTGCAGAGAATTCAGACCTGAGTGAAGACTGAGTACTGAAACAGATGAAGACAAAAAAAAAGAAAAAAAACAAAAACAACATAATATAGGGGTATATTTAAAGCACACTGGAAAAATAAATTCTTTTTAAACAATACATTTTCTTGAAAAATTGTTCAGTTTAATACAAAACTTACTCTTAAATTCTATACAGATCCAAATAATATCAGGAATTTCTTGATATACAGCCTAAACCTTTTGTTGAATTTCTCCATAGGTATTACTCTAATAATTACTTAATATTTCACATGGAGTTTTGTTGTATTATTACAGCATTTCTTCTGCCTCCTTTAAACTGCAGAAGAGAAATTTAGCAAGCCCTGTTCAAACACACAAAGCACCTGCAGAAATACAGTGAAACTTTTTCTGCTATTAAATCTTACTAAATTTGAAGAGTCCATCCCAGGATCTGCAGAACTCTCTCCAGGGTTTTGGAATAAATGGACGAAGCCATCTGGGAATGGCACCTGCATACATTGTGGTCTTAAACATACTGAACATCAACTCCAGAGCTTCAATATATTCAACAGTCTGTTGGGGAACGTTGTTTTCCAGGCAGCCCAACCTGCATTCATACAGAATAGTAGCCACACCTGCACATACGAGATCAAAGAATTTGCTATTCACTTGCATATACACATATTAATAAGTTGAGGAATTTGAATTCTAATACAATGGAACTACCTTCAAAAAACCTGTAGTTACTCTCACTGCAGCTGTAAGTAAATAAAAAATTAAAATATTTTAAAAAAAAATCCCAGCTAGATATTGACACAATAGCCACTGTCTTTCTGCAATAACATTTAGTATGAGAAGATATTCAGGAATTACAAGAGAAGCAGAGCAGCCCTCCAGCATGTTTCCCACTGTAACATGAATTCTAAGCCTGATAGCCTCTCCTCTGAACACATAGGGAGATGTAAGTCCGAAGATACTTCTGGTAACTGGTGATAATGCGGGAATTTCTACTAGTGCCTTTCAAGATCCTGATAAACTAGTAGTAAATGGATAATTGGTAGAAATGAACAGATAATGAGCATATAGCACATTACAGTGATTTCACTGCACACCATATCAATATATTCTACTTGGCCCTGAAAAACAGCAGCTATCAGACAGTACTGCAAATGACAATACTGATTCCTGTTCATAACTTACTATGATTTTCTCACGTGATTTTTTGCAGTACTGTAGTGATTGCCATTCAGAATCTCTTTTTTACTCCCCATCTTTCCTATTAATAATGGGTACAATAAATATGATGCTTAACTTCTGTCCTGCCCTCCATCAAAGACCCCATGAATCCTCAAGAATATACAGGGAGATACAGAAATTTTCAGCAATTTCTATTTACTTCTGGTTTGGTTTTTTTGTTTGCTTTGCTTCATATTGCTTCTTTTCTGACAAAAATATTTGCTGGAATCTGGCTATTTTCACATACTCTTCCTTCCCTAGCTTTCGTCCCCCGGAGATATTTTCATATGTCTTTTATTTCTCCCAGGCATCTTTCAGCAACTGCCAGTTCATATGCATTCTTTTATTGTTTAGATAGTCTTTTTTTTTTTTTTTAATCTGACATATTGGGTTCCCTGAACAATTGACAGTGAGTTAAGTCAAAAATGCAGTTGATATAAGAAAGAAACAATGTATGTCAGGCACATAATAAATGAAAAGCTAGAAGAATGTGAGGAACTTTAACCTACAAGTTGAAGTGAATCTTTGAGCTCAGAGTTTAAAATCCCATAAAATTTATAACTTAGTTGAATACCATTTTTAGATATTACTGATGTAGAACAGATTTCAATTATTTTTGCCAAGCAGACAGCTATTTGATGCAGCATCTTGAGCAATTTGAAAGTTTTTGCAAAACTCAAATTCTTCAGCTGCATGTCTGTAAAGAGTGTCTGTATTTTTGAAGGTATGACATATAACGAGATCAGTTCGTATGAAGTCAGTTAAAGGAATGTGTGAAACCTATCTCACCATTAGATCTCTGAAAGAACTCACAAAATCCCATACTAGCTCGGGCTGAATTTCAATCTAGCACAACATCATCTCGCTATTGGTTGCAAGTGCCAGGTTATTCTAAGGCAAGCATAACAATCTCACACTTGGTGTGTTGTAGGCAGGAAAAAACATTGCCTTTTCTCCCAGTATATGATGAAAATTTAGATAGATCACACCATGATTGCCTATCTGTAATTTGGCCAGTGGTGTATTAAATTGACATGTCTTTGAATTCAAACTGATAGAAGGTTTACACTTCTGTTCTTGAAATGTAGATAGAAACAAGGAATACTGGAAAGCAGTCATGGCCTTGACTGTACGTTCTGCCTATATATCAGCATTTCCACAGTAAATGTTAATTAACACAAAGTATCTCTTTGGATTGTACAAAGCAATTCTACCAATATCCATTTCTTTAAGCTGTGAGAGTTGCATATGGACACAAAATATCACAGTCCCCATTTCAGATTTATCACAATGAGATAACAGTAATTTATGACCAAAATAGCTAAACACAACCACGTTGCTTTGTATTAACTCTTCTTCATGGGTGTTACTCAGCCAAGACTTACCTTCCATTGAGTACTTGAAGAAAAGATTATTAACATTGGTCACTGTTTCCCCATCTTCCTCTTGACTTCTGAGGGTGTAGATTCTTTTAATTAAATCTGTGATAACTTCATTGACTCCTCCAGAGTAAATCGCCACATCTTTGGGTTTCAGAATTTTTTGCCTCAGTACACTTCTCATTTTTAGCCACTGTTCCCCCTCTCTAGAAAAAAACATTAATAATGTCTATACAAAATTATTCTTAACAACCACTAACTAGTAAAAGCTCTGTCATGATGATCATTTATGTTTTCAGAAGAAAAATCAAGTAGTGAAATGAAAACAGTGGAGGTATAACATACTCAGTATTTCTGCCTACATTTTTATTTCATACGTACTGCATATTTGCAAACTTTCCTTTAGCTGACATATGTATTGAAATCTTTTTAAATTCTGAATTGTAAAGTCTGCATGCTTGATATAAGCAGAGTGGCTCGGAACAGTGATTGCAGGGATGTCTTTCAGTTCCTTCTGAAGACAGGCAATTATCTTTAATGACAATTATTTCAAATCGCAGTGTATTCCAAAGAAATTCTCTCTCACCTTGAGAAATGCTGCTATAAGGTACAGAAGCTTACTGGCCAGCAGCAAAATTGAATCTCTTTAGTGTCTCTTTGGGGACACCGAATATCTCAATTTAAGCTCTTCTTACACAAAATATCAAGGAACTGCTGGCTTGATTCTGCAGTGCAATATGTATTGCCTTTTATCACCATGGAAAAAATAGACTGGCCATGGCTCAGGAAAACAGTTTTCCTCTAAATAAACAAGCAATCTCAGTGCTGACTGTGGGCAGCTCCCAGTAGCAATTAGCCACACACCCACACATTCACTGTCAGTTTATTAAAGCTTTAAAGATGGATATCTTTTCTACAATCCAGCTGCACACAAACATATATCTGCATAGGGATGCATGATGGATTTACAATGCAGTGACTTCTCTACTTTAATCCAATGAGAGAGAACTTTGGTGAACAATAAAGTAAACCCAAACCAGCATCCACACAACACGCTACCAACTGGATACTGTCATTTGGATTTGAAGCATAAAATCATGTTTGTGCAGTGCTATGCCAAAGCTAGTGTGCCCTGCTCCTGTATACTGCGTCCAGATAACCAATACCTAGAAATGTTATTACACAAGGTAGCTCATTCCACTGTCAAACTACACATCATGATCAACTTTCTTAAAAATTACAGCATAATGGAGAAGTCACTAAAAATTAATTCCCTCTTCACCCTGCTAACCATACGGATATCTACAGAATAGCCTGAATTCTCAGATGACCTGTACAGTCCTTCAGAAAAATGATTCCATTTTTACAACAAAACTTAGAAAATGAAGGCATAACAGAACTCACGCTGAAATTAGTCCTGTAGCTCTTCCTCGTAAGTCTCTGTATTCCTGCCACGATTCCATGTTTGCTCTCTGTGGTGCTCTACCTTCTGACCGGAGCACTTGAGCAACCATATCTCGATCTGCAATGGATACAACAAACTGGGGACCAAAGTGAGACTTGAAGATCTTTCCATATTCCTGAGTGTGTTTTTGCTACAACGTCACCAACAAAGAGAAACAGAAGTAAAATATTACTAAGGAAACTGAGAAGGAAGCTGACAATTTGTCACAAAGTGAATCAACTTATCACACCTAGGACTTGACTCCTAGCTTTTTAGCCATGGAATGGTTTGAAACATCACAAGAAAACATCGAAGTATTACTGGGAAAAATCCATAAGGAAAATACAGGGCTAACAATGACTGAAAATACAGCTCTAAGGCACAAAATCATTGGTGCAATAAACTATTGAAAAGAGGAAGGACATTGGGCATTTAAAAACACATTTATCTTCAGATCAAATACACTAGAATATCTCGGGGGGAAAAAAAGAAAAAAAAAAGAAAAAAAGAAAAGAAAAAACAGGGCAGTATGTGAATTTGAAAGTATAAAAGAGAGATACCATAATTCACTTTTAATACCTTTAATGTACATACTGCAGCAGTTTACAAAGAAATACTTATACTTTCTTCCATCTAAAATAGCATAGTGACAATGTAAAAAGCCAGTAAAAAAGCCCTTCATTTTGGGACACATTCACGAGCAGCAAATTGATGACATAGATTAATTCTGAAAAAGGAAGAAAAAGTTGAAGCGTTATTCCAGCAGAGAGGTTTGTTTAGCAGTTGATTCATGAGTTGTATGATTCAAGCTGGAGGTGAGCAACAGGCCATTAAACATTAAGTGCATCATTGTCTAAGCAAATTTACTGATTATGTTCAACAAATTTAATTCCGATGTTGTGAAATGAAACACAACTCCCAGGAACTCATTTGGAACAGAGGTTCAACATCATTCTAAGGAAAAAAGCCTGCAAAGGAACAGTCAAAACCATATGAGGACTTAAATTTAAGACTGTTTAAGATCTTAAAGATTTTACTTCTGTGTGAATCAGCAAAAGTTAAACTGCCCAAAGTTTGACACATTACATTCATCTAATGTAAAGACATCTGCTTGCAGAATTACGCTGGTTATAAATCAGACAAGTTCGGTACAATTAAGCTAGTGAAAGTCCAGTGGTGAGCAAGATTAATTTATGAGATATTTTAATCAGTATTTCTCAGAGATGAAATGTTCAATTGCCACAAGTAAATTTAAGACACATGAATCACTTTCTACCATATGATACCAAGTGCCTATAAAAATGTAGTTCCTTTTGCCTACTTTCCAAACAAAACAAGAGTTGTGCAACTGTGGTCTCTGCCAGTCTCCACTTAACTACTTTTGAAACACATTGGCCAATTTCAGTCAAGTTTAAACAGGCAGTTAAATCTCCTACAACTATATTTTTCCCATTTTCAAAGATCAGCATCTAGATTCGAACAAGACACACACATTTGCCATTCTGACAAAGGAAGTGCTGCAGTAGGAAGTCAACCATGACCACTCCTGCTTGGTCTCCTGTTAACCAAACATACATGCAGACCAACGTATAAATTACAAGCACTCCCAAAATCCAAAGCAGCTCTTGCCCCAGAGGAATTTCAAGGGATGTTGAAGCTGAGCATGGAGAGAAATGAGACCATGAGTCTTTAAGATAGGTGTGTTACGACACAAATGGTGCAAGGAAAAGGCAGTGGCGTGAGGGGGATACCAATCTCAGAATGTCAAGCTCATCACATTTTGTAATAGAGCTGTCTGGTTTTTCTAATGATTGTGAGGGTGACATAGGAGATTGAACTTGAACAGAAAACAAATTGAGTATCAAGCCCTTCAATCAAATAAATGAAATATCAGTTCTCAAACAGAAATGAACAAAGACAAGGTGTTTGGCCTTCTCTTGCTTTCAGCAGAATGGTGCTCAGTATTAACCTGATGTTTAAAGAAATGCCTGGAATTTCTCTTCCATATTTTCTATCACAACACAGGTTTTCTTTCCCTCATTCCAGACCTTAAAAATATTACAGTTTAATGACTCACATACCACTCTCACACCACACATTCTTTCATATGTCATAAATTCTGTAAGCATCCAAACCCTTTCCCCTCTCCTTTATTTCCTTTATACTCAAGTAGTACTGATGAGACACAAGATCTGATCCTGTCAAATTAGGAATACATTCCCTTTATCATAATTGCTGTAAGCATTGCTGCTTTGGCCAGGACTAACTGGAATCATGTTACAGAGAACAGAACCTCCTTTGTGAAAAGCCCAGCTTTCCCCACCCCTCCTGCATATAGCCTATGAGCATTGCTGCACACCAAAGGACACTGCTTAAGTAGCTCTGCTGGTTACCAAAGGGTTTCAAATTAATTCATTCCTGATGTTCACTGTATTGTTAAATTTAACACTGTTATTAAGCTGGCTAATGCCTGCTTGCATGCAGCATGTGTGCAAACAGGCCATCTGTGACTTGCAAAGTGATTTCTGAGACTACGTAGGATAAAAACCAGCATTGCTTTACAGCTCCTCCTCATCCTTCCTCCTGCTTTCCCCTCTGTGAATAACATTCGCTGAAGAGGTTTTCTGGTTCAGAGCATACACTATTCACCTATTTTTATACCCATTCCAATACTTTGACGCTTTTCGATGTTTCAACTTTCATATTTACAACAGCGAAATCTTGAATTCAACATGCAAGGTATTTTTTCGGTGTTACGGCATACGGAGAGCGCCTCACAAACTGGGCACCACCACAGCAGCAGTGAAAATAAGGAAAACCTTTAGCAAATATGATTAAGTTTCATCTGCACATAGCCGTTATTAAGTAACTAAGCAATTAATTCACCAACAGCTCAGATCACAGGGCAGACTGACTCTTCTTTTTGGGGATGCAAATGATAAACACACCACGGTCAAAACTAAGGAACGTGCTTGACTTTTTGTTCCCCAACCTCCTTTATTTCCAGCTCCTTTCAAGATCCCGGTTTCCAGGTTCCAAAGCCGGATTAAGGGCACTCGCACACCCGACCCAGGCTGCCCCCCACCAGGGGTGAGGCCGAAGCGCCAAACTGAGAGGTACCACCCCCACGCCAGGTGCCGGCGGCCCCGCTCTCCGAGGAGGACCCGAGGGACTCTCGGCGTCCCCGTGCCTCCCTCCCTCAGGCAGCTCCCGCCGCCATCACGCCCCGCTTCCCGCCCGCGCGCGCCGCTGGGGCCGCCGGAGGAGGGGGCGCGGGCAGGGGTTGGGCAGCGCGAACCGCGACCGTTGGTCCCCCCTCCACGGCCCCTCCGGGGGAAGGTTTCAAACCGCCCGCCTCCCGCTGAGGGGAGGGCCCTGCGGGCGGCCCCTCCGCAGCTGCTGGGGGCCAGGCGCGTCCACCGCCCCCTCCCTCGGGGGACCCGTGTAGCCGAAGTCTATTTACGTAAGGAGAGGCCAGGGTGGAAGCGAGGGGCGGGGAGGAAAAATGGTCTCTGGGCACACGGCAGGGTGACGCCGGGCTGAGATGAAGGATGGGCAGAAGCCCCGGCGGGCTGAGGCACCTCAGCCGCGGCACGGCCTCGCCTTCCCAGCTCCGCCGCCGTAAACGAGCGGGGGAAGCGCGCGTCTTTGAGGCAACCCGCTCGAGAGGTGTTCCGTTTTTCCTTTGAGAGCCCACGGCACGCACCTACGAGCCCCCCCAAAAAAGTAAACGTGAGAAAGGGGAGAGCCGAAAGCCGGGTGTGCCGGCGAAGCGGTGGCCCCCCACGTATAAAGGGGAACCGCCGAAGGCGATGCCCGCAGAACCCGAAACAAAAGTGCTAAACCTCGAGAGCCGAGGAACACGGAACCGAACGGGGACCTCCTCGCCTCGGCTCTTTCATAACAGCAGGAACGCGGCGATGCGGGAACGCGGCGATTAGGCAACGTTTTGCGAGGGGAGAGAAGGAAAAGTTCGGTAACGCGGCGTGAATAAAGCCCGAAAGAGCCGACTGAGCCGTACCTGGATCTCGTGAATGCGGCCGAAGCCGTCCTTCCAGAAGAACTCGTAGAGATTGTAGAGGGTGTTGGGTCCGGGCATTTCGTGCAAACTCTTCACCCTGCCCAGCTGCGGGGAGGGCTCCAGCAGCTCCCCCGGCCGCGCCGCTTTGTTCCCCGCGCCGCTCCGCACCTCCAGGGATTGACTGCCCGACAGCACGGGCGCCTGGTGAAACCTGCTGACAAAAAGCGCGTGCTGGAAGTAAGTCCTCTCGGATTCAAGTGTCTGCTTGCATTTCGTTGTCAGAACTCTCGTCAGGAAAGACATGTCTTAATTTCAGGAAAGTCCGCTTTTTTTTTTCCCCCCCTGCAGCTGCTTTTTATTTGGTTGTTCTTTCTTCGCTGCCTGCTTTAACTTGTACAAGCAGCACTACTCCAAACTCTTACTGCATGAGCATCAGTTTACACAGACCATTATTTAACGCTCCCTCCCCTAGGGCTGGAAAAGGGGGGTGGGTCTGGGATGAGACTTGAATAGAACGAACCTATTATTTCGTATAATTCAAATCAGATAAGTTTGCCCATTAAGCATGCAGTCTAAGTTTACTTTTTTCCTCTTTCCCCAGTTGCTTTGGCAAAATTTCACACGTGGGTTATCCCAACTTTCTCCTTCATTAAAAAGGCCCCAAACTCACCTTCTCTCCACCCCTCCCATATGTTAGAAAACAGTATTTTCTGTGAGAAGTTCACTCAGTACCATTTATCATCCAAGAACATATATATGGAAACATTGCTCCATCCGCAGAAAACAGCAATGGTTTTCTACAGTAACATTGCAAACTTACATTTCTGTAAGTTACAATAACCAGGGATGTTATTTGTATTTCAGAAGGGTATGTTTGTGAAATGATGTACCTTGTGTCAACTCTTGTAGAAAATATCCAGTGTCTTTCAACCATGCACAATGTTCACCTCACCTTTTCCTCAGTTCATCTATCTGTACAGGTCTGTAATCACACACAGAGAACTTGAGCTCTAGCCTGTAGATCAGCTTGTTTTACACAATTTCAAAGTCCTTTGTTCTACCCTCATACCCATTTCTATATGCTCATGGAAGTATTAGTGATATTCTGTAAAAACTTAATTAGCTTCAGAAAAGGTGCGCGAGAGATCCAGCTTAGTTACAAGTGGATCAGAAGCTCTGGTAAAAACAGGGGAAAGTTTAAGGCAAGATCCACGTTTCTAGAACTTACTTTACCAGCAATCTAGTCATGACTATGTTTAGCAAGCTTCAAAGTTATTTATTTTTGTTTTCCCTACATTCTCTATGTTTTTGTACATTTGTATATTGTATTATATAATATTTGTATATTTGGTGGCACAAACCAATTAAGATTTGTGTACGTGCTTGATTTTAGCATTGAGAATAAAGTCTACATCCCGTTAGGCATCAACCTTTGTAAGCAGAGCATTAAACGTTTCAGAAATAAAGTGCACAGGATAAATAGCATCTATAAAGTATGCACTTGTTTAAGCTAAATTAGTATCTTTAAAATAGGCTTCATGACATTTAAAAAGCCCAGAGAAAAGCAACATAAAAAATTAGAAGCCTTTAAAAATGATAAATAGAGGCGGTGGAGTTTTTTCATGTGACATTCATGACTGCCAGAAGCATGACAACAGCATACAGATGTATACATCTTTTGTTAAGATGCATATTGGAAGAAATAATGGGCTTAGTTTGCAGTTACAAGTGTCTTGGATAGATTTTCAGATAGCCTTGCTACCTCGGATATCTCTGGGTTCTCTCACACATTTCATACTTCCACACTACTTCATGAGGTCATGTAATTGCTCTTCACTAACTTTGTAAGAGATTTAATAAACATCTGTTGGGCACAGTCTGGGTGCATCACATTCTAGATTACCTTTGTAGTTTCCCTTTACTGTCTATGTTTATGCCTGGTGTAGCTATGTTACTTCTTTAACATTTGCCTAAAGATGGTTTAGGAGACACTTTAATTTATAAAACAAATGGTTCTGGGAAAAAATATAATTAAAAAAAGCATGTAGATGTGATGATAAACTTGTTCTGACTTGTACTGAAAGGTAATTTTGTGTCTTGCTTAGGGACAGTGGAGGAGAAAAAACAAAACAAACACAGGGAATACCTCTTAAAGCAAATAGTAGATGCGCTAAGAGATAGCAGTAGGAGGAGTTAAAAAGAACAGGAAGATAGACAGTTGTCCTACAGAATGGAAAGGACACATCAAACTAAATCACCTAGATTACATTGACCATATTCTAAGAACAATATCCAAGATATTTAAAGCTGTTGAACAACTGATGATGTCCCCACATGGTAAGTCAACAAATAGAATGAAAACAGCATGAATTTACTTTGCCAGGAATACTGGTATAACTCCATAGCTATACATATTAAAGGTTACAACAGAATTTTAAAAATAAATTAAGATCAGTACTAGAAGCTTAGAAGTGATTTTTGTTTTCAAGTTTATGCAGTAGCTCTCCAGCTTTAAAAATTGATTTTCATGTTCTAATCTCTAGATCGAGTGAGAGAATAAATGCTCCTCCTGAAACTGCTTCTCATGTCTATTAATATGGTATTTTATATCAGTCTCACATCATTAGTATCCTGTAAAGCATCTGCTTCTATTCATATTCTAGTAAGAAACTCAGATATACTACATACTGTAGGGCTTCAATCTTGCAACTGGCACTAGCTCTCTCTGCTTGTACATTTTTTTACTTAATTCCATATTTGGGTATCCGGTTCCCTCCCCCCTACCCTTTACTTTACAGTGAATTACCTCTTCTTCACAAAATTAATTATAAGAGAGTTTCTGTAGCCAGTCTACTTGAAAAAGAGTTTCAGAAATTTTGTTTTCTATGAACTTCACCAGAACAGTACCTATTTTTTCTCAGGGGAGTTTCTAGAGGTGGCAGTAGTCCCTGCATAGGAACTATGTTGTAATCCACACTTTCACTCACGCATCTAAGCAGTTTAGTTCAAATTCATATTTAATTTCTCTTGCTGTGTGTTTGAAAACAAACAAACAAACAAACAATTCTGAAACACAATGTATTTGAAATACGTAAACAGAGAAAATGTAATTTCAGTAACAGCAGAGCTGAAGGGAACACTAAACAATGTTCTATTCACTTCAAGGGAGACTAAACCATAGAACTTGCATACAATGTATAAGAACAATATATAATACCATACATATAATATCTTTCAATCATTCTGTGACTGCCTGCTATCAAGTTTATCATAATAAATCTAGTTCTAGGAAATGAAAAACAAACACCTACATATCTCTGCTACTTGGATAGAATTTTTAATCATTTATTTAAAGATCATGCTCAACATTAGGAAGTCTAAGAAAGGTTCTCCCGTTATTCACATGCACACGTATTAATATAAAAAACAAAATGCAGGAAAAGTCAATGAATTTGATTATTTTTGAGTAACGTTATCAGCATTTAAAGAAAAGACAGAACAAATGTGGCATTTGAGAAAAGAGACCTAAGACATTCATGTGAGACACCTCCACATCTGCTTACTGTCTTGTATTTTTAATGATTGGGAATTAACAAATAATATCTTAACCCATTTCTCCCAAAATAAAAATGCTGAAGAATCTGCTTGGAAGCAACAGTTGAGTGTAATGCAAATTAATGAAGAAAACACAAAACAGCAATGACAACTAAAATGTAACTTTCTTGGTTATAGTAGAAGAAAAATTTAAAGGAGAATTAACAGTGCAGTCCCATGTATCTGTACAATGGGCTCCTTTCAGGCACGAGTTGACTGACATCCATAGTAATATAATTTTTACTCAGTGCACAAGGTAGCCAATAGCTTTAAAGTCTTGTGTCAGCAAAAACCTGGTATCAGTAAGCCTAAGAGGCCTGCATACTGTAGCTTATAATAACAGATAACAGAAGGCTCACAAAATAATAATAAAATAAAAAAAAGTTATAATATCTTATAAATATATTTGGAAAATGATAGATGTTTCTAGGAAGTTTGTTAAATGGAGTAGAAATGTAGAGCTGCTCGTAGATACAAGATCAGATGGGCTTTTACAATAATGCTGTTATACAATAACATTGTACAGTAACCATAGAATATCCCGAGTTCAAAGGGACCCTTAAGAACTACTCTGAGTCCAACTCCTGGCTCCACAGGACCACCCAAAAATCAGACCGTATGTCTGACAGCATTGTTGGGATGCTTCTTGAGCTCCAGTAAGCTTGGAAGTGGTCACAGCACCATGTCTGACCATGCTGTCAGTGAAGAACCTTTTCCTGATATCCAACCTGAACCTCCCCTGGTCAACAATTATTATCAATTATAATATAGTAATCTATTGATGCAGATGCAGTTTTGTTTTTCTAGCTAAACTACTGAAAAATAATACTTGGAATTATAATAGCCAATTATTCCATGGTTAAACAGTGAAAACCAGGAATGGAATACCTATGAATGTGAACGACTGTGGGCTACCACAGCACTCAATATGTAAAAACTATTTTCTTCTCTTTGCTCTGCCAGATAATAATTGCGTGGTTCTGTTTGACTTTCAAATAAGAGTTATTAATGTATGCATTACTGTTTGCTGCTTTACCACCACACTTTGCATCCTTACTACAGCAGAATCCAAGATGGAGGTCAGACTGACCAACTACAGCATGTTAAATAATCAACATTATCAATAAAAAACAGTTTTTGCTCCAAGAGACAGACAAAACTGAAATAAGTCTCCTACACTAGACTAGAAAAAGAAAGAATGAAACTTACCTACGTTTGAGTGAGCAGCAGCAGATTTCACGTGATCTAGGGTAAAAGCTAGGCTTGTGGAAGGATGTGTACTTTCTAGTTCCCTTTTCCTTAGAAATACAATCATGGATTTGTTTCAGGTAACAGAAGTCCAGTAGTATCAGAGAAACAAGGAATTCCCACAAAAAATGGTGAATGTAGCAGCTGTAACATAAAACTTGTTCGTTCCAATCCACGTAAGCCCACTGAACCGTAAAGGAGAAGTTATGCCGTCAGCTTTAGCCAACCAAAATACATTTATGTGACTTGGAAGATAAACATTTTCTCCTACTTCCACAATCTTGCAGAACATGTATTCATCAGACCTAACAGAAACTTGAAGATACAGTTCTTTAAATTTAAACGATGACTTTTGTGCTAGTCTGTCAATTGTTTTATGTAACCAGTCAGTTTGGACATTTATTATTCTAAACAAGTTGGAGCACATGCCTCTTCCACAGTAGAAGTGTTTCGATTTTAGTTAACTTTTGGTTATCTATCTGTTTGGTTATCTATCTGTTTGGATCACAGTATAAACTAAACTTGACTATTGACAACTTAAGATTGTGTATTATTATTGGAGGATGGCTTGCCTGGAAATCCACAATCATCCTGTTCTCTCGGTCTAGACCCCCTAGTGGGGTCATATTAACTGTGCTTTGTTACCTTCACTAAGTTATTTCTAAATCCAATTTAAACTTGCCCTCCTCTTTGCATGAACTCTGACAAAGTTCATCTGAAGCTTTCTTTGTGTCCTAATTGCTTTGCTATGCAGAGTCAGTGGTTACATTATCATCCTAGCAGGAATTTTGTTTTCTCAGAATTATTTTCATTTTTCAATAGCCCTGGCTATATCTGGCTTGTAATTATTTAAACAGTATCACAAATATTGTACTACGTATAAAACATCAATGTGTTCAAATAGCTAATGCATCTAAACGCTTTTATGAAAGCAAAAGGCATTTGATGGGAGGCATTCAACTTGGCCCAAGTAACACCTTCAACTAACACTATAAAGATAGGCTCTTCAGAAATTTCAAAAGGAACAGTTGAAGCATTGAAATGTCAGAAATTTCAGCAAAAAAAAATTCAGTGTAATTTGAAAAGTATCTTTTCACTGAAAAAGCCACTCCATTAGTCATGGGTTTTGCTTCTTCTGACTGCTGAATGCATATTTTGAAAGACCTTTTCAAGTTGTGAAATCATCTCACTGGAATTTTAAACGCTTTCCAAATTCCCATTCTTTTTCGTGAAGAAAGAAATATTTGAACTTAACAGAGCATGAGGTGACAACAGCGCTTATAGGTAACTTCCCCACAAAGCAGCTTTAGTTTAGAAGAAAAATGAAAACTACTTCTCAGTCTTTCATTTCATCTACCATACTCTAATTTAAAGTCTAAATCAAATACTGTATAAAAGAATTCATAAATCCAAGCAAACTAGCCCATCCCAGCATTTGACAGTGCTGTGCATTATTTACTGTTTAATGCTTAAGCAGAAAACCATAAATCAACTGCAGTAAATAAATGATTCATCTCTACTTATAGATTTCTTGTAGCAGGCATAGATGCTTATCCTGTCTAACGGTATACCTGAAAAGTATAGTTGCCTTCAATTCCCATTTCTAAGTTCTTGAACACATTGTAGAAAGGCTCCACTAAAAACTGTGAGCATCACAAGGGCACAGGAAACCACAGAGAAATAGAAACTGCATCTATTTCAGTGCTCTGCAGAGCTGAAATGCTGCTGGAAAGTGTAACACCAATATCAATGTGCCCTCATAGTCTTGAAAGTCATTTTAATGAACAGCAGTACTCTTCAAGCATTAATCCTTTCACAGACAGTTGCTGACTTGCCATGGGAATAAAGAACACAAACATGAGTTTCAGTATTGTAGACTGTCAAAACCACAAAGAACTATAAAAAAGAATGACAATTCCATGAAGAAGCTGGAAAGTGGAGGTTTTCTCTGTAAGGAATTCAGCCTAGCTAAGGAGGTGACCAGGAATAGAATAACCTGAATTACGTCCAAGGAAATTGCACATCTATCCACTGACTTCCAAGAAGTAACATACTTACCCTGAAGTTCACCTGCTTCTGTCACCACTCAGTCTGAAAACAGTTTTGCTATACAAATTCATGTTATTTTGTCCCCCACTTAATGAGAATTCAGGGTATCATAGAGCTCTATTGTTTGCAGGTGTTGATGGTTTATCAGGATCCATGAACTGCATTGCACTTTGTTGGCTTTGTTATGCCAGAATACTCCCTACAGGAATATAGGCAGCATCTCAGAAAGGTACCTATACAGAAGTGTAATGGCAGAAAGAAAGGGTTCCTCAAGACAAGCTGAGCTCTCAGCCATGTTGTTTCTACAGTTTCTGTAGCAAGCAATCTTGCTTTTTGCACAATAAATGGCCAGTAAGCATCTGATAAAGAATGTGAGTGCCTGACTGCAACTTTAGAGAGCTAGGGCCCAGATTCTTGGGATTCAGGCCAAGGGGCAGTGAGAGCCCACCACAGGTATCGTGCAGTTACTGTGAAGCATCATGCTTGCAACCTATCATACTGCTTCAAACAGATGCCCGTGCGACAAAATTCAGTGCTGAGTTTTGTAGCTGAACAAGATAGCTTTGTTTCCTACAGAACTGGGATGGCGGGCTAATTCTGGAGCAGTATATTGTGCCCACTGCATCTGGAGTCATGCATTAGAGAACTGCTAGCCCATGCAGTTACCAAGGAACAAGTAGTTTTTCTCAGCAACAGATTCCTGTCCGGAAGGCAGAATTGAGTGAGTATATTACAGCGTAGATACAGGACAGCAACTGTTTTATAATGAGCAACTGCACATCTGTTTGCCACCTGCAGCCACAATCATCTGTATGGAGTAACTACTGCAGCAATTCTATCAAATTACTGCATCTGAACTGTGAACACCAACCCACTATTACTGGAACATTGATTCTTACCTCTTACAATTATTTTTCTTTGCTTAATGCTGGAAGTACAGCATCCCACATAGACCATTATTTAGAGTAAGATCATTGGACATCACAGCCAAGATCCGCAGAATACTGCATCACTGTTCTAACTTCAAGTACTACTACTAATATAACAGTTACAAAAACAATGTTGCTATTAAGCCATTTCCAAATGTAGCAGTTTTTCTCCCCTTCTCTCCCTCCCCAAAGGTTATGATGAAAGGAGAAGAGTGCCAAAGTTATTCATAAAGTGTGGTACAGAAAATTACGCAGAGGGCTACTGGCTTACTTTCTCATCTGTCCCACTGCCAGACCCTTTCCATTAACTGCTGCTACGAGAGCCTGACTGAATTATTTGAAGGAAATAATGCTTTAAAACTGGGGGGTGGAAATCAGTGCTAGAACACTGTCCATTGATCTTTTGCCTATAAGTTGCTCAGGTACTGTTGTGAATAGTCCCAACTTGTGAGGCAAAAAACCTAGAACAAGAAAGAGAAAGAACCAGGCGTTATGTGGTATATCTCAGAGGACAGAACAAAAGCCTCAACTGAATCAGACCAGATTCATTTTCACAATTATTTCTGATCTAGAAACTGAAAACAAGTGCTGTGTGTTCTAAGCTCAGCTACAGTATTGCAAGAAATATTCTCTATTTGTGGATTCATACTAAAAGGAATCAATTGGTTTCTGAAACACATCTGTCATGTAACTTGGATAGCTTTATCATATGTACTCCTTCCAGTAGAGCAATTTTTTACAGTGATCCATTTTGAAACAACAGATCAAGATAAATGCTATTTGATAGGTTGTTCCTAGAACTCTATAAACTCTCAGCAAGGTAAAGAAGAAAAAAAAATCCACAATACAAGTAGTATAACTGTTACAGTATTAAATTGAAGGTTTTTTGTTTGGTTGGTTGTTTTTTTAAGAGTGCTCTTTACCAGAAACTTCTCCTACCTTTCCACGGATTTTCTAGAAAGTTACTGTATTTACTTCATTACGAAAAAAGCCCCAGGAATCTCTCCTTCATGCATCTGCCTCCTAGTCACCTTCTGGCAAGACAAAACACTCTTTTATCCAATAGTAACGTTTACAGTGACACTGCACTGTTTAGCAGTTATGGTTTCATTATGTAACTAATAAACAGAACATAAATAACAAGGGAAATAGCTTTTATTTCAGAAACTTCTCAACAGTAGCACAAAAATAAAGGAAATGGAGCACAGAGTTTATTTGTACTTACTAACGCTTTCCTCTAGTTTACTTTGCAGACAGAGACCTTACTTATCTTCATCTTAGAATTTCAAAATATTTCAACAAAATTGTTAGGATTTTAAAACAATTTAAGTCATGATTATCCACTAGGTCTTAGTTTAAAAACATTATGTAAAGTGCTCCTATCAGGATTCAATTTGTAAGTTTCATTTAAGCAACTTAAACATCAATGTTTTGCTAAGTAGACAGTAATCAGATAAATAATATTTCTAACATCAGTACAAACCTTATATACAAAGCCTTTTCAGAATTCACCTGAAAAAGTGTCTTCAGTCAATAAAAATAAAATCTGTTCATCACACTGAAAACCACACAGGTATAACCAGGATCCAGTCACTGGATAATATACATCTCCATGATGAGATTTAGTTCCTTCTTTCACATTTAATCACGAGAACATAAATGTTGCTAAGCAAAAACGTGGCCATATAGATGCACACAAAGATAACTTTTACAGGACCTGCCAGAAATTTCAAATCCATATTTTTAGTTATGGAAAGAGGTACATGGATGCACAGTTCTTATAGCATGCACACATGAAGGACATCATTTTCGGAAACGCTTAAATAGTGGGTGGATGTGCTTATTTGAAGATGCTTTACTCCGAGATGTGTGATATTCCATATAAACCGCATCATCTGCTCCTGACATAGAGCTCATTGTGCCTGTACGACGTGACATCTGTAAGTATGGAGAGAAAAAACACATGCTTGGAGTGTGTGATTAGACAGATCAGCTCTCATCTACAGGCCTTCAGAACAAAAAGCCTTCAAAGTTGGTTTTTATTTTCCTTACAGGAGAATTGCTACAAAGAACGTAACTGCCTACCACTCACTCTTATGTAACATGGCCTCTTAGTTTCTGCCCTTTGGGCATGAGGAAATCAGTGAATTAATCAGCCAAGTGCTAATGCAGGTTTAAAAAAGAAAAAAAAGTTTTCCAGTATTTTACAAAGACACCAATGCATCAGTGGTGGCATCACATTCAGAATTAAAATGGAACAGTCCTATTCTACTGTATTTGTGCTCATACTTTTCAAAGTATTTTTCATTACCTGAACTGACTTTGAACCATATTCTCCAGCAACTACCTCCTCCTCAGCATCTAAGTCAGATGCTTGTAGGACTTTCTGAAGAAGTTGCTGCTGTTCTTCTTTGGACGAAAATGAAAGTTCTTCTTCTTCCATGCCTGCAAGCTTCGTTATTACCTAAGAAACAGCACAGTACAAGGCAGGGGTTTTTGAACTGTTATTAGTTATGGTGCGTGTGCAAGTGTATCCTCCACCTCACAATCTCCTGTTATATTCTGGCTGGAAATGCATTAGCCCTAGACAGAGAATGTATACTAAGTGCTCATTCAAGGCCAGCTTGACCAGGAACCTTACTGGAAGGCTGACGTCATGCTGTAGCTTCAGGTTTCATCCAGTTTAAGAACTAGTATTTATATTGCACAGATATACTTTATACTAAAGGACTTTGTATTTCATAACAATAATCAATTAGCTTTCCTGATGCCAATAATTTTAACATACACATTTAGGAACATTCACAATTAGTTGTTGAGAGATTGCACAACCTGGAACAAAAGGTCAGCAGTGTCACTATTGTCACTAGCAATTTCTAAATTGAAAAACTGCATTTCTCTGATAAATGTGTAGTTTTAAGAATCTATTCAGGGAAGCAACCCGTCCTATTATACAAACAAATGAACTGTACGATTCCTCTGGTTGTTTACAAAGTGCGTGTGCAATGGTCACTTCAAAAACAAAATGGAACCGCAGGAAGAACTGTATTAGCATGTTTACAGTTGTTGCAAAACAGTGCTAGTGTATTTCATAGAACAGAAATAATTTCTGCTGCATCACAATATTTTTAAGCTGTTGAACAAATGCCAAGTTTAAAGTAATTAGATTCCTTGATACAATAAATTCTTCTGCTGTTGATTTAAAAATTAATATATCCTGCATTCAACCTCAAAAAAAAACCAATACAGTATGGTAACTAAACTTTGGTTAGCTAACCAAACTCCTAAATAATTAAGACTCCAAGCAGCAAATAGTGATGACAAGGCTGTATGTATAAAAGAAGCAAAGACAAAATGTGTGATCTAGCAAACAATTATTCTAATTCCCTTTTTGCTGGAAGGCAGAGAAATGAGCTACTGATAGATGAAAAAAAGAAAGTCCTAGAAGAAAAAAGCATACTGTTACCTTTTTAAGAGAGTACCAAATTTTTAGTAATGTTAAGGCATCAGGAATAAAAATTCCAACGAAAAAAATACCAGCACTGAAATAATCGCCTAAAGATGAAGTAAAGTAATGAAGGCAAACATCTGCTAGGAATGACATACACAGTTGATTCTGGCTTGTAAAGAAGAAACATTAGATGGTTTCTTCAAGTTTCTTCCAACCCTATTATTGTTCAATGCCAGCTATGACTAAAGCTTAAAGTTCAGCAAAGAGAAGAAAACAGATATTCTAATATTTTGCTACTAATCTTCAAATAAAGAACACTCGAGTACCAGTCAGCTAAAATTTTGCTCCAGAAATTCATCTGCCATTTGCACTTTTGTTCCCATGAAGTCTGAACTCCCAGGACAAGGTCTTCCTTGCAAAATAAAACCCCTCTATTTTAACCTCTTACTTAGTTCTATAATCCCAGATTTATATTCAAATAAAAGCAGGAGGATTTCTTTAATTTTCCTGGCTATAGCCACATGGACTCATTTGTTGTAATTACCTGCAGCTGACTGACTTACAATTTTGTGAAGATACATTCATGCATACAAAGCAAAGCAAGGTTTTTACATGTAAAGCCTATGGCATGTCTGTTTCGATACAAAGACCTTCTCTTTAACAGGGTCATGGATAACAAAGCAATGTAATTCAGAGTACCTGCAGTTCATACAGGTTTTACCCACAGAGATGTCCCAAAATGCATGTATGTCTCTAATGATCTTCAACAGCTAGGTTCAAGTGCAGTCCAGTAGAGGCTGCTTGCTTTCACCTTGTGCAATTTGTGGTGTGACTGCTGTGCATGGCCATCTGGAACATCATTTGTCTTTCACGTCACTGTCACCACTGCTGAAATGCACCACCTCACTGTGCTCACATCCACTGTTTAGTCTCTGTAAGTGTTCAGCAAGCTTCAATGAATGTTAGTGGGTGCCATTTTTTCTGCATGGAAGAATTCAATACCACACCTTTGCTTCATATGCACTTCCATGTCAGACACCATTTTGTCAGTCTGCCCCTCTGCTGCCATCTGTCCCATGACAACAACATGCAACGGAATACTTGTGGGAAGATTCAGCCTTTACTGCCATACCACCAACATCCACTTCTGATGTTGTGGACCAACATAATAAAATAGGAAGCATTACTTTCAGGTCTGCCCTTATAGAATACTCACCTTCCTAAAAGCTTATTAAACCTTTTGTATCTACCCTCACAGTAACACAGTTAACAGAATAATGCAGGAAAATTTTTTGCCTGCAAGCAAAACCTTCAGTAATACATTTCACAAGCATAATTCTCAAGTATCCAACCTAGCCATAAAATGAAAGAATTAAAGTTATATTCATAGGCCACAGTTTAACAATTAGATGGGATGAATTACCTTGAAGCTATAGCCTTGATCTACAAGAAACCGTTGTCGTTTTGTTGAATATGCCATTTCCTGAGTGTCTTGGGATACAAGAGAATAAAAAAAGGCATTGTATTCCTCTGCAACCATGCCTAGGAGACAAAGCCACCAAATGATTAGTTCCATTTGGATCACTACAACCAAGAAAAAAAAAGGACTAAATTGTAAAAGTAGGTGTTCAAACAAGAATTCTCTCCACAAAATCAATCTGTAAGGCTTATTTAAAAAACAAGTTGCATCCTGACCTTACATAAACTGAGCGAAAAAGCACACCACACTGAAATTCCTACTCTTGTTCATAATAACTTGAGCATAAGTTAAATGAAATGGAAAAGGAAATTTAGACTAACCCAGTTATGCTGGTATCCTGACAACTTGCTACTTAATTATGCAAAACAAAGTAAAAGAAAAAATTATTTACATAATAGTTTGCAAACAAGTGGTAGGAAGTCAAGAACAAGGATTGTAATAGATGTCAAAAAAGTTAAATAGAAATTACAATGGAAATTTATCAATGCAAGCCAAAGTTAGCAAAATTTCTGCATTAAAAGGAGGATAACAGGATAAACCAGTCTGTGTATTTTTTTTAGCAACGAAAAACAACCAAATCAAACAAACAAACAACCCACCAACCAACACAGAACTGAAGCACTGTAATTTTATTATCCACCTGACAGTTACCAATAATTTCCTCTGAAATATGAGCAGTTCCTAGGGAATACTCATTCTATCTAAACCAAGTGCCAACAGGCAGTGACATAAACCGATTTTATGCTTCTTACTACCTTAACATAAGAGAGTTCTTGAAGTAGAACCATTTCACCTTGAGCTACTTTATAATTTGTCTCAAGAAGATATAAATGGGATTAAAGCAGATTAAACATCTCCTATTTATCAGTTAATAGAACAGACTTATGTGAGTGTCTTTCAGGAAACATTCAGTTAATCAAGTCAACCAGTAAATTCTGCCTAAGAGCAATTCTCCTTAGTTCAAGACTAATAGAAATGTCAGAAGAAAAAGTGACAGAAGCATCCAATAGCACTTATACACATTCTTCAAACTGAGACACAGATAAATTTCAAACCAACGAAGCAGTTCCTAAAACCCCAACCCCTCAATATGTTTAAATCCTACTCACATAGATACCCATCACAGAAAGAAAAATGCCAGTACAACTGGACAGTTTTTTTTTTCCTAGGTGATCTCCACACTCTGAGTCCAGAACATACCATAAAAAGCAAAGCTCACCATCATTGAAGCTACAGTGACACTGCAACTCCACAGATATCCCAGGCCAGAGAGACAAATAGCTTTTCAGTTTACTTATTTATTTATTCTCTAGAATATCTCTCTCCGTTTATTTATTCTCTAGAAATATACTGGAGCATGAGGCGAGGAACAGCAAAAACCTGATGAACTATTCAACCTGATAATGAAAACATGACTTTGACAGTCTTTGGGTAGGAAGTGAATGCTACAGCACTCCATTTACACTTCGCTATGGATGGACAGGATTCCTGCTCCTGTTAGTGATACAGCTCTCTACAATCTTCACTTTAATAACCATTCAACAACTACTCAACTTTAATAAAATAATAAAACAAGCATTAGAGGAGAGAAATACCTCATAGAAACAATGCTGGATTTATTCTAACATAGTATATATAGAAATTCACAAGTTTGGAGGGAAAAAAAACGTTATTGGGTATTCTGGCCCCTGGAACACTGAATGCTTCTACTAATACTATGCAGATTTGACACAGCTGAGCATAAGTTCTTAAAACAGAAGGGAGGAAACAATGCTATTTTGGCATAATAAACCATTGTAACAGGATGGCAAAGCATTCAAGAAAATTAATTTCTGGCTAAAAAAATGGAGAAAAGAAACAAGAGATTCTGCAAATGAGAAACAGAACAGCATCCATATTATTATGAAAAAAAACCCAACACTTCTCTAACACATGATCTTAAACTACCTTCTTATTCATGATATTGCAGTTTATTCAGTCTATGTTTCAGTATTATAAATAGATGAGTAATTATCTGAATGCTGTACTGTATTCCAGTGAGCAGAGCCCAAGAAGTACCTCACCTTTTTTGGCTCTCAGTACTCGCCCCAGTCTTTGAGCCTCCTGTCTTCGAGATCCACCATGGGATGAAATCTGAATCAGAACATTGGCTTCAGGAAGATCAAAGGATGTGTCACCCACCTACAACAGAGAAGCAGTGTTTGAGCAGCATCTTATTTCCATGTATCAGTAGCAACAACTTTGTAAAAAGTGCACCTTTTTATTAGTTGCAATAATGTCAAATGCCCAATGTGCATGTATAACTTGATCTTATATAAGGTTCACTCTGAAGATGAGTACAACAACATACTACATCCTCACCTTTGAAATGAAAATAGTGTTAATTTTTGGATTGTGCTTGAAGTTCTGTAGAATTTGCATTCTTTCTCCTTGTGCAGTAGGGCCATATATGTATGGTCTGAAAAAAAAAACAGAACATACACAAATTAAACCAATTCAAAATTTCTCATTTGTTAACAAGTACTAAGATATCATGGCAGGGAGCTCATTGCACAGTGATTTAAACATATTAATAGCACCAATGAAAAAATATGACTCTGGATGACAGACCTAGGACAGAGTAAAAACTGTCTTAAGAAATTTGAGTTCTGAGGCTTCAAAAGTTAAAGGCAAAAATAATTTCTGTCACGTGCATGTTCTGTTTCCTGCTGGTACCGGGGGAATGGAATGGGGTAGAAATGTGGTGCAGCAGCAACCACCAGAAATTGCCAATTTCCCTTCACAGGGGAACCCATCTGCCCCACACACTCGAACCAGGCAGTGGAACTGACCTGCTGAGCCAGCACAGCCAGGCAGACACAGCCTGGGCTACTACTGGGCTGCTCCCTCCTACACAGACCCATAATTCCTGCCACACCCAAACTAGCAGCCCCTGTTCATGCCTAAACCCAACTTTGAGCATGCCAACGACAAACTACAATTAAAGAACTTTCTGGCTAAAATGTTCTGTTCCATCCAGCATTGCAACCCCTCTTTCTCTCTAGTTATTACAGCTTATGAACTGGAGATCCATACACATCATGTGGGAAGGAGAATTGAGTCAAGAATGTGAAAAAACAAGCACCTAATGTTCAAATAGTTCTCCTGCTGCACTTCTACAGCATCTTCCATACTTATAACCGTTAGGCAACTTTGCGAGCACCCCTTCTAGGCATGTCCCTTTGTTAAAGGCTCTTGTTCTGCGGTGCACTGCACACTGCTAGCAACATTCCAGAGGCATCATTACAGCTAATCTCTGTCCAGACAGATTTAAAAAATGATGAAAGAGACCACGGGTGTTGGAATCCATCCAGAACTACTAGCTCTGCTATTTGATGCACAGCAAGCCAAAACAACACAGTCATTAAACTATAGTGAAAAGTGATCATTAATTTTAGAAAGTGCAAAAAGATTTGTTTGCAGTTTTGCTGAGCACTGTCAAAATTCCTAGACATTAAATCATAGTCAAAGTGCCCCACAG
The DNA here is from genome assembly GCA_035772895.1 of Perdix hodgsoniae. Classification (NCBI taxonomy): domain Eukaryota; kingdom Metazoa; phylum Chordata; class Aves; order Galliformes; family Phasianidae; genus Perdix; species Perdix hodgsoniae. The sequence goes on from JAPSGF010000050.1 coordinate 4,777,364, forward strand.
CTTCCAGTAATCAACACACTATTTGAGCCTGACACAAAAAGCATGAGGCTAGCTTCTAATGCTTATTTTCCTCAAGAAATTGCTGTATGCCTGATCTTGCAAACCTTCTCTCTGATCATCCCTTCCCAAGCCATTCAAACACTGAGGTCAACCCCTCAGCAAACTATTTGCAATAATTTTATAGACATATAGGATAGCTGATTCTGAAAGATCCCAAGCGCACATTTGAAAACATTCCTGTCAGAGAGACAGGAGAGAAGCTACAGTTCATTACAGAGATAGTTCTGGAAAGATTTTTAAAGGCTCCCTAACTTTGCCAAATGGCTTTCAACAATAATTAAAAAAAAAAAAAGGAGAAATACAAAGTTATTCATAGAAAACTTGGATGAAAACTCCTCTGAGCCAAGTGCTAAATAGAGATTTTTTTCAAACAGTTCTACAATGGAATTGATGTTTCAACACCTACAAAATCCATCCAAAGAGTAGTTTCCTGAACTCCTCCTGTATGAGAATTGTAGTTAAATTATTACAACAAATGTCTAGAGGTTACTGAGATCTGTAAGATTACAAGTTAATTTTCCAGAAAGGAGGAAAGTAACAGCATCATCATTAGTTCTGAGCACTTACTTCCCCAGTCTGATTGCGTACTCCTTCAGTGCAAACACATTGTCAGCAAAAACAATGATTTTATCATTCCGTCGCTCGTGAAACTTAATCAGGAACTGGCAAGCTCTAAACTTATTTGGGTTCATGGTGTACAGCAGTATCCGTTTCTTTGTTTTGATTGCTACATACTCTCTATAAAATTCAGGTGACATTGGGCACCAAACCTAGAATTAGAGAATATACACAAAGTAAATCCCAGTTATCTATTTAACTCCAGTAAGAATTTAAATAATATTAGGGGATAATAATGCATTATACCTTTCCATGCAGCAGAGGCCACAAATCCTGACATGATTAATTTCTGTGCTAAAATGAAGTACTGACTGGTCTAGTCTCTAGAACCACTAACTCTTTTTACCTCATTAATATCATGATCTTCCAAAATGCTGGGGCAGTGAGATCCGCGACAGAAACAGGCAGTGGAATTGGAACAGGGCAGGAAAATGCTTGCTTAAAATCTGATCGTTTCACTGAATGCTACTACATTTTACAAAAGTAAAATGAAAGGAATTAACTGTGCAATATTTCTGTCACTGCATCAAGGCCTTTGCCCTAAAAATTCATTTTCATCCATGTTCTGAAAACCTAGATATATATAGTCCTCATTGCAGAACGCATTTACCAATCCTTTCCTCACATATAATCAGCTTTGTTTTAAGATATACTGAGTTTACATCTTTCAAAACAGAATTTATTAGAAGTTCTCAATGGCTGTATCTGTACAGTATCACGCATTGTGCATGAACTGACATACATATCACAGTACTGTACAGATTCAGTCACTGTGATAATTTTTCTTTACAGTAGAGATTGAAAATAGAAGAAATTATGAACTTTATGCAAATACAATGACACTACAGCATGTCATGACAACATAATGCCATCTAAATTACGTACATTTGTTCTGTATGTTGCTTCTTCTACCATATTCAACACACAGTACAAATTTAAATAATATTTTAAAAGGCCTCTTTCATAATTACTCCTCAGCTAAAAGATCCTCAGCAAAAAATCTATTCACACCTGTGACAATCTGTATGAGTTTATTTAATAATACAATTTGCTCTGTGCTCTTAAAAATTATCACAGACAATGGATTAGGCTAGACCTTCAGTTTGACCCAGAAAGGCTATTTCCAACATTTTGGCATGCCTGGGTGAAATGTTTCCACTTATCTGACATTAGATTTTCATCTCATCCATTTGCTGGAAAGAAGAGGTCACACATGATTATACTGGAAAGAAATAGCAAGATCTAGTGCCATGTTTTGTGTTTTCATCCTGAGGCCAAGGCTTGAAATAAGCAGGTGTCCTCTCAATTTTTAAGCTCCCTACTATTCTTCTTTGTTTTAATAGTTACAAGAATTTTTCTCAAAAAAGACTACAGACTACCAGCTGAAGTCTCAAAAGCAGCTTCAAGTATACCATTTGACCAACCCTATCATACAGAACTGAGCTTAAAATATGAAATGAAATCAATGTGAATGCCAGCTGCATCAGAGTAGGTCTACAACACTGCAGGTGCTGTTGTGTTGTTTTTTTTTCCCCAAACGCTAAATTAGAGAGAACTGATCAAGCACCACAACCCCCCAGAAAGAGAAACAATGCTGAAGACACACTACAGGATTGCAGCATGTTCATATTGACAACTGACAGCCCTTCTCGAGCTACTAAGTGAAAAGGCAACAGGGCACCTCCTGCTCACACAGTTCAATACTCACTCTTACAAACAAACAAAAGCTTAAAAAAGCCATAAGCATGCTAAACATACACCAGTAGTACTGAAAAGCAGAACATCACCTCAGCACACTGGACTTTAGCAATGTAGCCACTGTTCTGCAGCTCCATCCAGTTGGCCTCATAAAGCTTTGGTCCAATCAGGAAGTTCAGATCAACAATTTTATCATCTTCTCTGACCAGGGTAGCAGTCAGTCCCAGTTTACAATGAGCTTGTACAATAGTGAGCACACGTCTGAACATTTTTGCTAAGAAACATAAGGCACACTTTCTGTTTACTTTCCTGAATGGATTTAGAATACAAGTACTGCAGTTTTACATATAATAAATAAATCATAAACTCCTAAACACAAAGCAAGCATGGTCTTAGGAATTATCATCTCATTTTACATATGCTTCTAACAGTATTCTGTGGCACAGCAAAACTTCACATTGATTTCAGCTTCAGTTTGCACCTCCAGTATACTCTAAATAACCCTATCAACTTTTTGCATTTTTATTACTTCCTGTTCCCCAAAAAGAAAAGTAATAGAGAGAGGTTACATGACTTGGTCATGTAGCATTTCATAAAAAGACAGATAATGCAAGTACTCTTGGCTGACTTTGTCACATTTAGGACTAATATAAGGCAGAATTATTTATCCTTAGTACTGTTTCAAATCTTGTGATTGCAGTCTGCAGGCATAGAAGAATCTATACCTTAATTTTTATGAAATGAAGAAAAGTGAAAGAACTGTGTCAGCAACATGCTGCTTTGTTAACTGAAGTCCATCCCAGAAATCTATCATTCTAGTAGAGACCAAATTATACTCAAATTTAAACACGGCAGCAATATAGAACAGCTGACAGATTCCTGGGTGGTACACTTCACCACGATAATTCCACAGACACTTTAATATCACATTACTGCTTTCCAACAGTCTTCAACTACAACAGCTATTTCTGGACAGCTACTACTACAGTTACTCGAATTTTATGGAATAGACAGTAACACCTAAGCCTAAAGTGCAATTGCATCTCAACACCAAAGATGGCAGATTAACTCTGTCCTGTTCCTAAGGAGAGTGCTACCATCCACAAATATGTCTACAGCAAAATTACACACACTTAATTTGGGTACCCTCTCAAGCAGTTTATCAACCCACACAAAAGGAGAAGGCCACTCATGTTTTCTACTACCACTGTAGAGAACAACAGAACTTTAGAATGGTTTAAAAAAAACAAACAAACAAATCAAAGGTCAGTTAAACTCCGTAACACTGGGCAGGGGAAGCGGGGAGAGATGGCAGTTTACTTGTTTGTTTCAAAACGCTATGCCTTGGGTTTACCAACTGGATTAAACATGAGCAAGCTAATAATCCCACAAGCTTTTACAGAGCAAAGCAACATTATCAGTACATACAGCATGAGAGCCTGCACACCATTTCCTTACCAGGAATAGTATGTACTTCGTCGAGTATCATAAGGCCCCATTCTCGACTTTTAAGCCACTCCATTACTCTTTCTGCTTCCCAGGATCGTTTAGTTGTGTGTCCCAACATGGAATACGTGCTGATAGCAATAGAACAATCAATGGGCTTATCTTTGGCATCAGAGGTGAAGCGACATATCTGACTGTCATCGATGGTGGACCACATCTTGAACTGCGCTTTCCACTGTTCTACAGACACTGCAGAATTACCAAGGACCAGACACCTCTTGCGGACGGTACACGCAGCTGTCACTCCAACTAGAGACTTGCCAGCACCTGTGGAAGGAGTGACATTCACTATTTATCTCAGATATCATTGGAATAGACAGAAAAAGAGTGAAGGACAATAGATGTGCCAGAAGATATGAAATCACATAACGGCAGTCTTCACTGCTTCTTTACTAGAGTAGTCTTGAAGAAATTGATTTCTATAAAAACAGCTGGATTGCCTACCACAAGCTGCTTTCTTAAGAAAATCATCGCAAATACTGCTTCTGCCAGTTAGAAGCAATCATACTGTTTTCTTCATTTCAAATACAAGATAAATTCCAGGTGGCTACAGAAAGCTTCTACTAGAGGCCATCTCCCCCATATTTGCCCTGCAAGCTATGCACATTATACCACATAGCAAGTCTTTACGTGTTTCCATTCCTGTTTCACATTTCCTCCAACATCCCTCATGCACTCTTTTAAGCCCTGCTTGTATCTCCTGAACTGCCATAAGCAGTCTCCCATTCTCTCCCTCTTTAATTGCCTCCCAGGGGTTGTCTCAACCTTCTTGCTTGCATCCCAAGCTCTTCCACCTCCCTGTTCTCACCCAGGGATGAAATTATTCCAGTGCCAGCAGTTTTACATTTCACTGGAAGATCAGCAGAGCTGGCTCAGAGGGCACAGAAAAAAATATTAATGGTAATCTATCACAGCTACAAATGAACTCTTCAGTCACTACTGAAACAAAACACCTGACAGCTCTACTAACTGGGCTTTTTCTCACCGCTCTCATCACTCACTTGCTAAAATCCAGGGCTTGGCATACTTGTTCCCAGACCAGTCCCTATCACAGTTTGAAGTCTAGGTAGCTGACAGATTTGAAAGTTACTTTATTGGAGGCAAATAAAGAACAAAATCCCTAAAGAAGAAAACCCTTAAAAAAATAAAAATAAAAATCAACACAGCAATTTACCACATGGCAAGACAATAACACCAGATCTGGCTCGCCCGTTTCCAAACATCTTCCTCAGGCTTTTCTCTTGATAGGGTCTGAGGACAGCTGTAGGTTTCAGATCTATATTAATATCAGGATTCACAGAATCATTTCTGAAATCATATTCTGCCAGCAATGGGTAGTCCAATTGGATACAACGCTTCTGAAGTTCTTCAATCATTTCCTGAGGAGGAGACAAAGCTTCAGGTGCCAAATTCTCCACATCTGAATAATTACATCATTTAACAATTACTGATTACACAGTAATAGGTTGAAGTCACATTTAACTTTTATGCTCATTAAGTCTGCAAGAGTTGAAGTTCATTTCAATAACTTTGTGACAACCCGCCTGCTCCAACATTTGAAATAACAGCCCATAGGAGAGAAAGCTACTTTGACAGATGGAAGTGTAAGACACATTAATCTGAAATGCATTCTTTATCTGGCAGTGACTGAACTATACTCTGAAGCCCTGCAACAAAAAGCTCAGTAACAGACACACAAGGTCCTGTGCGCTACATGGAAAGACCTACCAAAGCTGCACACCTGTTACAGGGAAAAGCTTCACACCCTGACAGTGCAGTTATTCCACCACCGTGACAGGTTGATTCCATCACCAAAAACTGTTTCTAGTTCTCAAGTACTTCTCTGATTATTAAAAAGTTCTCTTTCTATTACTTCTGTTTTCCCCAGAAAATCCTCATTAGAATCGCCAAGTACAGGCAGCAACAAGACAAGCTTTACAAAAGCTCTCTGAAGGCCAGTCAGGACTGCACTCTAACCTCCAGCTTCTCAAGCTAGGAAAACAAAGCCTCAAGAGTTTCTTCTGTAAATATCAATTGTGAGCAAAAAAAGTTCCAAAACAGCAGATTTACTCTCCACTGAATTTTCATTAGTCCTGCACAAAGCAGCATCAAGCCGAGCACAAACAGAACCTCCCTTAGCTTCTGGAACCTCTCGAGCTTGTGAGCCACTACAATCTGTGCGTGGAGAACGAACATTCTGCAGTCAGTCTGCTCGCTTCGTACTGGGAAGGAATATCCCAAGATTTTGGAACACAAAAGAAAAGAAACATTGACTTCCAGTGACCTACATTAAACAAGGAACCGCTATACTTTATATTATCTCTCATGCTTATTTGAGTCTGGGGCACATCCCCTAAAGCTGCAAATGCTAAGAGACAAAAGTGTTCATGCCTGCTTGACTTCAAAAGATACTGTCTGTGTTTCTTCCTCCTCCTCCTCATCTTTGTCCATCTGCTCGTAAAACTCATATAAGTCAGCTGGGACATCTGGCTTGTTTTGAACATCTGCTTCTTGTGATGTCGACGGACCAAAGCTGCTTTCACTGGACTTGGAAATCTGAAAAAGACAGAAAAGAACTTTCACCCAAAAGTTCACTAGAGATGCTCCCCAACACTCACTGAAATGGGGCTAATTAACAAGGCAGAGCATGGCTGACAAAACTGAAAACAACTGCTGACATGACTAACGTACAATAAGGACTCCAAGCTACAGAACAGTTTATCTAATGTTAATTCCATCATTTTAAAATGTGCCAAACGTACCGCTGATTTACTTGTGAATGTCTCTGTAATGAGCTCTGTTTCTTCACCTTCAGCATTTCTCAGGCGACAGTCTTTAATAACGTGGTCTTGCAGGAGCTGCTGAATGACATCAGGATGGGTACTTTCCACAAAATACCTAAAAGAACAAGAAAACAACATCTCTATGAACTTATCAAGACAATAACTTACAGTAAAAAGTGGTGAGTGCTCAAATCTATAACTGGTCGCATATACACTCGCAAGTATCCCACTTTGGGGGGGGGTAATTTAAAAATAAATTTTTTAAAAAATTTAAAAGGTGCCTCACTTCAAAAGCACTGTGGATTGTCACATTATCAATCTTCCCTCCTTCAGTTTAAAACCTTTCCCCCCTGTCCTGCCACTATCTGCCCATGTGAAAAGTTGATTTCTCTTCTGTTTATAATCTCCCTTTAAATACTGGAAGATTGTAATGAGGTGAGCCTGCAGCCTTCTCTTCTCCCAACTAAAAAAGCCCAGCTCCTTCAGCCTGTATTCAGAGAAGAGGTGCTCCAGCACGGTGGACATCTTTGTGGCCCTCCTCTGGACCCTCTTCAATACCCTGACATCATTCCTGTGTTGGGAGCCCCAGACCTGGACATTATACTTCAGATGGAGCCTCACAAAGACAATCACCCCCCTCACCCTGCTGATCACCCCTGTTCCATGCACCCCTTTCTCTTGCAGCCCTGGATATCACCGGCCTTCCAGGCAGCAAACTCTACTGCTGGCTCATGTTAGGTTTTCCATCTGCCAGGACCCCTATATTCTCCTCAGCAGGGCTTCTCTCAAGGAGTTTTTGGAAGACCACCTCTTTAGCACCAACTATGGCAAAAGCAGCCTACCTGTTGCGTTTCAGCACCAGCTTCACCTTCCCATAGCTGACAGTACACAGCTGCAAACAGATAACAGCAGTCATCAGGAAAACCCAAAAGAGTGATTCTAGGTTTGGGTGCAATTCAGTTTCTTGTAAGAACATGCTGTATCTTTGTTTATTTGCAGTGCTGTTATGCTTATGCAACAACCTCAAAGAAAAATTTTCAGAACGCATCAATATTTATGGAGCTATATACAACAGAAAAAGGGAAAAAGTAAGAGAAAGTCTCTGCTCTCTTATAACAGTATGATAGAATAGAGTAAGATGGTAAAAGCACTGAGTAAAAAAAGATGTATATAAAAATATAGCAGTAATGCAGATACAGCAGATAAGAACATCAGATGGCTTTGCAATACAACAGAGACTCACCTTGATGAACTGAATGATTCCCTCTGGCACACCGGTCTTGCTCAGTTTCTGCAGGTACTCTGTGATATCACTGGTCTGCAGGCCGACACTGACAGCAGCATACAGGGAGTAAGCGGTCAGTTTGTACTCATGGATGTGGGTCGGTCTGCACACGGGCTCAGCAATGGCAACCAAGAAATCCTGTGCATATTTGTAAACTGGAGAAAATGCTTCCAGGAAAATATGGCCATCAGGAGCCTACAGAAACACAAGGAAACGCAGGCGTGCCAGCGTTAGCTGAAGAAAATCAGGATTTTCTTACAAAGCAGCCATCGGAATACAGACTCCTCTGTTTAGGTGGTAATTTATCACTGGGTTTCATCCAATGCTGACACTTAAGGCATTTGCCTTAAGAATGACGTAACAAGGAAAAGAGAAACAGCAATCTTATTGAAAAAGAGTCAACCTAACAAGCAAGCCCGGAAAGGCAGCGTGACCCGGGGTGTGCATCCAATGCATCGCACGGGGCTGCTCATCCCCGAGGGAGCACTTCGATGAAGGCACAGCTGTAGGTGCAACTGCACAAACAGACGAGAGCTCCCGGCACAGCCGCAGGAACAGACACAGGTCGTCTTCTAACCGGGACCAGACGTGGGTTTGTCTGCGCTCCTTGTCTGGCAACAGAACTCGAACGCTGCCGGGCTGACGCAGCCCTCCGGGTTAACACCCCGTGTTACGGTCAGCCGCCTCGCCTAACCGCGCCCGTACCGCCGGCCCCACTTCGGACGCGCCAGCGAGCGCACGGACGCCCTTCTCGTCCTACGCAAATCACGGTGAAGCCCAGCCCGCCCCGCGGCCGCTTCCCTGCACGCAACCGCCCCGCCGCCGGAGCGCCGCGCCGAGCCGCGCCGCACGTACCACCCAGAGCGGCCGCGAGGCGTTGTCGGCCTTCAGCGGCATCTGCAGCCGGTAGTCCTTGGCGCCGTACTCGTCCAGCTTGGCGCCGCTGTCCTCCACCTGCTTCCCCGCCGCCGAGGGCACGGCCTCCTGCGAGTCCTTCCCGGCAGCGTCATCCTCCTCCTCCTCCTCGTCCTCGTAGTGCCGCTTCTTGGACTTCTTCTTGTCTGCGGCACACCGCGGCGTTAGAGAGCCGCGCACCGCCGCCAACCCCCGCCCCGCGGCGGCCGCGGCCCCGGCGCCCCTTCCCCGCCCTGCCCCGCTCACCCCGCTCCTTCCTGCCCATGGCCGCCGCGCCGCGCACGGCCGAACGGCGGCGACCAGAGGACGTTGCGTCACTTCCGCCGCGCGGCGCGACGGCGTGGTGGGAAGGAGGGGCGACGGGCGGGGCGGAGGGCGGTTTTGGTACAAAAGACACGACTGCCGGCACCGTTGTCCCTACAGCGTGTTTTAATATATTTCTAAGTACAATTCGTGTCTGATTTTGGAAATACAAATACATTTTGAATGGTTAAAAACAAAAAATTAAAAAAATATTTTGAACATCAGCCAGCTGAAAATATATTTATCTAGTAAATTATCTCTCAAAGCTTTTATATATTTAATTATTCTAACTAAACATAGTACCCTTAAAAAACAAGTTCATAAAAATGTAGAAATGAAACTGTGGAATAAGATCACGGGGAGATATACACACACATCCAACGCATACACAATTACAGGGGTCGGGGCTTCCGTTAAAGTTCAGCAGTTGTGGGACAAGGAAACCCGGCAGCAGCGCCCCGAGGCGCCCAGCCCGGGAACTGCACGGCCCTCCTTTAAGATCCCGGTTCCATACACAAGGTTCCATGGAAAGCTGCACCAGCAATGCCGTTACCGACAGCGACGTCTCCGTAGTCAAAACAAACCCACACACCCACCAGTAGTACATTGCACACACGCGTGGTTCGCACACACCCACCGACAATTGGTCAGAGTAGTAAATCAGTGTACAAATTAAATAGTTCCAAAAATGTGCAAAAAAGTCAACGTTGATAGAAAAAAACACCTTTGTGTACATACATTACAAACTGTGCCCAGCATTCAACTGAGAGTAAAAACATTTACAGTGAGAAACCGATAGATTAAATAGAGAATTTAATGGCTACATAAAAATGTACAAGAGAAATTTACAAATTTTTATTCATAGCTTCATGAAAAGAAAGTCTGTGTTCCAACTGATCTACATCTCCTCCATGTATTTACAATGACTCTCCATCGTATGACTGTGGGAGGGCTGAGATGACAGGCGAGGCTGTAATGGACTGTTGGATGGGAGGGCTGATGCCAGCTGTAAGCTGGTACATATGGGAAACCAACACTGGGAACTGACAGCCTAACGTCTGCTCAGCAACCAAAACATAACCCTCGTTTTTAAACCCACATGAGAGAACCTTTCAGGAAAAGGATGGGCTGTGATTGGAGTAAGAGACATGGAAACCTCTGAAGTGTTTCCTGGGAGTATCCACTTTGGAGTGAAGTGTCCTTGTATCTTCCAACAGGGGGCCCTGACCTCCACTCCTCATCACTGGACTCAGAGTAAGGACTGAACCATGAGATACAGTTTTCATGTATATTAATCCAGTTCCTCTCCCTTTAAAATAAGTTCACAAAAACCTACGGTCTAGCCAAAGCAAGACTGCTAGCACTGCTCCTTTGGAACAGGAGAAATGTGACCTCCTCCATTCTGTCTGCCTCCGGCGTACACACACGTACTGACAGACCAAACCCTGCAATGCCACCCCGGGGCAGCAGGGCTCTGCACAGCCCAGCTCCTCACTGCTGCTGCAGGATGAGGCACAGGGCTGGGCACACAAGCTGCACATTGGCTCAAACCCTCCTCAGGAGCTTTCAGTTATCACCACCCAGCAGTATTAAGTTATTAGGAAGGCTAAGTGGGGAAAATAAAAAGAGAAAGGAGTTGTTTTGTTTCTGATCAAGAGTACTGATTTAGAAGCCAGGTTGATGGCAGTTCTGCCCCCACACCCACGTGGCTGTGGGTGACATCTGGATCTCATGTAAGGCTGCTTCCCAGCAGCTCCGAGATGCTGTGGCACACAGCAATGCAGGTCACAGCCCTTCTTTATCATGCTCCAAAGCTTAGGCCTGGCTACAGAGGAACCAGGTTTAGTCACCCCACTTATCCATTTCTTTCAGAATAACAACAATATGATTAATTTAAAAAGAGTTTTAAAAAAAAAAGAAGAAAAAAAAAAATATGACACCAAACCCTTGATTTTAATGGTGTGTGAATTTTGCACACCAAAGCAGCATCTAACCCCAATCTTTTAAATATGGGAAGTGTCTGTCACTGTGTACCAGTACCTGGTGGATATGTGTGTACCCATAAGTAACAGTACTAACTCCTGGACTGTCACTTGTGACTTTGTGTCTATGGGAATAGAAAAGCTTTGGTAATTCTATGTGGTTGTACACTACAGACTCGTCATTGACACAGGACAGCAAGTTACCAGCAGGAAGAAATGGTACTGGCAGTAATACTTTGCTTTTCCAGAGACACCACGTGGCCTCTCATTACAGCACACACTTTATACTTTTCTATATGCAGGACAGATTTTAAAGATTTAAAAATAATAACTAACTGTAGCTCTGACCAATTTGCTCAAGTCTCTGAAGCTGCAGTCACACATTGCTCTGTGCTGTCTGATACATCTGCCTGCTACACTGCACTGTACTGATGGGTGCTGCAAGGTAGCTTTCAGTCAGGACAATGGCAGGATTGGCATTATCCAAAAAGAAATGGGCAGTAATTTAATAGGACAACATCAGCCTTGCTGAGAAATCTGTTGATTTAGGCAGACAATGTTCCTGTGCACCAAGAGTAGACAGCCATTAAGACAGTACCATGTTTACAAATGTACCAACTATAATTTCACATCCACTATGAACTCCAGAGCAAACTCAGAGTCTGGAAGGCTAAATCCCAGCTGTGACAGCACTGCTGTAGCTGGAGAAAAGCCATTTTCCGGTCTGCATAGCAGTCTACAGTCTCCACTGTGCCCATCTGAAACCTGTTCTTGAGTTGGAAGCACTCCAGAAGAGCTCAAAAAAATGCTTTTAAAAGTTCTCAGTTAAAAAGCTGATAACTAAAGTATGCTTTCCAACACAGTTAAGGGAAATCTGTTTGGGGCACTTTAGGATATACTGTAATACCAATTTGCTGACATGGAATTGTATGACAGCCATAGCATATTGATATGATATTACAATATGAATACAATTAAGGCATAAGCTAAATCATAGAATCATTGGAGTTGGAAGGGACCTGGGAGGATCAAAGCCCAACTTCACTAGGCAGTAGCTAAGAAAAGTAGTAACTTTCCATTTTGTTACCCTGAAAAGGCTGTTAAGCTACACTGAGAACTGCAAATCAAACTAATAAAGACTAAGCTGTCAAGAAAAGAAGTCAATGTACATTTACCTATTCATTTAACAAGATATGGATCTAGTAAGTCCTTGCACAGATATTTCCATCACCCAAATTAAAAATAAAACAATTTGCTCTGATATAACTGAAGCTTTCAGTCCCGCTCTACCAGCACAGCTACATAGGACTGACAGTTATACCAGTAAAGCCATATTGAAGAAATAGCTGAGCTTTTGTTCCTTAAGATATGAAGCATGATACTAAAATTCCTCAGCAGGTAATCAGTCCTCTGTAAATACATGTACTCACTGTGAACCTGGATTCTTACTTTTGGGGAGCATAGCTTTATAACAGCATTTACAGAAAAGCATAACATAACCCTGCAACATGATTTTCATTGGCACGATCTGGTTATTGGATTTGACAACTAAGAACAACTGAAGACTCTAAAATGCTGCTATCTTTGCTAGTAAGACACCAGAAGTGGTGAGAAGGGACTTTGTTTTTGCAAACCTCTGTCAACGGAGCTGTAAGCATGCCATTCCACGCCCTCTGAAATGTTAGAATTAAGGTTTGTTTGCTATCATGCCAGTAGTAAATGAAGTGTTTTACAGACACCATATACAGATGGATAGCATTATTTAATGCAAACTGGCTTACTACATCACCCCAACGCAACAGCGTTGAAGTACAACATGCAAGGGTATGAGTATTAGCTAACCTCTTGGTCCAAGTCTGGTTTAGCTCCTAGCTCAAAGTATGTATGGCAATCATCATCTCAATTTCCTGCAACTTACTTAGGTCAGTAGACAAATTCTTCATAGGGTAAATAAAACAGTTCAAGCCTAATCCTGGCTAAGTCGGTAACATTTTACTAAAACTGCTGGAACTGCCAGAAGCCATCTTCGTGTAAGAAGTGCTGTCTCTACTTCAGCAGTTTTTGGATATTTCAAAGAAATTAAGAGAAATACATTCTGCAAATTGTTGTTTTTTTTTTCCTTCAGGTTTCAAAATGCTTACCATTGTCATGACTGAATGCCATTTTTAGAAAAGGCACAAAAGCAGTGATTTTGATTATTCAGTATTAAAATCACAAGAAAGTGATATTGCAATATACATGAGTCAGCACTGTCTCACAAAAAGGACTGTATTAGAAAAAAGGATTCTGAAAATTTTCAAGCTTCAAAGAGTGCAGTTTCCTTTCAGAAGAGCATCTTTAAATGTTAAGAACGTTACAGGTAAACCTGGTTGTTCCCCTTTAAAGTCCTTTTTTGGTAATACACATTTTCCTCACCTTTGCAGATATCACTGTCCACAACTGATTTCTCTCTATGTACTTTCACTTGGTCTTGGTACCCTCTTGATCAGCTTGAAAGCAATCGTTTAAATTATCTGATCTTTAAATCAGGTACATAAATTAGGCTCTGTGCTAAACCTCCCTCCATTGTTTTCACTAAATGCTGTTTATAAAGGTCCTTTACAGCAGCACATGCACAAATTCTTCCCACAATCTGCTTTCATAGCTTTTATCCAGTGACAGAGAAACCCTAAGTCAGTCAGCAGAAGCAGGCTTTCCTTTCAGCTTTCTAAATCTTCCCTGGTCAGGACTGTCCTTTCCACACTCAGAAAACCTTGCACGGTTATGTCCCCTGACTGACAAAGGTTGAAAACAGGGATAGCTCTAACAAATGGAAGAGGGCACCACTCAGCCTCGGAGGAGATGGCCAAGAACTCATTCTTCCTCCTCTATAGGCAAAACAGCTAGGAGAGACTCACATTCCTATTTAAGCTCATGTACCAAATTTGGAAGTTAGCAGAATAATTGCAGAACTCCCATGAGTTTATTAGTGTGAGAATGGGTAAATTTACTACTCTGCCTCCATGCACTTCATAATTCTTCTATTCCCCCAAAGATGTCAAACAGAGCAGAGCCTGGGGACAATAACGCAGTCCTGTCAGTGTGGACAAGGTTCACAGTATCAGCCTGGTCTGTTTTTATAAAACAAAAGCAAACAATGAATCATCCAAACAGTATACATTAAATCAGTTCTGCAGTCCAATCGTTTATTTCCAAATTCCCTTTTAAGTCATTTATGTTGTGTTCCACAGAAATATGAGTTTGACTTTTCTGCTATAAAATTCAGTTACTAACTACCTCTGATCAGTACCAGGACTTCTCAACTGAGAAGCGCCGATTCAGAGTTTCTCCTTTGTTCTTTTATTTCTTTGAGAAAAAGTTGATTAATGTTCAATTCATAACAGTTGGAAAGCTGAAGAACACTAATAGCTGGGTTACCAGGCCAGGCTAAGCCTGCTCAGGCTATTCGATTGCTGGGGCTCTGTGCTTCAGGCCTCTCCTCCACACAGCTTTGGGCTGTGCCTCCTTGATCATAGTTACCTTACGAAAAATAAAGCAGGGTCTTTCTTCTTTCTGACTTATTCCTAGTGCTAAAATAAGTCTAATTTTACTTTAGGAATTTTTAACACATCCTAGATGACTGAACTGTGTCACTAAAGCAATGCTTATAGTGCATAAGGGAAAGGATTTCATATTCTTTAGGCACTTGATGTTGGCATACATTCCATCCTAGCGCCCCTCAACAGCTTTGAAGACATTATTTCCTACAGATTGTTCTGAATTCATACTGCAGAAGGATCAGTCACTCACTTTCCCCCAGACATTCACGGCATCATGGAGGAGAATTCTCTTTCAGCACCTCTAATATTTCTTATCTAACATGATAGTCTCCCTGCAAGTGTATGTAACAGAGGATTTTCTTTGGCAGATACAGCAGGAGACATTTTCCTAAATATTTACATCCAACAGCTGACTCTTTTCTACTATGGAAATATTCCCCTTGCAGTACAGTAGTTCCTAGGATCAGGTCCATCATCTGTTTACCTGTAATTCTTTACCTGTTAAGAATATATGATAGAGATTTTGGTGTAGAACTGTCTCATCAGAGTTGAGTTCCTTTTTGTTACTGTTATTTTCTTTTGGTCACACATAAGTAAGTACCAGTCAAGACACCCTTTTGTACAAAGAATTCCAAGTTCTTCCAGCTTTATAATTAACTCTCAGAACCATGTGATCCCACTTAAATTATACAATGCAGAAACTCATTAAATTGCTAAAATATAAGAACTTAGAACTCTCTGCTGCAAGTACCTGTAACGTAACAAACCATCACAGAGGCGTACCTTCTTGTCCTCTGGCTGCATGTCTTTTTCCCTGCACCCTGAGTCAGTCAGCGGTGTCAGAAAAAAAAAAAAATCACACAGTTGACTGTCCAATCATTTCTATTATTTTTCCCTCTTTAAATAAGGAACAAATATGTACTAAAGTGCTTTATCTACATGAACCACATCAGTACATTATAGAAACAAGAAGTTCTAGTCCTGGTGGGAGCAGGGAAGGGAAGATTTTCATTTTAGATACAAAATTTAGATTGCTTACAATCTAAGTGAAACAAAGATTCAAGAGAATGCATTCTCTCTCTTGTCTTTTTTCTCCTTTTTGTAAAAAATAAAAAATAAAAGTGCAGTCAAATAGAAAATAAATGCAGCAGACGCAAGCTGAGTTGAGGCAGGCTGTTAGTGATAGTGTGCAAACGTGTGTCTTAGCAGTTCATCTGCAAATGGTCGCAGCTTGGCCTCGATAAAAATCCTTTTCAGGAAATCCCGAGCATGGTCTGAGACATGAGGTGGTAACTGGGGATTGGTTGGCTGAGTGGCAATCTTAAAGATGGCAGCCATTGCTTCAAATTCTGCCCATGGGGGCTTCTCAGTGAGCATTTCTACCACTGTACAACCTACGCTCCTGAAACAGAGGCAAAAGTGAGACAGCAGGTTACAACAGAGTTGTGCTCTTCTAGGAACACAGGAAATGTCAAGTAGCTTCTGAAGTACCACAAGGAAGCAGTATCCACTCATCTATACAATGCAGCTTTGATGGAAAGCAGCTATCTGCTGCCACAACGTTAAGCAAATCACTACCTGTGCATCTCCAATGCATTGCCTCACTGGGCCAAAAGCTAGTACCTCAGTGAAGAGCTAAGAAGGCATTTATGTAGGCACTACTGATTGTGTGATGGCACTGCCACTATTCTCATTGACATCTTAGTGCTCAGCAGGCTAAGACAGACCTTCGTGCGAGGTTGCTTCAAAGGATTCTCTTGCGATCACTAAACCAACGGGCTCACAAACTGCCAAAGTAACAAACCCAAGATTTCAGTGTTACACTCTCTAAATGCACAAATGTGGTTACCAGTGCTCTCATGTGTTATCGTCTTCAGCTTAAACCCCATAATAAAACACTCCAACTTCAGATGAGAAACACTTGCATTCTGCTGAGAAACTGCCCTTTCTGAAATCATCACAAGTTTTGTTAGAGAAGTTTTGTAACATACCAGATATCTGCCTTTCTGCCATACCCTTCTCCACTGATAACTTCTGGACTCATCCAGTACGGAGTTCCTGTGACAGACTTCATTCCTGTACCAGACAGACAGATGGTCTGCAGTCGTTTGCTGGCACCAAAGTCACCCAGCTTCACGTTGCCTGCTGAATCTCGCAGAATATTTGCTCCTGGAAGGAAAAGAATGCAGCCTTGGTGTAGACAGCAGTATTAAAAAAGCTTGGGTTCAGTAATACAGTGCGAGATGGGTCTGGCACTCCCAGAGAATTTCCCCACTCCTTCTATTACTCTATTTGGAGGTTCAGTAACATGAACTGTTTACGTGTCTTTTGCATCCTAGGCCTTTCCCAGACAGTTTCAGTTACTTTGTAAAACCCTGCCGACGAAGAAAACAAATGTGCCATGTGAGGGCAAGAACCTGAAATAGGGAATTCTCTTTTCACACTACTAAAAAGGCCTCGAGTTGGTACTAAAACAAAATCTCAAACTGTGTCACAGACTTGCTCAAAATACTTGAATAACAGAAATGTCATTGTTATTTCACCATTCTGGGAAAAAAAAAACATCACTGATTCAAAGCAAAAGGAAAACCGTAAGTTTTAGAGGATACAAAGGTTGTTCATCACACCTATTTTGCACATCACCACCATCTTCCCACATATTTGTAACTTGCTTTTGCAGCTCTTACACGTCCCCTTTATCTATCAGCAAAAGTAAGTACATCAATTTCTCGGCAGAAGAGTGCAAGAAGTGTGAGTCACTGAGGTCAGGGGAGTCACCTCTGCCAGGTATTTCTGTAACAGTGAAAAGCTGAGCAGTTTCTGTGTAGTTGATGGAAACAAAACTCAATTTTGTGTCATGATGCTTTCTTCTGTACATTCCAACCACTTGTAATGATCTTTTGGTATATTCGAAGCTATTTAAATTCAGAAGGAAGTTTTATCATGAATGCTTTGCAGACAGACACCAGGGAAACCTTTTCAGAAGTCTGTTAGAACACACTCAGTTTTCAACAGTGACAGGAATAAAAGAATCATAATTGCTTTCCATCAAAGTCAGTATTTTGGTATCTCAAACTTCATTTAGTCACACCTGGCTGACAAGACTGAAAACGAATTTGTAGTAAACAGCACCAAACCGTGCCCAAGACTGCCCTCCTTCTTACCTTTAATATCTCGATGGACAATCATATTTGTGTGCAAATAGAGAACTCCTTCTAGAATCTGCCGTGTGTATTTGCGAGTCACGTTCTCTGTGAGCGCTCCATATGATTTTAATTGGTCTTTGATGGAACCCTATGGCAAAGAAGTATAGAACACTGTAATGCTCCTAGGATCACAAGTGGTCTAATACACTAATGCTGAACTTCAATGACGATTCTGTGGCCAAAATGCCAACATTTTAAGCTGCAGGGTATCCTGGGTCAACTTAAAGCACAAGTGTAGTTTTGTGTCCTTTAAAAAAAAATTTAAAAGAATCAAAGCTTCTACACAAAGGAGGCTGAACAGAGAAGTCATATGTTAAAATGTTAAGCCATTAACTCTAAAACTATTGAGTAGCTAAACAGCAACAGCGTGCTCTACAGAAAAAGGGAACATGTAAGCAAGCACTACTCTTGGTTCTTCTGATAATGAAATGGTGATACTCAAGTTGGCTAACAGGTTGGTTTACATTGGTTAGTTTATATTTGAGGGGAAAAAAAAGATTGTCAGAGAAAAGCAGGAGAAACTGGTGGATGATGCTTTATAGCTACATAAAAATTAAAAAGAAAGCTTAAAAAGAACATGAAGTCAAAAATTCAGTTCTGTAACCATCTTTGCATAACGTGGCTCTTTTAATCAAAGATTATTTCTGCAATACTGTCTTTGAAATCTCAGATGAATTCAAGAATCCTCCCAAAACACAGCCCAAAACTCACTTAAGAACGCTTTTCTTCCATGGAGTGCAGTGCTGTAACTATTCAGAAATACAAATCCTGCTGACCCCACTTGGTAAGAAAATAAAAATTGACACTGTTCAGAGCTGAGTATATTTCTTACCAGAACAGGAAAGTAGAACAGTTCTGCATGTATCCAAGTGCCACAAACAGAAAAAGAAAAATTTTGGTATGCACTTCTTCCCACACCTATCTTTGCTACCTTTCTTGTTTTAAAACAATTCAGCAGTTGATATGTTGAAAAGCCAAGAGCCCAAAGCATTACAAAAAGAAATATGAAATTTGAGGAGACTCAAGAGTATATAAATGATGCAAGCTTTTCAAACATTGCTCAGCACTTCATATGTCACACTCAAATGCAAAAAAATGTTGTACAAACCACAACGACTCTGAAGAAGCAGACAATGGAGAAGACACGGAGGGACTGCTACAAATACTTGTTGGTACCCTGCTATTGTTTTATTCTAACTTGGACATTTCTTTAATATCTGTGTGCTCTTCTGCAAAAGCTGCCTACTTGGGTGCCTATCGTATCACACAGAAATGATGGGTGAAGTGGACTGGTTTTCTTGCTTACCCCTGGCATGTATTCCATGAATATAGAGAGCGTTCTTTCTGGTGGGTCCCTCAAGAAGCCATAATACTGAACAATCCTCTCATGCAGCAGATTTTTCAGCAACTGAATCTCACATTCAAGAGCATTTACTTCCTAAAACAACAGCAGCAACAAAACCAACAAAATCAAACACATTCATTGAATAAGGATTCGTCCAATTTTAAAATGTGGTGTTACACTAAAATCAGGTAACCAAGTTAATTCATTTCAGCTATTAACAGAACAGAATTCCTAATGAAGACATGGAAACACGTATTAAAACAAAGAAAAGGAGCAGTTTAGCTTATAACACAGCACCTCTGCATTGTACCTCATACCTTGCTAGTTTCTGGACTATCAGGATCAAACTGCACTTGTTTAACAGCCAGTTCTCTTCCAGTATCAGCATCATAGCACAGATATACTCTGCCAAATGCACCTTGACCCAGGAGTTTGCCAAGTCTCCAATTAGTTGGAGCTCGTGGTGCTGAAAGAATAAACACGATTTCTGTTTTAATGTAAACTTGTTATTCAGCTGATTAAAAGAAAAAACAACACATAGAAAATAACTTTTTCAAGGACTACATTTTTCAATGGAAGATCACACTTCCTCTACATAAGTTACAAATATCAATAAAACTTCTTGTAAGACAGGAAATTTATTACAAAATAATAAATTTCTTGTAAAGACAAACATACTTAAGCAGTTAATAACAGCTAAGCTAAAAAACCAGACAAAGTGTGTTAAGCAAACTTAGTAACACTGTTTTAAGAATGGAGGCCTAATCAAAAACTGCCAACTACTGAAGTCGTTACAAGGTATATTTGCTCCACCACAGACATACAACGATGCCAACAAAGGCCAACGCGTTACTCCAGCCTACATAAGCCTTCTCATGTCAAAAATATTTTTATAGTGATTTGTTATCACAAACGTATATTCCATGCAAAAATCTAAACAAAGATTGGCACGGCAAGCAATGAAAAAAATACAGAGCATGAAATCCTGACTTTTTCCTATTAGGGAGAGAGCAACACATTGTTCAATCACATTTCTTTTGACATAAACTTGAAAAGTAAGACAGTTTTACAGCGGATGTCACAAAGTTCCTTAACTTACAGCGACTGGGTGGGCTGATGTCCATGACTGTCAAGGTAGGATTGTCAATGTCACTTCCTCTTCTCCTCATTCTGTTATCCTCGTATTCCGGTGTGAAGACACTGCTCCCACTACTGGTGCTCAGCGAGTGATCAGTGGGACTGAAACTAACGGGTGACCGAAAGCTGTTCCCCTGCGTCCTCCTGGCTCTTGGAAAAGTTTTACGACCTTCAGTGTTACACAAAGAATACCCACATTACACTACAAACACTACTACGTAATTTATGTATGCAAATGCTTTATGAATTCTACACAACACGGTTCACACCTTCCACGTCATATCATGCAATGCAGCAATGATGAAATTTTCCCAAAGTTTCAAACTAGAAGAAAACAGAAATTAGTACAGGTGTACATAAAGATTGGTCTGAATGCTTTAATTTAAAGTGTCCAAAACTGCAAGCAGCAAGATGTGGCAACTTCTACAGCTGTCCTGAAGTTAACTGACATGCTTCAGAAACAGAGGGGAGGCTGTGAGAGCAGGAAGGGAAATGCCCCACCTCCATCTCTATCACTCTAGCAAGGTGGGAAGAATACATTTCTGATTAAAAAAAGACAGATGTTGACATCTCAACAATGCCCAGGTTGGCATATTCACTCTTCACAGAAAATAAGAATCAAAAGTAGAGAAAGATCTACCCTTGGAATCAACAAGAAAACCACAAAAGAAACATCATAAACATTGCGTGACTTAAGAATGGATATGGCACTGGAATAAAAAAGGACACATATTCAAAAAGGTAAATTACATCCAGATGCTTAGAATAACATCAATATATTTAGATAACAAATATTTTTAGGTCAGCACAGCTTGATGAAGTTTCATCCAAGGGAGCTTCAGCATAAATCGCTGAAGGAACATCTGAGTCATTAAGTATTACACCAGAGATGGATTCCCAGAGGACTGAAGAAGGCAAGTGAAACATCTTGAAGGACTGGACTCATTTACACACTAGTCAGGCCAACTTCAGTGCTGTGATAAATATGTGAACAAATTATTGAGCAGTGTTATAAAATCACTGAGAAGATAATGTGATAAAACAGCCAAAATTGATTTATCATGTGTAGCTAATCCAGTGCACCATTTCAAGAGGACGTTTCCTCAAGCCAACTCACAAAGTTTTGGCTGCCACAAGATTGAAGAGAACATAAAATAAGGGCCTTGCACAAACGCTTGAAAAAATCTTTAAGGAATGTATTAAGGTTTGATAGAAGAAAATTAAGGAGAAACAAAACAGATGCTTGTGAGATTGAATTTTACTAGAGGCAGCAATTATTTTTCAACTGTGTTACAATGCAGTAACTAGTTACTCGTTGCATGTGCACCATTAAGATTTCACTAGATAGATTCTCTTCTTTCATTTTTAGGAAGAGAAAAGCAAGTTACTTATGTAGGACTCCTACAGTATTCACACTTACCATCATTGTAATCTTGCTGATGATATGAAATATGGTACCTTCGGGGATAAGTTCCCCCCTTTCCAAACTTCTCAAATATTGGGATATCATAATCTACTAGAAAATAAAAAGATACATTTCGAAGTTAAAAATACAACCAAGGCATACACATTAATCATTCTGGTATTATAAATTTAAACATGGGTAACAACATAGAATACATTTCAAAGCTGAAGCTTCAGGGCAAAGAGTACTATAGAACAAAATCTACACAAAACCAACAAATCCAGCTAAAAGTTCCAAAGGATTTCAAGAATGTAACAGAAAATAGTTTGTAAACTCATGCTTAAAACAGTACCAGAGGACTGCAGCATGCCTAGTTACTAGAAACATTAATAACACATTCCTAAAAATAACAGCTCAACAGGAGAAGTGACAGAAACTCAGTTTAGCTTAAAATATAAAAATTGACAAATCCTCAGTTACTAAAACACAGCCAGTAAGTTCTCTTTTATAATTTATTATGTATTCATATTTAAGTTGAAACTCCTTCACAGATAAATAATTGGTTAGAAAATGAACATATAAGATGGAAGCAATGCTCAGTAGTTGCACAAGAATCTGGGCTACAACTCACACAGTTTAACTGGACATGAGTTCAGCAGTCAGAACAAATAGAGAGGTGACAAAATCATTTTCAAAGTATGTTATTTGAAGCACGTCCACAAAGACACCTGAAAAAAACTTTCAAATTACCCATTGCACTTGGTGTCCTGAATCGTGCACAGCAATTTGGATTCAAGCCAGAGTATGGTATGAAAGCAATGTTAGTGGTGATGACTCATTAATTTATAGGCACAGCAAACAGCTCTCCTTCATTCTTGCACTTTGGAATGCTTTCGGTTACAGCAGTTATGAGCACTTAAAAACAGTTCTCTTTTTACAAAGGATGAAACAACAACTAACCACTAAGGAAATTAAGGAAGGACTACACGCCAATTTAAAGATGGACACTGCAGTCCACTTTAAGCAACCTGCGTGCCATTAGGTACTGCATTATTTTTTTTTTTCCCAGCAGCAGAGGTAGGTCCTACTAAACACAACAGCACTGGTGTTACACACATTAATTAGGAAAAAACCTTTACAAGATACGTTTTATTGCATCTTTGACTGTGTCTATTTGGATTGCATTTTGTTGCTATGCCTTCTGCTACCATTACAAGCTTGTGTAAAGCAACACCTCTTAATATGAACTTCCCTTTCTATTACTTGCAAGAGGAAGTACCTGGGAAAGCCATTGTGGCCAGCCAATTTTGCCTACCTGAGAATTCCTGATGATTATCTGGATAGCTCTGTGCTCTCGGCATCCGAGATTTGGGATAGTTGTCTCTAGAAATGTGAAAGCAAAATATTTTAAAATTGCAACTACAGTAACTAAACAATCCCACTGTGTTACAATGCCTTATGGCCAATAGAAGCTTTATGCTACACAATTTGCTGCTCACAAATGTGGAACTTAATCTAAACATCGAATCTATTAGGTATCAATAATCATTCAGGATCAGTAACAATGAAAAACCTTGCTCTTTGGCTTCAGTGTGGTAAGACAGCAGCAGACTGTGCCATTCACACCAGTAAAGCCACAAAGGAACACTGAAGTTTACCACCCTGATGGCTGAACACAGTTTATAAATGCAAAATCTCTTACACAGCCTACAAAAATCCCTCAAATTTAACCAAACAAGTGCAGAATGTTTTAATGTCTCCAAATATTTCCTCTTTTCTCCACAGAAGCCATAGGATTAAGTTAGTAATTTTAATGAGTTAAAGAATAATGCAGAATTTTCTCGTTATTATATGTCACACTAATTAATACACTAAGCAATCCAATAAAGATGACTAATGAATGCAAGCAGTTCTTACCCATCTAAAGGGCTGTCAAGTGAGGGACAGCTTCCTGAGCCAGAATTTTCAGGACTGCTCAAAGACAGTGGATCCAGCATCTAATAAAAACCATGTAGATAAAGATCAGAAAGTTTTTTTTTTTTTTTTAAATGGCTTGAACATTCATGCTTTGAAACTCAATTTAAAACTAAAAAAAAAAAAAAGACAATACTAGTAACAAACAAACAGCAATTACTGGAGGAAAGGATGACTACCATAGTTAAACCTGCATCAAATATTTTTCCTGGATGGGATTCCATCATTCTGTCGGGCAGAATTTAATGAAGGCATTTCATACTCAACAATGCTCCTCACACACTGAGCTGCACTCCTACACTCTTCCTGTAGACAGCACTGTCTCCTATTATTACAACACTACCAGCACCAAACTGGCCAAACAGAACAACAACAAGGCCTCCAAAGAGACAAAAAGCTGAAGCAGCTTAAAAAAAAAAAGTGGATTTTGTTGCTATCAAAGAAAAAAGCCTCAAACATGACACAGAGTGTAACAAATACAATTTATACAATCTCCAAAGTGGTTTCAATTTGGCCAACCAGAACCCACAAAAAACAGCAAAAATAAAACACTGTAAAAAAGCTTTAACTCGTCTATCTCTAGCTGGGACTCCAAGCAAGGAATGCAGAATTTTAAATACAATCCAACAGTACAGAAAAGGAGATAGGAGAAAGGGAAGACATTTATAAATACTTTTCACCCAAATCAAAATCATGTTTTATATAAAATAAACTTCCACCTGAAGCAGGAATTTACAGAAACACCACAGGTTGTTGTTTTTTTTTTGTTTGTTTGTTTTTGTTTTGTCTCTAAACAGTCTTGATTTCCCAGTAAGCAGCACTCCCAAGTTACATGAAGTCTTCCACACATCAGCGGGAAGAAATGATAAAACTGAGTATCTAGGCCAGATCCATTACATAATGAAAATAAATATCAACACTTTCTCATTGCTCAAATTGAATCCAAAGAAAAATAAAAAAAGGTGTGCCCAACAACCAGCTGTTTCTCCCCTCTGATATTCATTTTGTTTATCCCACACTACCACCCTTCAGTCCTAGTCAGAACTCCTGCAAACATTACTTTCTTCTCTAGCAGTAAAGCAATCTTAAATTTTCATATTTTTATTTTTTCAAGAGATGTGAAAGAGGTATCTAAATCCTGAATGCAGCACAAACTTCCATTTTACCAGCCTACCTCTCACAAACTATGAAAAGCTCATCTGCTGTTTTAAATGAGCTTCTTCCTCAAACACAGTTTGTTTCAGTATTCTGTACAGCATCTGCTGCTCCCTATGAACTGGATGACAGTTTATTGCTCTGAATTAAAGAGTTGCCCCTCCAATTTTTATGGTCTGTGCTGCCTCTTAAAGGTCTTAAAGGTCTTCGGTCCATAATTTCCTGAAGACTCATCGAAGTCTTGCTGCAGAAATAGTGCGCAGAAAGTGAGTTTGTACTTTACAAATTCAGACACTTAATATGAATTCTTTATTTAGAAGGATTAAATTCACCAGAAGTTCAGTGATTATATTCTCTTTTATTGGGCTGAGCCGTGAGTCCAGGAGGCTGTCTGGTATGAATTAACCTAACATCCTATGAAAGTAAAATTCCTTTATTTAAACCCTGCTGACAGCTCATATATAGCAATGCTTACACGACAGCTTACACGTTCCTTCAGTGCTCAAGAGTGAAAGGAGAAACCCCTGGTCCTCACAGCTCATCCACTAGTCTAGTCAATGACCAAAAGGACTCAGTCCGGGCCAAAAGGAATTGCTTCACTGAACAAATCCAGGCTCAGGCTGGAGGTGACCATGTGGTTACAATAATGAATAGCATCCTGGACTGGGGTATGAAGATTCAGCCCCTACTCCCAGTTCAGCCATGAAAATTGTGCAACAAATTGCACAATCTTTCTGCCTCTATTTTTATTCTGTCATCTGTCTCTCATTTATTCAGCTCATTTAAACCACCGCCTCTTGCCATTTGCAAATACCATTACAACACCAACAAGAAATTGAAATGATTTCGATATGAAGCACTATTTTCTCTCTCTAAAATATCTTGCTTGTCAGTTCTGAGAAGCATTACATTCCTCCTCCTTTTCCTGATGTTTTTGATATTCAGAGAGCAGGATTTCCATAAATGCTGTGTGCTAATAAGCCCATGCCAACAACACAAGTGAGGTGAGGAGAACACAAAAACAGAACTATAGGAAGTATTTTAGAGTTATTCGCTGTCCTCCTGCCTCTACCTCAAAACACTATCAGCTTAGTCCTAATAATCCAGACAGATCCAGAATTCTCATTAGAACACCCTGATTACTTCCACAAGTAGCAAACCTTGTTACTACTTACATATCCTTCTTCATAAATGTTTTTGTGCTTTCTAACGTGGGCATCTCTTGCTGTAATTTTCATTTTAGTAACTCACTCATCTATCGTGAAAATAAGGAATACAATCTTTTTGTAGCAACAACTTAGATTATTTAAGAGAATGACAGAAAAAACAGGTTCCTACTGGTCTAAATAACTGTAATTACTTTAACCTTCTCTCACAGATTATGTTTTCTAGGGCTGGCAACCCCATATCCTTCTTGAACAGCAGTACTTTGTAAATCTATATTACTTAAAAATCTTTAATTTCAATGAATCACACAGTACCTGATCCATGCTTTCTGGAATGAATTCACCCTCACTGTTGATACTGGTGAATGACCCATTTCGAGCCACCTGATGCAGCTCATCTGGAATGTAGCCTGGGGGAGGTGAACTCCTGTCACGATTATTAGAACCTATTGAAAGAAAAGGGCTGGTAAGTGTCCTTGCAGTAACACAAAATCCGGAGACTTTATTCAAATGACCCTGGATTCATATTCAATGATCCGGCCTGTCTGGATAACTTATTGCTTGAGAAACTTCCCAAATGCTTATTCTGTAAGCTATAAACCAGGAATTATGAAACACGTGGGGCAAGGTTGCCTCAATTACGTTTAATGTTTTGTGTTTTTTTTCCCCCCAAAATACAGGAACAGAAACGTAATTTGGCTACAGAGGTACATTTCCTCTTTGGTACAAAACAAAAAGCCAAACACTCTTCACCACTATTTTTCCATGCCAACTAATGCTTTCTACCTTTTAAGAATTTTGGCTTTCCTTTGTAGAATATTTTATCTTCAAAAACACAAATACATGCATTCATAACAAACATAAATTGTGGAAAAAATTGTCTCTAGTTTTACAGTCAGATTTCAAAGTCATCATCACACCAACTTAAAAACATGAATAGGCAAAAATGTTAGATTGATGCCAAAAAAAGCATCTTAAACAAATGTTCATATATTAAGATTAAAAATTAGGGAAGTCTTAACTTAAGCAAGAAAATGTACTGCCATATAAACTCCTCAGAGTACATACACTATGGTACAGTATTCGTTCATGAGTACAAGAAATATAAACAGGCTGTGCTGAGAACAAGATCTTCATGAAAACAATATTACCAAAGTTGTTACAATTACAGCTATTAACAAGTGTAGCTCACCTAATACAGAAAGCCTCCTTTTCCTTTCTGTTACACTGAACACTGTATTATCTAAATCTTCCAGTGAGGGTAGGGGTTCCACGTTATTTACACTGGGTGACTGAAAAAGAGTACATATTATGAACTGCAATTATCACTTTATACTCCTAACAATCAAAAAATTTCACAAACTTTTAAAGCCTTTGTACAAAGTATTCATTTTTTTCAATAAGTCAAAATCAAGCTTATAAACTTATGCTAAAAACATATATTTTAATAGCTCATCCTAAATATTTGAAATCATTTTCAATATATACCATTACACAGAATCCTATCAATAGTGGCTGCAGTCTGTTAGATATTAACAAAATAACTCAGTACTTAGGTCTGCTGCTACATACCATACAAAACCACATAACTTAAACAATGGTTTCAAATAACCACAGTAGCATCAAAAACTCTATGCACTTCTCAGTTTTGTATCACATCATTATCCTTCTAAGGAGTATTTGTCAACTACTGTAAAGAAGGCACACAAAAAAGGAGGCATAGTACCTATGCGGAAGTTCAGACTGACTCAACACAAAATGTTAATACATCCTTTTTAATTGAACTGAAGAAATGACCCAAGAAATTTTCAACTGGAAAAAATTCATCTTTAAGACAAACTATGCTTCAGACTGAAAACTGAGGAAAAGGGAACTAGGAATGTCAACTCGTACCTGTGTATTTCCATGTATTACAAGCAATATCTTGAGACTCTTCATGTGAACACTACGGTCAAGCAGTTCAACAGCTTTGTCCAGGTCATCCTGTGTGGTTAATGGAATTACAAGCTACAAAAAAAGAAAAAAGTAAATAAACAGATGCCTTAAACAGGGCAAAAGAGAGAATTAACAAGTCAGATACAGGGGAACAAATAAATTGATCTATTTCCTTTCATTCCAAGCCACCATACAATAAGATTCACTAACAATCCCGCAAGTTACCATCAAGACATACAGAAAACAAAAGACTGAAGCTCAACCTTAACTCCTCTTTTTGGGCCTTCAACAGCCACTGCCTGTCAGGACAAGTCTTCACAGTATGGAAACAACCACTTTATACACATACAACTTCTCTTATAGTTTCAGAGAAATGTGAGCAACGTTGTCAATCTATTTTCCATCTCACTCGAAATTATGCAAGCAGATAAGAACAAGTCTTCTTTTCTAGGCTATAAAGCATATTTTTCTATTGCACAATATTGCTGCATCTGTTTGAGACATGATCCGTTGAGATATGTTCCATACCATTAAACAGTTGATGCATCTCATGCCTATCATGATTTAGACAAGACCTATATTTGAGAACACACACATCAAAAATTTGGGATTTTGTCACAGGAGTGGCTGTCATTGGACAATTTCTGCCTTAATAATCAGTGCACAATTCACAGAGGATTTAGAAAATACAAACCACTACCTCATTATTGCAGTAATGTAAATCCATAGTCTGTCCAAACGCAACCTTAGCTTTAGCTACAAGATCTTCAAGTTTGACAGGCCTGGGTAATTGGAGTATCCTGAAACACAATTTCAGTTACAGAGAATTTTCATCCATTACTTATGAAAACCTGCTGTCTCATTACTTAAGAATACTCTTACAATAAAATGTATTGCTAAAAAGATCAAGGGAAGACCTGCTTTATTCCCTATTCTTTATGCTTTGTATCACTAAAAAAAAAAAAATGAAAAAGGGAAAAAAACAGCATAAAATTAGACTCAAATAGAAGTACTTAACTTGCCTATACACGGCTTCTTTCTCAAGGCTTTGCCTCCATTTCAAAAGGTAAGTTTTTAGAAACTTCTACATTCCCTAATTCAGAAAACATATTCTGTTGGTTTACTTTGACAGGCTTCCAAGCAGAAGTGCCAGTCCTCATTTTTTGAAGATTAAAAAGAGTTTCTCATTTGAGGAAGATAACTAAAGATTGCAATTTTTTACAATAATGAATTACACATTCAAATGATGAGTTCACCAGTAACTGTGCCAGTGTACTCCCACAAGAATGATTCAGTTGTAGGTCAAAATTTCCAATTGTCATTTAATTGGATGTCCCTCCAAACCAAAAAGCCCCACATGCATTTACCTGACCTTTTACAATTGAGAACTGTTGTACCCTTTGGAGCAGAACACGATTACACAGGTGACTAAGCTAGTGAGGTACACTCACATTTGAAGTAGAATGTACTTAAATTTTATATGGTAGGAAACAAAGCAACCATTACTGTCTTTTTATCCCTGTTTTAACAAGTACGCTGGTTAGGTAACTATTTCTTATTGAAATGGGCCCACAAGTCAGGACATCTGCAATTAGAAATTATTATTATTACAAAAAAAAATATATATATATATAATGGAATAAAAGCCATATCAATTGCCACCAAAGTTAACCATTTGTTTAGCAGATCTGGAACTGCCCATCACAGTGCATGCTCCTTGGCACAGAGCGCCCCATTCATCACTCAAAGGAACTCCGGAATCACTTCCCCTTCCTACTTCCCATTTAAAGAACTAGTGAGAAGCCATGGCATAAAATAACAAAATGATGCAAGAAAAATAAGTTATCTTTAGATCTACATATTTGGGTAGCGAAAGCACTACAACTCGTGCAATGAGCCCAGTCTGCCCAGCATCCTTGAAGAAGAGACTCAAGTTGCTTAGAACAACCCCAAACACAGCCAGACTTATCACCACTAAGGCTCAGGGAATACACTGGTGCATGCACTCACTTCATGTTTCATTCATAAGGAATTGTTTAATGCTGCCAAACTGAGTTAAGGTAGAATACAGAAATGCATGGCTGAGCAGGCTGGCAGCAGGTAAGCAGTTCTGTTTTACACACACACTTCTGCTTATTTCACAAGAGATCCCAAAGTAGAAAACTCCCCCATTTTAAAAGCATTTTAAAGGCTTATTTCCTCCAAAGTACTTATAACACTCAGCCATTACCAAGTCTGTTACCTGTGACGTTCAGAAACAATGATAGAAAGTTACTGAAGAACATTAATATCCAGGGAATTGACTGCTCTCTTCCTAACTTGCCTAACGAGGAATCGCACACCGTAACCAGCATGGAGACACTCTTCTATTGCACACCATTAAGGACTGCCAAGAAGTAGTAGAAGTTTTACTGCAGAGCAATCTTTGCTTAAGGGGATTACCATCTCTATTGACAAATAGTGTGACTACGGTGTTATTTCCCCTCCCATTAAGCATTTTCCAAGACCTTAGAACTATTTTTGCACAGGTGTAATCCTTTCAGCAAGTTGGAGTTGCCTGCAAACCAGATCTGCACAGAATTGGTAACAGACTTCTGCAAAACTTTCTGAGCACTCATTACAGCAGAGTTCAAGGGCGCACATCATTCACCCCTCATATGCAGAAAGACAATAAATTTTAACTGATTGTTTAATAATATTTCAATTATAAATTTGACTTGTTTTCCTATTACAGTACTCAGACTCATTCCCCCACAGCCTTCACAGCCACAGCCCACTACTGATAGTAAGGATTGAGGCTCCTTATTCCAGGTGTCAGAATAACAACACATTACCATGCAGTTACCAACTGAATGAGGCAGCAAAAAATATATCTGCTGTTCTGCTCACATTTAAGATTTTAGGCTGCAAGGAGAAATGTGGAGGGTAAAGTATAAAAGATATAAGACATAGCTAAGGTAAGACACTTTTGTATTTATGCATACTTATAACCCAACACACTAAACAAGTTAGTTCTTCTTAACTTGTGTATCAACCCAAATATATTCAGGTAGCTGAAGTACTCAGAACAGCTTATTTGAAGAATTATGACAGGAACTCAACAGAAGTCTATATATCATGATAAAAACCAAGATTGTTTCCTATGCACCCAGCTTACCTTTTTTCACCTCGATGTTCAAATTTGACTCTAACATCATTCTGTAACAAAAAGGATACAGAAGGACCACTATTAGTTTGCTACTGCCTTCTGTAATGAAAGCAATGGAACTTCATTCAATAATCCCAAGTCATAAGCAAAACCTTTAAGCAGTCTGTATGACTTCCCTGTTCTTTCTGATTTACCAAACATTGTAACAAGCTGCTTCTACTAAGATATCAGGAGAGGCTGAAAATGTGTAAAACACACAGAATTAATGCTTCTGTAAGTTAACATGTTATTTTAAAATCATTATATTTTAACATATTTTAATATTAACAGATGTGTAGATTTAAGTTCAGCATGAAGCTGAATCCCAAAGAATCATCTATCATGCACACACACTGACATGACTGCTATGAGAAACAACAGGAAATAATTAATATTTTTAAATGATTCTGTCACTGCCATTCTTCCACACTCAGTGATGCATGGGCATGAACACAGCAACTCTCTGCAAATGGACAGAAGACAACTATTCTTTCAAGCTTAGGTTGTGCAGTTAATGAATATTTTTAACTACTGAGCTGCCTGTTCTTTTTAGTTCCAAGCTGAACAATACAGGTACTTTCCTTGTATACAAAGCAGCTTTCCTCTCTGCTTTTAAATCACAACCATTATTTATTTTTACAAAGTGAACTGCAAAGATACTCAACAGTTCTTTGAGATACTTGGATACTTGGAAAGATACCTTTCCAAGCAGTGCACAGTGCCTCTACACTCAGCAGCCTGTTGCATGGCATCATGGTACGGAATACTGATAAAACCAGGACAACTACAGTAGCTTCTAACAGCTAACAAGCTTTCCAGCAGCAAGATATTTTTTTATATATATATATATATATATACACACACACACACACACACCTAATTACTGATTTTCTCTTCTCTTGTTCCCTGCTTTTGCATGACAGTAACAACAAATGACAAATAATGCACAAATAAATGAGGACAAAATAATATTTCCCACAGTTTCGGCTATTCATACATCAAGAGATACATCAACTACTTCATTGTAGAAGATAACATTACTTCAAAATGAAAAGCGAACTCAAAAACTCCTTTTCCATCTGTGACATCAGCATTGGTTGCTTGCTTATTGCTTTCTTGAAAGAAAAAGTTGATGCCTTTGCTACCAGGACAGGTTTTAACGTAGCTGAATGTTGTGTGTAAGAAACAAAACTTGTTTCATAAACATTGTCATTTAAACCCACATTAAGCTAGCATCCATGCATCCAATTTCGTAATAACCAACATACCTATATATATATCTGCAGCCACAAGGTCATAAAATTGTTGTACAAAATGCTTAAACCTAGAAGTGGCTCAACTATATTCTCCCAACTTTCTAAATATTTTTATATTCAGATAATTATGGATTGTATCTGTATGTTACCTGAATATCTAAAGTCACAGTTGAGACTCTCACGATACCAGCAACACACAACTGTTACATACTGAACTTAAATAGTAAGGATAAGACATGGCTTTTTTTTTTGGTAGTGTAAGAACCAAAAATATTCAAAAGCTTTCATCTTTAATAGGTAAGAAGACCTGTGCTAATTAATGGTTTGTGTAATTGTGGTTTGGCAATTAAGGGTCCAATCACATAAGCATGCAGCTAATTGGATATTTACCCATACTTTTGTAACAGCGCTAACTTCTCTTCTCTGAGCCTCTCCATACAGCAGTTCCAACCTACCAATAACTTCCTGTTTTTCCAGTTGTGCTGAATAAGTGTAGAAAAGACTAAAGCTGAGAAGAATTCTCATTTCCAGCATATGAACAAACTAACAAAACATTCAGACCACAGACGGAGTAAAGAACTGTAAGAACGTTTCAGCTGCAGTGCTGACATGCAATAATATGCCCAGCTGACATTTGCACAACCCAACATGCCTGTAAAATTCATTCTACACCAGCATTCTCAATAGAAGATGATACCACAGCTCAACATTTAAAAATATTCTAAAAATAGTTGAGATCTCCATACAATGTCAGAACACCTCTGTGACATTCAGTTTACCAGGATCAGAGTCACTGAAGCATACACTGCGTCTGGTCTGAAACCCTACAGCTTCATTTGGCTGCTAATTTAAGAACATGAACAAAGGAAATGGCAGCTAAGAAACCAACAGCTCATTGTGGCATGAAGAATAATTACAGAAGTCACAGTAGGACAGTTAGGTTTCACTGGGTTAGTAAAGATATTGAAGAGTACCTGTTTTTTAGGTGAAGATGACTTTGGTTTTCCTGTTTCTTGCTGGGGCAGTGCAGGACGACTGGCCTTATGAAGCACAGCCAAATCCTGCATGATTGAATTCAAAGCTTGCTGCTCATCTGCTCAGAAGAAAAAGAGAAATGTAAATGACTGTTAAAATTGGAAGTACAGCACTGACTTATCTCCCAGTTAGGCAGGCATGATTCTAAAATCCATCCTATATTGCAATATATAATTGCCAAATTTTAAATATTACTGCCATGCTGCAATACATACAGTCTATCGCTAGCAGTGCTTAAGGAAATAAAATAGCTTGTTCAGTAAATATACTTAAATGGCAGGTTTAAAAAGTAGGGCCACATCACACAAGAGACTCCTAAGCAGCTAAATTGTTTTTAGCACCGACTGAAGACCCACAGTCTCATTTTTTTCCTCTTCTGTAGGACTGCATATTTTTTTGGTGGGGCTTAAAGAATCAAAGACCTTATGATAAGAAACTAGAAACAACCTTATGATAAGGAACTAGAACTGTGCATCACCATAATACTGTTTAAAAATTGGAGACAAACAAAAGCCACACATTTCTTCAGTCTTGCAATGATATTTCTAAGAACAAATATCAGAAGCAATAAAAGATGAAAAAATTTTCTGAAATAATTTTAATACCAGCAGCTGTTCCTTCCCTTACAGGTCAGTCCTTTACTTTTCACCTCCAGCTACACAGTGCCATACCAGAGCTTCTGATTTTTAATATTAATTCCTAAGAAACTCAAAAACAAAGGTAGCAGATGACTAATGCTGCTACCTGGGGAAGTGCTCCAGAATACACAAGTTCTTTCTGATTTTCTCCTCCTCCCCCCTCTTCCCCCCCACTTCCCCATTCTTGTGGGCATTTTTTTCACCACTGGCAAAATTAATTTAGCCATGTGACGTACAAGCATTACAATGTCATGGCTCTTGGAAGTTCACACTTGAAAGGCATGACTAAGATTATCTCTAGCTGTTCAGGCTGAATGATTTCATCAACTGTTTAATAACAGTAGTGTCAGAGTCTCCCTGCAGTGGGTGGCACTTGATGAAGTCTCAGTCTTATGTCAGACCCACAATAGATTATCAAATGTACAACATCTAAATGGTTCCAGTAGTTCTGTGTAAGCATGCAAAGCTTCAAGGAAAGTGTTACCTTTGACATTACATCTTATGAAAGACAACGTTACTAGAAATTTAACTTTAAGGAAAAGTCAATACTAATGAATGGTAATTCAGTTCTACAGGTAATTCAGTCTCAAACTCTTTACTTATAATACAACTGAACTGCACACCTACCTGAATTGGGTAGAGAACCTCATTCAGGTAAAAAAAAAAAAACAAACCACAAAAACATGAACATATTCTCTTAAAGGAGAAAGATGCCTTGTTCAGTAGGAAAACCCAATCTTTAACCTCACCTCATTTCACACTGAAGAAATGACTGACTTACTATTATTCTGGTCTAAGAACAAACTGATCGAGGCTGAACAAACTCCAGCTCCACCTAAAAAACATTGATTAAGAGAGGTCTATCTTAATTTACCAACTGTGAACTTACTCTTAAACTGTTAATTTACACTGATTTTCAAATGTCCAGTCCCATGTACTCCTGTTGCATGTAGGGTGGGTCCAATCTAAAGCAAGACAATCACAGGGAGAAACAAGCACTGAACCATTTAGGTTCATTGGACAATTTAGGAGCAAGACAGCTATGCAGGATAGATTTGGGAGTTCACACAGATCAAATCAGTAAACAAATTTGTCAAATCAGGAAATGGTGGGATTTTAGTGTTCTAATTTAATAGATTCCTAACAAATCAGAAAGCTGGGCTGATAGCTTTTTGAGCATTGGTCATATTGTCATTGCTCATAAAGCTGCTTTTATAGATTTACATATCCTAATAGAATTTAGTAGAAATATTCAATGCCAGAACTGGTGGCGTTCTTGCAGCTAACACTTGTTCCTTCTTCAAATGGATATGCACTTCATAACTATTTGCCACAAACCAACTATGTCACGGTGTTACAGCCCCTTCTAGCCCTCAGCGAGGTAAAAAAAAGTTTTTAGCTATAAGTTGGCGTAGATATAATTCTTAACATTCACTAGGTAGCATATTTCATACAAAGGAAAGAAAAGCTTACTGAATACCCAGTGCAATTCAATAGTCATCTCACAAAAAACATCACCACTAATTATTACTTTGTTACTGAGCACCAGGTAGGCTTCACTCACATGACAGTAAGACAGACAAAAGCTTCTACTTTCCCCACTCTTTTTTTTGTTTCCCCTTTGAGAGTGAGCACAATTAAGTGATGCCAAGATTGACAGCTGACTCCCTATAAAGCCAGTATGACATGAAAAACTGACATCAAATTTCAGATAATACAGATATGCTACAGACTTAGAAAATCACAATCATAGAACTTAAGCTCTGGCTTTGCATTACTGTGACACAAGGCAGTGTGATAACATACTTTAACACATACTCTGTGTTGTCATCCCTACTCTCTCCCAGTTGTTACCATTCAGAGCACAATAAATATTGCCCAGTTTCTAATACCACAAGTCTCTATTTCCCCATACTGGATTTTTCATTTATAGCATGGTGAGAAGAAAATGCTTTACTCCAATGGAAAAAAAAAACAAAAAAAACAGAGAACTACTGTGAACAGCAGTAAAGCAGCTGTCATGTAGACATTACATGAGTTAACACAGACAAACACTTCCTAAGAACATATAAAAAAGGCATTATGTGAACGTTCTCGCTCTTCAAGAGAAATGAGAAGTAACTGAATTTTTATATAAGCTACACTCAGAACTTACCCATAATGGCAGCGAGCCTGAAAACCTGAACTTCAGGGATGCGGTTGTCTCATTAGCATTATTTTATTTCCTATAATGCAAACCCAAAAAACAGAATTATTGAAGTAGCAAAGCAATGTAATGTAGTAGCTTTTCAGTTTTACAAACTTTTATTCCCCCTAATATTCTATATATAAAACATGCATATAGCCTGCAAATAAGATCACATATGCAGATATGACAGGGAAAAGAAAGGTAACGGCCCCAATGCTTTTCTGATCTCAGAGCAAGGCATACAGACTTTCAGTAGATACAAAGATCTAAATATTCTCCCAAACTTAAGCTGATTTTAGCTTTTATCTACATCCCCAAAAGACAATTAGCGGCTTAATTAGTCATATCACTCTACTACATGAGATATCCACTACTCCAGGTTATAATGGATCAAAGGAGGCACCATCCTTGGAAGAGCTTCAGAAGCTGCTTGGATTTGGTGCTGAGCCCTGCCCTGCATGGCCATGCTTTGAGCAGTGTGCAAAACAAACTGCTCCAGAGGCCATTCTGCCATCCTCAGCCATTCTGAGATTCTCCTTCTACACAATTCTGTTACCTGCTGTTCAAAGCTATCTGCAGGTGAAACCCAGGAAACAGAGGACAAATCAAGAGCCATCAGTATCTCCTGTTTACACGAACAGGAAAACTCATCAGAACAAAGAACATCACAGATACTTTTAACACCCCTGAAAACAGAAGTGATTTAACTTAAGGTTTTATCCATTTGCCATCTCACAGAGAAGGCAAGAGAATATTTGTCATATTTGTAACAGCCCTAATGATTAAATGAATTAATACATACAGTCACTGCAAAAAACCCTATTTCTGGATCTCAAAGTAATTTAAGTTCAGTTAGATAGGCCTATTCATTCCAAGTTTCTGCCATCGTGTCTCTTACATACCAATTTCACAGAAATAGCATTCATTTTATTAGGGAAAATAGAAAGCTTCAGGTACTTATGGCAGCACATGCAAAGACTGTATTTTTCAGAAAGTAATTTGCACTGGAGAGCCATAGAATGTTTCCCCCTACGTATTGCCTTTTGCCTACATAACAGATGACTGACACATCTGCTGATGTCTATTTCAAGCTCTATAACAGCCAAAAGGAGAGCAGGCTCTCAAGAACTCTCTTGTACTACTCCTAAGTCTATGGACAACCTCAAAACAGTACCTGAAAGAGCTTCTAAGTGCTATGGGAAAGAAATTACCCTCTGGTGCTTTGGAAAATACTAAAGCCTGCAAGAGTATGAGAAGTACACCTGGCCTGGGCTGTCCTCAGACTCAAGACAGCAAATCCAGCTTCACAGGTATCAGCTCCAGCCTTCCTCATGCATCTACCAGTAGGAAACAAAAATTTTATAAACAAACAAAAAAAATCTGTTATTTCATAACAGAATGAGAAAACTGAAGATACAAAAGCAACAGACTCAAACCAACACCCAGAGAGAAAAGCAAGGGATGGATTTTCATTTATTTGCAAAAATGTAGCTGAAATACCAAAGTAGTATTTGGCAGTAGCCAAGTCCCTCAACATAAAGACAGAATCTTTGAGCCTCGCTCTTGGAAGATACCAGGAGATCAGCTTTGCCTACTTCATCAGTTC
Source organism: Perdix hodgsoniae (assembly GCA_035772895.1). Taxonomy (NCBI): domain Eukaryota; kingdom Metazoa; phylum Chordata; class Aves; order Galliformes; family Phasianidae; genus Perdix; species Perdix hodgsoniae. The sequence continues at coordinate 4,815,286 of JAPSGF010000050.1, forward strand.
TACCTATGTAGCCTGAAATAACCTAACCAGTTCCTCCCTCCCATCTGATTCTTTTTCTTCTACACCCCTAAAAGCCAAAAAAGTAAAAGAGAATGCGTATTCTATCATTCCCTACACTGTGGTTTTTGTACTGTTAGCTCTCTTCAGGGATCTTCCGAAGAATTATTCACTAGTCGTTGCAGTGCTCATAAAACATTTTTAATTACACATTTGTTTCAACTATCTTGAAATGAGAACTGGTGTCACTTTCATAAATGCCTGATTTTACTATCTGTCTGATACATTAAACTTAAAATGTGGCTCATGATTTTGAATGCAGTATTTTAATACCTTCTTGTGAGCATTTCAAAGAAAAACAGAAGCTCTGAGCCATTTCAAATCTTTAAGAAAACAAGAATAGGTTCCATCTCCAAACAAAAACACCCCACATTTTCTTCCTCAACGTAGCTGCAATAACTGAATTTGGAAGCTCTAGAAATTTGACTTATTGGGTTCATACAGAGAAAGCAAACTGAAAATGAAGAATCGTTTTATGAAAACTACACGAGTTCTTCCAGTTACAGGAATTCATTCCTTAGGCCCACTCTATGGCCTTGCTCATTAGAAACATATAATCCACTGAATAAGCAACCATTTCTTTCCCCTTCTGACTTCTTAGTCCTGAGAAGATAGAAAGAACAGAAAATATAATTTTCTCAGAGTAATTTATGAAATTCTCACATGATCAGTTCCAACTGAAATCCTGTTCCAACACAAAATATGTTCCCAACAAAGTATAGTGACAATCCAGAACAAAAAGAGAGCATACGTATGGAAACCTGGAACCTGGAGAAAGATTCCAGAGAAGCAAAAGCAGCAAATAGGAAAGCAAAATAAGATTATGCCAAGGTCTTGCGGCTTGAATTTGAATGTAATTAAAGAAAAGATGACAGAGTGAATTTCAAAAAGGTGATGATGGGATAAGAAAGTCAAACAAAGAATATCCTAGCAACAGCATTTGGGATATCAGGGCGGAGAGAAGGCCATTCATATTCATAACTCAATTCCCCTCAGCGGCCTTCCACAGAGCCTGACAGTCTTCTGGGATTTGGGAGAGCTGCTGCAGGAAGAACATATCCAGGTGATACTCAGAAACTGCTTTTAGCTTTCTCATGGTAAAGGACACAAAGCCTGAGGGCAAGTAAGTCTTGCAGGCAGTAATCTAGCTGTAGAAACATTCAGTGCTAATTGTCCATGTGCATTTCAGTTTTCTACAATAACTGCAGCAGAGTCAAGCTACATAAGGACACACAAACAGTGGCACACACAGCACATGATATCTCAGGACTTACTCAGTCACTTTAAAACAGCTTGCATTCCAGGATAAAATATAAAAGCTTTAACCTCACACAGTGGAGGGAGAAAGAAAGCAGATGCTGTAAGAGGTCCATACTAAGCAAGCCAGCAGGGGTGTTTGAGCCATGTGGAAAACAGAGACATCCAATGTGCAGAAATGAAATGGTTTCTACAGCATCCAACCTCATAGCACAAGTTCAGTTTTTAAAGAGGGACATTAGCTATAGCTGCTGTAAGAGCTACCAGCTCCTCAGCATAGGAGGCAGTAAAGGCAGTGCATAAACTCTCAATAACTTAAGAGCTTTCAGGGTGCCTTGTATGTTCAAAGTCAAGGAGAAAAGCAGAGCAGCAACCAGTGCATACAGTAACACTTCCGTACAGAAAGACGTTCTACACCTCTGGAGCCCACTACCCATCTACAACCACTGCTCAGGGTACCCAAGGATAGTAAAGCCCTACACATTTTCACTAAAGTTAGCAAAGTTGATACAAGTTAGGCACAAGATACAAATTCACCATTCCTGTCATTGCACCAAAGTAAAACGATGCAGTGTGAACTCCAAAGGAGATGCACTGTAATCATCCTAATCACAGGTTAAGATTAAATTGGAGATTAGACTACATTAGGCATAAGCCAGTTAAACCAACAGAACAAGAAATCAAACTTTGTTAGCATTGCTTCTCAGAGACATGTACACAAAAATACCTGATGGGAAGAACCAGGTAAATGCGAAGAATAACATTCATGAGTTGCACTGTACAGCAGGTAATCAGAATGATAGGACTGACAACTCAGAGAAAGAATGAGCCAGACAAAGCAGTTTTACTTCCAAATACTGCTTTTAAACAATCCAGTGTTCAGCCACACACTATGTCCTATAAACCAAAGAAAGCAAGGCTGATGAAACATCTCAGATGGTCACCTTGTCAAATACGCCTACTTAACCATTAGCCAAAAATAACATGCAGCACTGCTCATCACATTTTTGCTTTAAATCTAAAAATCAAAGAGTGCATTTTTTATGCTCTTTTATTGCTTTCATGGTTTCTTCCCTCCAATTTTATTTCCTTATCTACCTGTACAGAAATACACACGAGGGACATGGGGAGGGTGTATTTCCCCCCTTTTGTGCAGAATCAGTGCCTAGCAATGCAGCTATCAGCCACCCAGGGACAAGTCACTGAGAGCTGGTTTGGGGCAGAGATAATCCAGACAGGACAGACTCTTCCAAAACTATTTCCTATGAACTGTCTTGGTGCATTCAGCAGAAATACACAGAGTACAATTATAATAAACATAAAAGCTTCATAGATACAAGGAATCAGCAGTTCAAGATCGTCTAAAGTCACCCAGAGAAATCACGGTTCTAAATATCCATTGGCTGACAATAACTGACCTGAACTTAGCATAGCAAGCATAGATGAAAATTCAGAATTGTTGAAATTCTTAAAGTTACCCAAAAAAAGATAACAGCACACAAAGGAAGGTAGAGGAGAACATTCAATACAAATGTAAACACAATCAGACAAAGAAACACTTTATTCTTTTCAAAGGAGCTGCAACACAAAATCATGAAGGGCAGAAAAAAAACGAAGCAAAGAGCAGGAACAAGAAAAATATCAAGCTGGTAACATAAAGCTCTGTTAATAATTGGAGCCAACAATTACACATCAGATGTTAACTGTTTTAGAAAAATTCCCTTCTTGAAAATAAGAAACTAAGCTTACATGGTGAATAAAATAACCAATATTCTCTCACACACAGCATTATGAGACCTTTTAAAATGAAAAGATACTGAAAATGAACAGGTGAGAGACTTTTACAACAAACTAAAGAGCTATTAAAACAGCTCACCCTCCCAGACTCTTCTGCTACAGTTCCCTGAGGATTTTGAAGCACTCTGCCTTTATCTTACCCTACCTGGGAGATCAGCTGCACTGACCAGCAGAGATAGAAGCTGCACTGCACTGTGCTGCACCAGGGAGGGCTGGCAGACAGCAGAACCCACAGCCAGGCTGCCTGATGATGCCCACAGCAAGGAAAAGAGGGACAATGTGGAGCAGCACCTCCCACAGCCAACTGGCAGCTCAGGGCAGTAATTCAGGACTGACTTGCTGTCCTCCCTTCACAGCATAATACACAAACTGGATTCCCTGCTTTTTTTTTTTCCCCCCCCACTCTTACTACCCATATTTCCAGAAACATCATAATCCTACCATTAGAACCTGAACAACTAACCTTCCTGCCACTAGAACATTTGACAGAAAAAGAAACAAAACACACACAGTGCTCTTCTGCAGAAAGAGAAAATAGATCCCTCATTTAATTCCTGCAAAACTACTTTGATTCTGCCTATCCAGATATTTCAAGTCTTGTTCTGACATTCTGTAGCTTAGTCAGCACTAAACTTTATCCTGAATTTCTCACTCTCTCATAATTAAACAAGCTTATTCAGAGCCCCGAGCTATTTTAACCTACTATACAGACACAGAGTAGTTTTAAACATATATAATTCTCTGAGCCAACTACTGGTATCAACACAACAGGCTTCAGAAATCAGTGACTTCCAACTCGTGCAAAACCACCATTTCTCTTTCAAAATCGAATCACATTAGATGGACAACAAATCCTCAGATACACATTCTATTGAACTGAGCTGGTGAGGCTGCAAGCGCTGTTACAAAATAGGAAGAAATGGTCAATGTCCATTTTTTGAATGCTTTTGGAAAAAAAACAACTCCTTACAGACGGGCAATGATTAGGCAGCCACAAAGAATGAGATACTGTTGTGTTGTACTGCTGTACTTTGCAAAAATGATGCTGTCCATTTTAGCACCATCAAGGAAGCTCATCTCTCAAAGTGCTCTGCAAAGCAAACTTGAGAATAAACTGAAAGACTCAACAGTCAGTGACACATGTCAGACTTCCACCTGCTGGCACCTGGCGTGATTTGACACCTTCACGTACCATTGATCAGCTCCAAGAACAATGCTAGTGATGTGAAAGAGTTTTAAAAGTCCTGGAAGACACGAGAAGTGAGGGCGCAGTTCTTAAATGACTGTTCTCATAAAAATGCAAAGTAAGGTAATTTAGCTCCAGATGAGTTTATAGAAAAGCGATACTTTTGAGATAAGCATCTCAGCACTTAGAGCAATATCCATGAAGTAACCTGCAGTCTAGGAATAATAATCTCTCTATGCTTCCTTTACAGTTGATAAGTGGAGATGAGAATATTTAGAGTTCCAAGACACTCAAATACAAGTTTCCTGCTTTGAATGAAGCTTTTTTCAAAGATAGAGACAAGGCATCTAGAGCCTCTATTGGCTATAGCCTTTCATAAACCCACTCCACTTCACATACACAAAAAAAAAGATAAGGCAGTAATTGATCCCAAATAGAAAACATCTACTTTCCTTAGCAAGATCTCTTTCTTCACCTAATTAAACTTCTACAGAACTTCATTTCCTGTACCTGTTATTGCTTCAGCAACAGCCAAAGTACTCTCTTTGACAACTAATTTCTCAACCTAACTGAACAAGGACTTTGCTTTCACTTCAAGCAAGTCTGCCTAGAAAGTTACAATGCCTTCTTACAAGCTGTTCACCATTCCAAGAAAATAATAATAATTAAAAAAAAACATAACAAAAATGAAATAAATGCATTGTAGTTTAAAGAAAGATCACAACAGATGAAACTCCTGGACAGATGCTACAGCAACACCCTACAGAACATTTTAGTGCTGCTAATTTTGCAATACAACATCCTAGTTAGAATTCACTGCTCCTGCTCCTATTCATTGCCCAGCTCTATTTCTATCTGAGAGCACATTTTCTCATGAAATGTGATAAAAAGGCACTAGATGTGGTTATTTGTAGCCCCAGAGATCTGCATTGCTGCCTCCAAATCACTCCCGTGTCTCTGAAATCTATTATCACCACAGCGATGGAAAGCCTCACAGCATCACAGCCTCAGTAACTCCTCATCAGTAACAAAGATGTGTGTTATACAGATGAATTAAGGCTGCTAACATCACACAAAAGTTTACGTTGTTACTGAGTATAGCAAGATATCATTGTAACAACTGCACACATGCAGACTAAAATACTTCTGGGATGTTGGTAACTTTGACTTAATCTACTGTGTGAAATGAATTGAACGTCCCTGTAAGACACTTCTCAAAGAAAACAGGTGAAATTTTAACCCTTACAATCCCACCAGGCCAGCATCCTAGCAACTGATACAGATGGATTTAAACACTTCAGTTTCTTCTTAAAAAGTCCCAGAGTGCTCCGGACAGCTGCTGCTCCCATTGGGAGGGCTCCTGCTGCTTCTCTGGACGGGCAACAACGTTACTTTCAGTTCCATTTTTAACTGCAAAGTCAAAATATTTACAATAGGGACTAAAGATGTTACAATTAAAAGCATTACCAGCCACAATTGTAACAGAATGACTTGTATCCAAGATCAGATAGCAGACAAAACCTTGGTTTTTCCTTCCATCATGGAGAATTCACAGCACACACCTTAAGAGAACGTGGTGCTTCTCACTTCCTTATGACAGCACTCAAGGTCACTGTTTAAGCTAAAGTTCACAGTGATGCTGTACACAGTGTAAGTCTGCTTACTGTCTGTGTCTACCTGCACTAATGGCATTAGCAATTCCCATCATCTTCACAGCCCTAAGAACAGAAGATGTTGCTACAAACAATAAATTAATCAGTCAATGTTAAGAGTACCCATGAACTAGAGGAGTGAACCACACATACCCTACACACGTTACTCCTTAAGCAAAAATAAAACATCTGAGAGAAAAAGCTGGCTTCCAGCAGCAACTGAGTAGTACTGCTCACAGCCAGAGCGTGCCAGTTAACACGAGAGCAATTACACACAGCACTGTCGGATTTCACTTCTGATTGCACACAGAAAGCAGCACATCCCTGAATGCCAATAGCTAACTGTCCTCCTCAGCGCATCCTTCACTTCTGTGACCAGGATGAGCTAAAAGACAACCGCCTGCGGGAAATGAACCAGATAAACAAAGTTGCCATCTATTTCCACAGATGGTCTTAGAATCTGTCTTCAGGTGACTAAACTGAGAAGTTTTCTTTTTTCACCGCTGTAACCATCATATTTGACAGCACCTTTCAGGCAAAACAGCACTCACTGATTTCACAGTTGCAGCTGTTTTAATCACAGCTGAAAATCACACCACCATTACAATTTCAAATCAAGCACCAAGAGAGCTGAACACAGCACTACCCACCAGCTACTCTGATTCACACGACCTGCCTGGCTTCTTGCTGTGCCACCAGCATAGACAGACAGCATCTCATTCTAGGGATGTTTTCACATCTTCACTGTGAAAATACATACCTCATTTTCCATTTCAATTTTGCAACTAAGGAATCCTTAGTGAACAGCCTTTGCTATAGACCACCTGAGCTGTTCCTTGGAACTCACGTTTCCAACACGGTATAAAAAACACCACTGCTGAATCAACCACCAATTCCACACTAAAACATTCATTAACAACAGCAAACATGCAGAGTAGCAAAACCAACAAGGAGCCACAGGGATGAGTAGCCTCAGACCTCCTGTGCTTGGAACTGCACAGAGAGCCCAACATTAGCACTGAAACACTGGCCAAGTTCATTCTTACATATATTAATGGGAACGGGGAGAACACTGTGCGCACACACTGCAGATGCTACACAAAACCCAAAGTGTTCTTTTTAACCACTCACATATTAAGTTTTGTGCATCACTTTGGTAAGAGGCCTCACCTAACAGAGCAGGTGTAAGCAGACAAACTTTGAAGTTTTTATCCATGTTCAGTAGGCATTTGTTTTTAATCTGGATGCCCCACATAGGACAATATGATAAAATACTACCAAGCTATCAAGTACAGAAGCCTTTCCTCATTTTGTGCTTTGGTAACAATACTTCTCGTGAACCAGAAAATAACTTAATTCATTGCAGTTTTTCACAACATTTGAAGCCAAATGAAACAAACAAACACACACCTAGCCTTGCACATCCAAGGCAAATGCATAAAGATGGTGCATCTACACAACATTTCCTGCTTACTTCTTTCACAGCACACAGCTCAGCAATTGGAACCAAACCATTACAGTAACATCTAAGATACCACATGTTGATATTTTTTCCATGGCAGAGAAAATGAAAAAAATCCTCATAAAGACAGTCAGTGAGATAACTTACAGACTCCAAAATTGGAAGATTATACGAGGGAAAGGTTCACTATGCAAAAGCACATCTCATCACTGTTTACGGCTACAGTTCCACTAAGTTTGCACTTCTGTCAAAGGAGCAGCACTGTAACCACTGCTTTCCGGCCGAGTCACAGAGCCAAGCAGGAGAAAGGGCAAAGAGGTGACTGAAACTGCCAAATCATCTGACCTCACACAGCCACTGTAGGACCACCAACACAAAGGCAGGAGCAGGAAATCCTGCTGAAACTGCCCACTGAACAGTTTCAAACTGGGTTTTAAAAGATCTTTTGAAAGATGGCATGTGTCAGATACCTTGGTCTGACCCGTACCAAATGAGCTAAAACGAATGGACATATGCATATTTCAGTAGGGTAGGCTGTGGCATGAAGCAATCCTCACTTTCAGTGTGTCATAGCGACACAGAGTCACTATGATACCTATTTAGATACTCAGTACCGAAAAAAATCTGGCCACAAGCTCTTGTAAAACCAAAGACCCCTGCATGTATGTACTGGTTAAAATATAGGACAAGCAAAATTCGTGCTTTGCAATGGAACCAGGGTGCTAAAGGCTTCCTCAAGGCTCTGAGCTGTTTGTCATATCCTGAATTATCCAAGAAACAATAACAAAGTAAAAAGCCTGCCAACACTGTGCCTGTCATGGATACCAGGTGAAATGGTGGAGGTGGTCTTTACCAGACTGAGCAGAGGAGAGCCAGCGCAGATGAATGGAAGCGATGGTGAGGGGAGAACCAGTCATAAACTTACACAGAAGAAAAAGAACTAAAGGGCTCAGCACTGAAGTCTACCTGCACTCAGAAAGAAAATTTAATGTTAGGAATTACTATGAATGAAATGAGTAAAAAACAGAACACTGTCCATCTTGACTACAACTATCAGCTCTGGGGACCTCAGCTCCAGAAGAGGATGTATTAAAAATAGAGCAGCTTCAGATAAGATCAGAAAGTACAGTCAAAGACATAAGAATGGGTTCTGCGGTAGGCTACAAATAGGCAAATTAGGACTCTTCTATTTCAGAAATATCCAGGAGAAGGAAGAAAATGATCAAGGTCCACAAAATCATGGCAGGACCAGAGATGGACTGTCATATTAGAGATGGATTGCTCACTCCCTTCCACAACAAACGTGGTACCGAAGGAAAACAGCACAAGCCAAATTCTGAACAAAGAGAAGGTACATTTTAATATAACAAGTAGTAATGTACCTACAGAACTTCTTCCCAAAGAATCACTGGTTGGCTGCATACAAAAAAGGGACTGGTCGCATGAAACCAACAACAAACTACCCAAATCGCAAACAGCTCTTCAATAACAACAGCTAGAGATAGAGGAATACTCACTCAAGCTCTCTTACACATAGGCTTGCCTTGTTCTTACCCTTCCCTAAGCATCTGCTCATGCTTGTTACTGAAAGAAGAATGCTGGAGTATGTTTTTTCTGATTTCATTATGGATTAAGGCTTTACCTAAGACCTGTCAGTCAAAGCACCAGGAACGTGTAAATTCTCCTTTGAAAGTCTTACTTGGTATTCATGATAGCTCTAATACCACAGGCACAGAGACTTCATAAATATTCTCTAAAGAGAATGCTTTATCACTGGGCTGTGATAGTGCGTGAAAAAGAGGCAGAAGGCCTGTTCAGGTATGGTAACACCGACATAAGTTACTACCACAACAACTTACTCCAAAGAAATAAAATATATAAAATCCTTGTATGTTATGATTTTTTTTTCTTTTTTTTCTTTTTTTTTTTTTTTTTTGCCAACAGAAGCTGCATGGAACCCCCAAAGATCTTGTTTTCAGTCAGGCTTCCCATCACACAGCAGACATGCATTCCAAAACCAGAGTGATTGCACATGCTGGCAAATAGATGTGGAACATCAGAAAAGGCCCATTTTCCTGAAAAATATCTTAGTGATCCCTGGTCCTGTACAGCCTATATAAGAAAACTAACCTGAAGATCAAATTCGCCATGGTATAAGGTGCTATCCTTTGGGAAGATAATTCAAATGCACATTTATGAAGGCTTACCTGATTTTACAGATGCTAATACAAGCTCCCACATTAACAAGTGGAGAAGCCAATGATGTTGTTGAAAACAACAAAAAACAACAACAGAAACACCCATCAAAAAACCCGCCAAAACCAAACTAAACAACAAAACCAAGACGTGTGCACACTCTGAAATGACATTTTAATACGGCTGTCACCTTACTTCTGATGGAACTTTCAAAGTTACTTATTCTGCTGCAGTAAGTCTTGGACTGGGGAACTTTGCAGAAAGATGCAGACAAATCAGAGTCCAATAGGAGCTGATGACAACACGAGAAAATACTTTTCTATGAAGAAAAGGCCTATTAGTAGAGTTTAGTAAAGTCTGAAATAAGAGACAGAGGAACGGTCCTCACATCTACAAACAGCACAAACAGTACAGAAATCATTATCCTGCATGAGTAATATAAGGACTAACTGGCTTAACTAGAACCAAGACAGACATAAGTTAAATATTAAGAAAAGCCTCCTAACTGTAACAACAGCTACATTATGTGCCAGCTATAAATAGAGCAGCAAAGAGGTGTGGTATTCCCCTCTTTGGAGCTTCTTAAGACTGGATCAGACTAACATTTATCAGATATAATTTCAGAATACTTGTTTCTGCTTCAAAGCAGGGAGTGACCTCACAAAATCCTTTCTTACACATCTGTCATTCCTTCTTCTATCAAAATGAAATCTTTTTATGAGTGTTATCATTCCCAAGCTTCAGAATTACAGCCTTTGCAACTTCAACAGCTGAAACGTTTGAATTCTGTTACAGAAAGCACAACTGCTGTCAAACTGTTACTTAGCAGAAAATACTTCAGGAACACTAAAGCAGCATATTTTACTACTGCAGATAATGCACAGAAGTAGACAAATACGTGACTGAATGGGCATACAGAAAGTGAGTGAGGAAAGACCAGGAAGTGAGGAAGATGAGGAAACAGAGGCTGAAAACAAAGCTACAGAAAAGAAAAAACATCAGCCTGAAGAAAAAGGTTTCGCTCATGTATGAAAAACTAAGTTATATCTGCCAGCACTGTTTTAAAGCACGCTGCAGGCACCACTGCTTTGGCCGGGCTCAAGTAAGGCCAACTTCAAGTGACCTCACAAAGCTGGGCTTCAAGCCCATTGGTGGGGAAAGCATCTCCAGAGCAGTGCAACCCGCCTCTCCTTCATTCATTCATACCAAAACTTCTACTGCTCCTTAGAAAATACAGTGAAGGTGAGTGTATTTAAGACATCTCAGAAAAAAACAATGCAAAAGTGTTCTAAGTGTAACACTCAGGCTAATGAGCACCCACAAGCTACTTGTGTCTGCATTAATCAAGATCTCAAGCTGACATGCACTGGTGAGAAGCACAATTTGCACACTGCATTCTGACTGATGCTCCCAGTGTTCAGCTGCATCTTGTAAAATAGCATTGGGAACATATGAGCAATGAGAGCATGTGTGACCTATTTCTTAACACTACAAAATATCAGAATGCTAAAACAGCAATTTATGGTTTTAAAAAATAAAATTATCTTCACTCCTACACAGAAATTGGTGTGGTTAATAAAATTTCACTGAGATTTACGTTAAATGTAACGCTACGTTAGCTGTATGTCTGAATTGCCAAAGCTTAAATTTAATTTTTAAACTTTGGGGACAGCAAATTTAACATTTAGTAATTAAACAAACTAAGAAATATGTACATCAGCAAGGAACCCCAGCTAGGTTTGTCATAAACATGAAACTAAGTTCTCCAAAAATAACAAAGTGCAATTAATGATTGCCTACTACATCGATGGGTCTACACAGATGTCAACCATAGCAGCAATGATCCAAAAATAAGTTCTCCAAATCATCTGTCCTTTGCTCTGCTCCCAGCCTGGCGGACAAACACCTTTCACTGTGTTTGGAGGGAGAGGGGGAAACCAACCGAGGAAATCACTCTCATCATCCCCACGTAGCAGCTTACAAGAACACACCGCTTACAGCTCAGATAATGCTCAGGAGGCACTGAACAACCTAGCAAAAACAAATTACATGTTATTCATTACTTCTGACTGAGTTCAGCAATGTGAAAAGCCAGCCTGCAGCAAAGATAACTCAGATAAAAGACAAAAACTGATATCTATGTTGCTGATATGCAAAGCTTTTTTTTTTTTCTTCACAAGAAGTACTCCATAAACACTCATTAATAATGACTTTAAAAAACTGATTTGGATCTAAATATTAACACTGTACTTTAGGAAACTGTAAGAAAAGAAATGTAAAGTCAAAACAGCAAGCATGTATTAAACCTACGGCATGACTAATTTTCATGCTTTCTCCAGGATAAAACCGTATCTTCATAATAAACCAAACATCCTTTGCATCTCACCACAGACATCTTTAACAGCTGTGTCTTCGCACCCTGAGCAGCTCTCCTGCAAACCACAGCACACTGAGGGATCTGTGGCCACATGGGAAAGGCTACTTTTGTTGAAAAGCATCTAAGAGCTTGTAAAATCAAAGAAAATAAATAAGCAAAAATTAGGTAAGACCTTTCTTGCCATAACTGTTAAACTTACACAACAAAACACAACTCTTTATGCTACATTAAAAGAAACTCCACTTGTCTCAGGCACCTGTCTAATTCTGTGTGTCAGCAGAGCTCTTGGGGTTCCCAAATACCACAGCTCTCTTAGAGAAAGTTCCCTCTGACAGTTTACAAGCCTCAGCATGCCAAAGCAAGCAATTTGGAAACATCTGTTTTCTTCCCCATTAGTCTTCCATTAGTATCAGGTAAACCACTGACAGCTTAGGAGACAGACAGCTCACTGAGTGGCTGCTCAACAAGACAGACCATGCACGCATCTCTCTCCAGAAATGAGTCAATTTGACCAATATCACTTTGCTATTCTACTTTACCAAAACGTAATGAAACCTTGAAAAAAAACCCAAAAACTAACCCAAATCAATGACACGCAGCCTCATAATCTGAATCAATAACCACATTCAATACGTTTTGGTGGCAATTGTGACAAAATAAAACATATCAAGAAAACCAGAAATATAGTTCAGCTTTCACCTTGAATGTATGTGGAAGAAAGCAGATGAAATAAACAGGGTGAACACGAAGGGATATATATATACATATACACATATATATACACACATACACATTTTTAGTAAAATGCTTTTGTTATTTGTAAATGACAACGAAGGGTAAGGAACAAAAATACAAGAAAATTCCTCCAAGGTGTTGCAGTGTCCCATAAATCCCAACTCATCACCGCCCATCCCCATAAAACGATCCATAAAGGAATTCCATAGGACAGAACACTTCCTCGGGCTTTCTGCTAATAAGCACTACGCCATGGAGGAGGCAGAGACATTGTGCGAGATCAGCGTGCAGACGTTCATTCTGCACGCACACAGGCCCTGCCATAGGCACAGGCACACGTTTCTGAAGGCCTCCCGCACCCCGCAACGCGCTGCATTCATTGTTCGAAGGAGAAAAATATCTGAGAAACGCTTCCCGCACGGCCTGAAGGCCCCTTCTGTCGGGGCAGCCGCTGCCGCCTTCCACCACCACCCTCTCAGAGAAGGCACAATGCAGCTCAGAAGCACCCTGCTCATTTAACGCGGTAATTCCACAGCCAACAACCGAAACCGTATTTATGAACCGAGGAAACCAGAGGAAAAAAGCCCTCGTGGGTGCCTCAGCACGCCTCAAAGGCGAGATGGGGGGTGAGAAATAATCACCATGCATTCACTTCTCTCTTTTTAACCCCTCGACAGAAACACCGTGCGGATTCTGACCCACACCTACGGCTCCGCGGCTCTCAGACCCCCAGGACCCCGCCGCCCCCTCGCGCCTCCCAGCGGCCCAACCCGGCCCCCCGGCCCCGGGCCCGACCTGTGCGACGGCGGAGGCCGGGCGGCAGCGAGGGCCAACCCGCGCTGCCCCACGGCGGCGGGCGAAGGCCCGGCGGAGCAGGCGGCGCGGAGGGAGCGGCCAGGTTTCCGGAGAGGAGCCCACCCCCCCCGGGAGGCGGGGGGGAAAGGGCCCCGGGCCCGCACGGCGGGGAAGGGGACGGGAGGCGCGGAGCGGCCGGTCCGCCAGGAGGGAGCGGGGGCCCTCGGGGCGCCGACGGGGCCGAAGCGGGCGTCCCGTCAAGCGTGAGGCGCCGGCGACGACAGCCGCTGCCAAGCGAAAGCCCCGCCTCCCGTTCCGCCGAAACTCGTGACGTCGCCGCGCCGCCGCCACCAGGAGGGAGGAGGTGAGGAACGCGAGGCCCCACCGCGCGCGTCACGGCCCGAGGGCGGGCGGCCGCTTCTGCGCGTGCGCACGAGGGGGCGGCGCAAAAGCGGAAACCGGCGGCTGAGGGAACGCGCGCAACGCGGGGTGGAAGGCGGAGCTGTAACGGCGCCTTATGGGGCGCGCGCACGCACCTGTCCCATGGAGAGGCACTGTGTGATAGACAGCATTGGTAAGGACGGCTACAACTACGGCAGGCGCCCCGGGGAAGTAGAGGGGGGGAGTAGTAAGTAGTCTTTGAGGACTGCTTTCATTTGCTACACATGAAGCTTGCAAAGGTTGTAGAAAAATTATGTTTACCCCTTTCCTTTGCATATGTGAACCTCTGCACAGAACCCTGATAGCAGAGCACCAGAGCCAGCTAGGTGTGTGCAACTGCAAGTAAGTTGAGTGTGCAGCACCTGTGAAGCTAAAAAGGCAGGAGTAGTTTGAGCTCTGCCCCTGACACGTGCAGCAGAACAATAAAAACAAGTGTTACCATCTTAAGAAAAGAGGAGCGTGCTGGAGACAGACCTGTAGATGAAGCACATCCAAGAAAGGCACAAGGCTCTGAATCACACTGTAGTAAGAACTGGAACACCAACATGAAGGAGATGCAGTCATCCTTCAAAGTTATGACATTTGTTCTACAATTAGTCAAGTTGCCAGCCTGTTTATGAAATGCCTGTTGTGACCCAAAGTCTACACTAGAAAGCTTAAAAGGTGACCTTTTGTGCTAAATGATAGGGAAAGAGCCAAGAGAAATGCTGACTGCAGGTGATGCACTTGCACCACCAAGCAAGATCAGTGATCCACAGCAGCTTACACAGCTTTGAAAACACTTTCAGTGCTTCCCTTGCCTTTCATTGCTATTTGTCAGTTTTAGTATCTTGTAAACTGATTTCACTGATGAAAGGATTAGTATTAAGCAGTTTTTGAGGACTGCTTTCCCTTGCTACACATGAAGCTTGCAAAGGTTGTAGAAAAATCTGCCCCTTCCCTTTGCAGATGTGGTCCCCTGTATTTCTGCACAAAGCCCTTACAGCACAGAGCACTCTAAATGCACCACCAGAACCATCCAGGGGTGCTTTACTTCATCCCCACAGGCATGCCACAGTAATGTGGGATAATATCTACACAGCAATTTCAACACTGGGAGTGGAATAAACAGCCAAATATTGACTTTAATAATATAATGTATATATAATATAAGCATTATGTGTATGTATACATTATATAATATCAATATATAAGGAAATCAACACAATATTTAAAACACTGACACACACTGAGCTCAGTCCAAACCCAGGGGTATGGATCTGAGATAATGTGTAACAACACTGGAGCAAAACACTGCTTATCAAACCAGTATGATTGCTGATATGGAAAAAGAGGAGGATAAAAATAGATGACAGAAGTTGCAATAAAGCATATTAGTTATTTATGCATTCTGTACAAACACTACATAAGCAATGCATGTTGGGAGGAGTGCAGGTGGAAATTACAGGGTAAGCACATCTTAGGATAGCCTACTCAAGTAATTGACTGCAATTTGGCAGCATGGCTCTATCTTGATTCCAGAATCAATACCTCATTGCAGTAAGAGGTTCTCACCTAGCAGACTGCTTAAGACAAGTGGCTCTATTAGTTAACACTAAAGCTATAGGTTTTAAACACTTTAAATAGGCAAAAACCAGCTCCTTCTGATGGCTACATTGTTGTCCTTCATTCCTTGTCCTTCCAGGTCTGTTTCCCTGCCACTCCTTCCTATAACTGGCACTATATTACCATATTGTTACCATCTTTTGCACTACAAACAGAAAAGGAGTTACACATCTATGCAATTGCTTATTTAATCAGAAGGTGTAAAGGAACATGCTTTTGGACTCAGGGGGTAAGGGAAGTTAAGATGCTTCTCCTAGGAATTATCAATAGCGTAAAGCCTGTGATGCCAAAATACCTTGCACAATGAAGAGTCCCCCCCCATAAGCAGAAGAGCTAACATTATTTGTAAGTTTATATCCAGCCCACAAGGATTCAAACCACATTAGTTCAAGTCTTTGTTGGTTCTACATAGTTGCTATGCAGCTCTATCTTTCCATGACAGGAGAATCTCTGTAATTCAGCTACTTCCAATGCAAGTACACCATCATTGTCAGGTCGATGCCAAAAGACAGAGCAAACAGCTCTTTATTACACCTTTCCACCTACAAGTCCACACTTGGAGATTTGAAATGAGAAACAGATTCTTCAGACTGCATAAAGCTATGGTCAGCATTTACAGCAGCCAATTCCTCTAACACCCGAACAAAGAAGTTATTCAACATGAGGATAGGAAAGTCAACAACATACTTTCATTGAGAGATAACACCTAAAGGAAGCTCCTATCCACCATCACTTTGAGACTTAAGATGAAACAAAAAGCAATGACAAAAAGAAATAATCAACATTCCTGGTTGTAATTCAGACTGCTTTAGACTCAGATCTCAGACAAGGGACTTCCTCTTCCCATCTAATAGATACATTTCTTACTAAGACTGACATCTCGTATCATACTTAGTATTTTTCACTTCAGAATGCATTCCTACTGAGACACATGCACGCTTTCTTAAAGATTGTATACGATGTTCTATACAACTGTTCAGAAGGCTGAACAGCTACAAAAGCTTGTAAGAGCTAACTGTTGCCTCATTTGTTCATTTATTTTAAGGCAGAGCACACATTACTGAAGAGTAGAACTGTGCAGACTGATCTGAATAATTAATATTCCTGTAAAGTGTAAGACAGAAGGCTTATAAGAAATCCTCTTTGAGGAACTACACTTTTCATAAATGTAAAGCTCTGCAACCCATATTCAGATATAACACTGGACCACACAGCAAGGTAGTAGTTGATAAGCACTCATTTATCAGTGAAATGATTATGAGAGTAGGTAGGCAGAGCAGGAGAAGGTTTAGCCAGAGGTAAATGTTAAAGCAACTTAAGAGATTTTTACTGTAATATTCTAACATTCTACTCTGCTTATCTGCTCTGGACAGTAAATGTTTAAATTTCAGTTTTTGAACCAGTCTCCTCAACATCTCCTGAGGTTTCTCAGTCTTTTTCCCACATTCACCTTCCTTGTAAAATAAATAAAAACAGAACAAGCTTCTCTGAACTTCAAACATCCAAATCTAATACAGGTCAGTGATGTTTTCGTTATCACACTTTTTTCCTTTAAAGAAAACAAAGAAAAACACAACTCAATGCCCTTTGATCAAGTTGTCACAGTAGCATAGAAAGAGCTTTGCTTCAGCTGATATTATCTGCAGTATGCACAGCAGAAATCCGAAACACTTGTGCTGCCAGCTGAAAAAATACCAGTTTCTACAAGGTGCTGTGAAACTTTAGAAATAATTTTAAAATTATTTTAGTCTGCATATGAAGTCACTGAAGTGCCAAGGACCAATGTAATTTTCCACTCTGAGAACTAATTATTTAATCTTCTTACTGATGCAAGAAGGGGAGAGCTGGGGATGAGGGGAAGGCTGTGAGCACTGCAAAATCATTACAGCAAAGCAGCCACTATTGTAATATCTATATAATGTAATGTTTTGATATTGTACACAGCAAGCCCCATGGGAGCTTAAAAAAATAGAAAAACATTGCAGAAAGCATTCTGATGTTTTCTCTTCACCTTTCAAGGGTGTACTTTCTGTATTCACATGCTGTACTTACCCCAGAGTGTTTTGAGTATGTCTCCTATTGCAGTCACCTGCATTGTGTTATGGCTCCACACACACACACACACACTGGCTGTTTCAGCTTCTTGTCAGGGAAGAAAAAGACACACAGGAAGAAGCCTCTTCTAAAGAACTGGCTTAGATCTGAAGACATCTATTGCTTTGCCTGCAGGTTGAAGAAGACAAGGTCAAATGAAAGTTCCTTTTACTCAGCACAGCCCAAAACATTTGTTACAACTCTTACCTGTGAAGGAGTTTACTTCTAGCAAGCTGAACATGTCTCCCACAGAGAATGCTATCCTTACTAACGTTCCATTTCACAGACAAAAGTCATCAATATTTATAAACTTCCCCCCTTCATGAATATTCACACTCCAAAGTTAAAGAGATTTGCAAGTTAAAAATATTTATTTCTACCTTTGTGCTCAAATCCTGTAAAGAACATTATGTAATTGAAGTAATTGTTTCATCAAATCACTTCCATTTCATGTTAAATATACATTTAATGTGTCATAGAAGCTCACAGTCAAATGTGACATTTAGTTTCTCTAACATCTTAAATGTAGTTAAACAGGGTTAAGTCTTATGAACGTAGAAAAATATCTCAATAAATTGATTTGACTTAAATGCAAAGGGTTACTACAGTTGCTGTCCCAAAGGTGCATTTTCTTCCAGAAATTCTGTGCACCCTGAACTAACATTTACAATCACCAAAATAAATTTAAAAAAAAAAATCACTCATAAGACTTGGGAAAAAAAGCTTATTTTATTTGATCTCCTCCCCTCCCCCCCAAACTTTCACTGAAGACTTCATAAACACCACATTCCAGTATTTTAATTAAAGACAGAAAGTCAAGCACCTCTGGAGAAAACACAGCTCGTGGACACTCCTACGTGCAATCCAAAATTAAGCACTGATAAGGTTACTTCCACAGCAGCAACTTGACTCCACAAATTTCAGTTGTTACAATTGTTTATTTTAATAGTTTAGCTAAAGTTAGACATGAGAACATTTGCTTTAAAGTAATTACAACAAACAGCCTCTTCAAGTAATATATTCTAAGACCTATTTGTTTGGTTTTTTAAATGGAAACTCTTAATTGAGCATAAAAGTCACACCTGTTTCAGGCATGCTGATGAAAAAGGTGTTATCTAAACAGCATATCAGTAGAGAACACAGTAGGGATAGAAAGCATTTATACTGATAAATGTAAGATTCATAAGTTTTTCTTTCACGAGTACAGCGAACTGCAAAAAGCACTGCAATATACACCACAGCTTATGCTTCCAGATTTTGTTATGAAATTATCAAATCAATACTGTTCTCCATGAGTGTACCATACCTTATTATTTGATTATTCAATTCTATGCACAAAATTAAGTGGCAGCTGCTCATCCCCTTAAGTCATTTTATCTACAAACAACTGGAAACATCTGATATGCTTCATTAGTTTGAAGCTGTAAAAACAGTATCCTGCTATTTAACCAACCACTGCTTTATTTTATTTCCTCCCATCTCAGATAAGTACTTTAATCAATCCTTCACATCATTGCGATCATTCAGATTGTGGTTGAACAAAAACAATATACTGCTAACAGCCACCACAAGGATTACCGATGCAGGTACCAATTACAAAGACTTAAATCTCCCCCCCAAAATCATTCTGTGTAAAATGATTCTGTAACATTTTATCTATCCCTTCAGTTCAAAGTAGGTATCTTTTAACCATTCCTGAGATTCTTCCTTACTTACTGGCAGTGCAAATGAAGGATTTTATACCTTTCAAGGGCCAGCAAGTGTTTCTTAGAGAAAGTGTCCTGTGTACCTTCTCAAGTTTTAAACACAAGAATGCGGGACAGTGAAAATCTATGTAGTTATGTGAGGGAGGAAAAAAAAAAAAATCAGGTTACTGGTGATTATAATATCAAGTTATAAAGTGAGATTATTAGCAACTATGAAACTAGGAATTTCGTTCTACTACAGCTTTGGCTTGAATTCACCAGAAATAAGCTTTTTAAGCATTTCAGAATTTCTTCCTTCTGGTGGTGAAGGCCATCTGTTGTGATCTGAGGAAAACAAAACAACGGACTTAGCTGATACAGAAAAAAGACTTTTTGCATGTTCTTATTGCCCAACTTGAAACACGTTCGGGGCATTATTTTTAGCTCATTTCTTACCTGGTATTTCTAAGCTACTGCCATATAAACTCTGGCCACCATCTATAACCATGGTTATCCCAGTTATGTAAGAAGCAGCTGGAGATAGCAGGAAACACACTGCAGGAGAAATCTAACAAAAACGACAATTTTAATCCTTCTTAAACTTCTGGCAATTGGTTACGTCCAGGATGTTTGTAAAAATGGACACAGGCAAGACACAGCTATGTTTTCTACTCAACTATGAAAGCCCCAACAATCTGAAAACCACTTCCAGCTACAAACACGAACAAGGTAAAAGCTGAGTAACACTGAGCTTTCAAGTACTTTTAAGATACACTTTTTCACATTAATCTTCATTCTTTCATACCTCCCTGATAAAAAAAACAAAACATCTTCCCCAGGAGCACAGGCCAACTATGAGACATTTTGCAAGTGCTGAGTTTAATTCTCCCAGTTGACATTACTGCACATTGCGACAAGCTTTTTCCTTTCTTTATACTCCACCATTTCAAAATTAAGTCCTTAATGGTCTCCAAATAACAAAGTGGGTTTTAAAACAGAGACATAGAAGTAGGAACATCACAACTGTTCAGGAATACATTACCTCCTCAGGAACTGCTGATCTCTTGGCAGGAATCTTTGGTATGCTCTTCAGCCACATAATTACACCCTGTTCTCCATAGTTGGCAACCGCAGTTTCTGAAAATACTATCCCCTATATTAAAACAGAAAAAAAAGTTATGCTCTCTTCCATGTATTAAGTTGTGATTATTGTTAAATTTTAAGCTTACTGGGACTTTCTATGGGACTAACAACCCAAACAAGACTCACATTCAAGTTTTTAAATTGGATGAAATAGTATAACTTATAAAAGATGATAATTAGACTGATAGCTACATCTCTGTTCAAATACACTAATTCACATTGTTCTAATTCTTCACTGCCACACCAACAACTCTAAAACTCAAGAACTGTTTTGAAATAGCAAACATTTCAAATTAAATTGCAACAGAAACTACAAGAACCCCAAGAACAAGTTTGTATTTTTGTTTGTAGTCTGCAAGAATACTAGATTGATTCCACTGTGAATTACACAGACATTTTGCAATCAAATTTCAAACTCTCCCTACTGAGCTCTTATAGAAGTCCTTGTTCTGGTAGTGATAAAATCCAGCTTAAATTCAATAGGGTGAATGAAAGCTATAGTAAGAGAAACAGAGGGTTCCACAAATGAGTTCTGACAGAACATTTTGGACTCAAGTTTAAACAAGACAGCAACTTAATTTGTTGATTAATAACATTTCAATATTCCTCTAAGATGTGAACAACTGTGTTTTGGCAGCTAAGAAGCACCTCATTTGTAAAACTAGTTTATTTTTTCAGAATGCATATTCCCCTCTGTGTAATCAATGAATATATATGGATGTTATAATTAAATATTAAGGAAAGTTAGGCTAAACAGGTTATGGCACTAAAAAAGAATGGATGGAAAGCTTACCCTTATCCTGGACTCACTGAGAAGACTCCAAGAGGAGCAATCTCCCAGAGATCCTTCCCCAGAGTAGTCAGCTCTTAAATGTGTCTAGGAGAGGTGGAGACAGGCTCCACCCCTTCCAGTAGCACAGGAGAATTGTCTTCACCTGTGCTCCCAGGGCTGAGTCATTGCTCACCTCAAGTGGTCAATCAGAGGTTCAGGCCACAATTCAGCAGTTATAGACCCTCTCACCATACACTTTCCCTGCATGTTACTAGGCCCATGAGAGGCAGCAAGTTCTGCATGGTTAATACAAAGTACATTCAAAGGTATCAAGCATCACCCTAACTAGAAAACAGATTTTTGTCATTAGCAGAGTTTAAAAATTAGCAAGACAGCCAAACCACTTAAGCGTTTGCCTGCCAAAAATCTCCTTTGACAGATGCTATAAAGTATAATTAGTATGATTCACTAGGTAATTAGCATGCATTAAAAATATGCACACATAGTAATGCTGTCCTAATTACTTATTTCCCAAAGTCTTGATAAATCAGAAAGCAAACAGGAAAAACAAGATAGCAGGTCTTCATATTTAAGAAATCACCAGAGTAGCCTCACAGAGGCTATTTAAAAAAGCCACTTCCTGAGTCTCCCATCAAGCAATTTTGAGGTGTGCCAAGAGAAAGCAAACCAGGTGTCTTAGTGCAGAACATCTGTATGCCCTGCTGTGGCTCCTACACTGAAAGATCTTCCTAGAAAGATACTAATAAATCTGAGATTTACTAAACTGTGAGATGAGAAATTCTGAATGTGGGAGTAGCTAGATTAAGGTTCTCCCTTCAGTTTGAGAGAGCAAATGTGAAAGAAAGAAACAGCCATTAAGAATGAAGATTATTTTAATCACACTAGATGTATCTTAGACTTCAAAGCTAGGGCCTGTATATAGCCTCTGTAACTGCTGCATCACAGGCAACAAAAATATAACTGGCCTTTACACAAAGTTACTTATAACTGCAACATGCCATCTACTTCCTCAAAAACACAGCAGGCATATTTTGCTGACCCACACAGTGGTGTCCTGTGTGTACTTCGTAAGGAAAAAAAAATGAATATCAGATGTAAAAATGTGTTTTATAGTTTGAGTGAAGGTCAACACTGTCTTTTCACAATTGGAACTAAACTAACTTGACAAGAAGATATAAGCATTAATGGATACATTCGGAGATGCTTAACATAACAGCAAGCACAGGCAGAAACCACAAGCACACATGAACCATATATAAAAAATTTTGTAAACCATTTTCCCCACATCTGTCTCATCATCCAAACAGTACAAAACACTCCCAAAGGCCCTTGGAAAAAAAGGGCATGTGTGGAAAGAAAAGTGTATGGGGGAAGTGTATGAAGAAATAAAAAAATAGTAAATTAAAAAATTCATAAACAGAAGGTCTAGGTTTTAAAATTCCTTTCAGTTTCAAAGTGTTAACCATAAACACATATGGTAGCAAGCTTAATCACATCACTTGCCATTACTTACAGGAGCAACACTGTTGATTCGCACCCCGCTGTGGGCCCATTCTAAAGCTAAAGTCTTGGTTAGGTTATCCACTGCTGCTCTTGCAGCTCCTGAGTGCCTATTGAGAAAAGAAAGCAAAAAAAGCACCTTTTCCCTCAGCTAAGTGCTCAATATTAATATCCCTGCAGCCTCACTAGGAAGTAGTCAGAGTAGTGTTCCATGTCTAGACCAACCACCCAAGATGCACAACAACTTTCTAGATCTTAAACTGTGAAGTTATTGTCAAATTTAACAGACTTACACTATAATTTCCTTAAACAAGTGTCAATTATATAAGAATTTAGTTTGCAAGTAGTCTTACCTAGCCATTCATACCTATATACAAGTTACCTGGTGAACTTTTCCAAGTTATTTAGATTTTCTTTTACTGTTCTCTTTTTGTTCAACTCTCCCATATTCTATTCATGGCGACAACTCAAACAGAGGTACCCAAAGCACAGAAACTCAAATAACTGCAGCTTCAGCACCACCATGTGGACCTCCAGATTTATTTTATACTGCTAAGAATAAGCCAGTGAGAAATTGAGATTTTGAAGGATTTAACCCTAAATAAGGCAAGTTAATAACCTAATGAAGTTAATATAAAAATATTGAAATTGTATTCAAGAAAATACAAATATATATATATATTTGTATTTTCTTGAATATATATAAATATATATTTTTTCTTTATATATATATATAAACCTTAGAGTTAAATTAGAAAAAGTAGTTTCAAAGAAGAAACTCAAAACTCAGAATTCTCCCCTTCTGGAAAATGCCAATGCATAACGTTCTCACTACTTCCAATTTTCATTTAAATCAACTTTTTCTGAAAAATTTTTGTCTTGCACAAGTTAAAACTCTTTTGTTGGAAAAGGTTTCATCAGAAACCTTACATCCATTTTGAAGGTAAAAAAAACAATGTGAATAAATTCAGTCAACATCTGCCTATGAAGATGCTATATTTTCATGCAGATAGTTGTGATCATTTTTTGTCAGTATAGAAAAAACTATGAACATGACATTTTTTGTACCATTCTTTCAGACAAGAAAGTAGCAGAGGAAACAACTAATCTCCTGCATTGGAGGCCTTCTCCAATAAAGAAAGCTACAAAGAGGAAATATGGTAAAATGCTAGGTACATTCCTCCTATTCCCCATCCATCTCCTGTAATTGTTTATGTCATCAAAATCTATACACTGACAGCAAAAGAAAAAGAAACAAACAGATACCAAGTTCTTGTGAAGTCATCAGAACAAATAAAGGTTTAATTTCAAGGCAACCAGTCCCACTAGCATCTCATTCCCAGTGAAGGCTTTACTAACAAGTTTTGCTTCACAGTTTCTTACAAAGTAACAGAAAGTATCAGAGATGTCCTTGACTCTTACAGTCTCTATTGCGTTAATAAAAAGACTCCCACACATGCAGCCAAGTACTGCTCTCTCTTGATATTAACTACCATATTTCTATTACTCAGCTGCTGTGCATTGTACACCTTCCCAAAATACAGTATTTAGGAGTAAGGAATAGCTCTATGGGGATAAGAAAATGTAATGTAAAAAAAATATATATATGTATATTACGACATTCCAGGAAACCCATTTCTCACGGCAGCAGTAATGTTGACAATGACTCCTCCATGTTCCTGCATCCAGGCATTGTACACTGTGTGAAGGAGAAAGATAACCTATAAATACCTGAAGAAGTGTATACAAAAAAACTTGCCAACTGGACACTAAATCTGAAGTCCAACTACATTAATGCTACAGAGTTCCTGAGCATATTTAGATAAACAACCTGCTCTCTGTACCACAGCCTCATCACTGGATCAGTCACATAGCAGGTGCAGCCAAGGTAAGGCTAAGTGATGGTCAAGAACCCTTCTTGTGGAAATCAAGACCTCATGTCTTCCACATAAATTACTTGCATTTCCACTTTCCTAATACTATCTGAGAATCGCATTTAAATTAATAACCACGATGGGAGGAAAGACTTCTGTGTTACTCAGAAAATACTGGCCATCAAAGTTAAGTGTTTTTCCCACAGACCTGTGAGCATCCAAACCTTGCCTTTAAACTACAGATTCTTCCTCCCCTAAGCATGTAGATGTCTAACCATGTATTTGTTTATATAGACAAATATGATGTACAGCTTAATGTAAAGACCCATGTGACATTTGTGCAAACAAATACCCACCATCAAATAAGTACGAGAAAAAAGAAGATAGAAAATACATTTTCTTGCCTTCAGTTGTTGCTTTAAAGAAAAAAAAAAAAATCCATTATGCGTAATGTTTGGTCCTCACCTGCTTTGCAGCAATAGAAAGTCCCTGTCAGATTTGTGTCTATCACAGCATTCCAGCCTTTAGCACGGATGGCTTCAGAAGGACTTGCAAACTGGCCCCCTCCATTATTCACCAGGAAGTCAATCTTCCCATGCAGATCCAGCGTAGACTTCACCAAAGCTTCTACCTAAAAGAAAATATTTTCTTAAGTGCCTCAAAGTGCTGATTAAGCACTGATTAACCAATCTCATTCTCAGACATTTTCTCTCATATCCATTCCTACACATAAGTAGGCAGCACTAGCCTACAAAGAGAGTAGAAACTTGGTATGACAGGTTTAAGCAGCCAAGAAAGATTGCATTGTACCTACATTTAGAAGAAAACTTTCTGGCATAATGCAGGTGCTACATAAAATACCAGTACTTAAAAAAGAGGTTCTTCGTGCTGTTGAGGACTTGTAGAAACGCATAAAAAAGTCTGCCATTTAAGACATAATGATATATCCTATGAGTGAAGGATTATTCACATCCAGTGCTGGAAGACAACTACAAATTTCCTCTCATCTAACCCATATGCCTGTGTTCCTAATAGCAACTGCAGTATCTTTTAAGAGATTTACACAAGTTCCAACAAAATCCCCCAAAAAAGAATAAGCTAACTAAACAGTGATACTAATCAGGAATCTTCCTGGGTTTTGTATTTTGTGGTAGAACAGTTCTGACAACTAAGCAAGCTTGAACTGCTAATTTTTTCCTTTTGTTAAGACATGTATAAGGTCTTTTTCCTTCACTGATTTCTCAGTATCTGGTATAAAAGGTAAGAAAGATTTAATGACTCCTCAGAAATACTTGAGAGACCATCCTCCCTACTTAAACATATGCTCTAGCAAATTCTTGAGATAGTATACCTCAGTTAAAATAAACTGAAAGCATGTAACAAGTTTTAAAACTGGAAGAAGCATACAGAACCCATACAATTGTACAAGTCTTGTTTTGTAGACAGATGTAAATGATGGAAAGTACAGTGATAACAGCAAAGCCCTAGGCTACCAGAAATGAGGATAAATGAGTTTCTTTAATTTTGTGCCTGTGGTTGATGCTTTTGAGTATTTTCATACTCAAAAACACCAACCACAGGCACAAAATTAAAGAAACTACTTATCCTCAGAAGACCTCAGATATACAAAAACCTCCAACAAGACATCCTTGCCTCCACTGCTAAGCCTTAAATGAGGTCTGGGAAGGGATAGATCCTGTCTGCACCCCTTCTTCTCACTCAGGTGTACTTCATGCACTTGAGCTGGGTTGGCCCTGCCTTCTCAACAGCTGTTTAGTCACTGCTTGAAGCTGTGACTTAGCATTTCCGTGACAACGGGAAAGAAGAAAAAACAAAAATCACACAGTAAACAGGAAGCTACTTCCATATTTGTGAAAATACTGGAGTTATATTGCTGTGTTGCCCCTTGTTAAGATTTTCCTCAGGCTGGAAAAAATCCCGCACTATGTGTTTTACTGATCATTGTATCACGCACTACATTTAGTTTACAAATGAAATTTCAACAGTTGATGTATAATATTCCTCGAATAGAAGTAAAAGCCCCAAAGTACTTTGCCTCTGTTTTCTGCAAGACAGTTATGTCCAAGTTACAAACAAATACTCACCATTGCTACTCTTAGCAAACATGTTAAAATATGCAATAGTGAGCACTGGATGTTAGAAAGTCTGCTATATCCCTCAGTTCTAAGTTCTAACAACTTCAGAAATAAAGGTTAGTGTATGGGAACTGTTGATCATGGCCTGAACCTCTGACTGACCACCTGAGGCAAGCAATGAGTCAGCTGGGGGAGCACAGGTGAAGGCAATTCAGCTGTGCTACAGGAAGAGGTGAAGCCTGGCTCCACCTCTCTTACATCTCATTTAAGTGCTGACTGCCACTGAGGAAGGTTTTCTTTCTGGAGATTGCTCCCAGGAGTTTACTGTGAGGCTATAACACTGGTGAGCATTTTCATTTATTTGGATTATCTTTCTATTGTGATAATTGTTATAATTATATTGTGATAATTATTAAGCCTAACTTTTGTATAGTTACTAATTGTACAGTTCCCAGCTGTCATTTTAAGCTTATCTAATTTACAAATGCTATGCAAAGTGTGAAGAATTACTACCCTGTCTATAAATTTAAAAGCTGAAAATGCATTCCCCATATTTTAGCTGCATAGTGATCTTAGAAACTAAGTACCAGTGGCCAGAATTCTGTTATCTTTCATAGTATCTGTATTACAGAGCTAATAGCCAAGGAGAAAGCCAGAATTGTAAGAGGTAAATAAAAAAAATCATAAAATGTCTCTGTCAGCATTGTCAGGTTGTGGTCTAAGCTAATGATTGAGCACCAGGTGAGAAGATGCATCTAACTTAAGATATTCAGGTGTAAGCAATGCACCTGAGCAGCCAGGAGGAATGGATCCAGGGTCCACATCCTCCTTATCATTATTCAAGGGTTAGCAGCCAAGGGAGCAACATCTCTATTCAGACATCGTGTTCTTCTTGAGATGTTGCTGGTCCTTGAAAAGGTTAAGTCACTTTCTACCTAGCTTTTTAAACTAAATTTTAACAATTATCTTTATAAGCATGCTCCTATTCTAGTAGAAGGCATTGTTGCCTTCTATTGCTCCATATCTTCTAATCAGTAGCACCTGCTCTTGGATATGGTCACTTGGAATGGTTAAATATGTTAAATGTCTAAATACTTGTATTCTTATGTTAAAATATAACAGAACATAAACAGCATTCCTTATTCAGAACTTCCATGAAAAGCATACTGAATTTTCATAGCAATGTTTTTAGCTAAGAAGGACTTGTAAAGAAGGAAGAGCTGATGGAGAAGAACTGTAGTGAGTCATGTTATGAGACTGAAAATGAAAAACTCAAGACTGATTTCTAATCTACCTTACCCATGTGAATCCTTTCTGTGAGGCATATGATGTAACAGTTTAGAAGAATTTCCTTTAGCAAAAAATAACCAATAAAAGGATCTCCAATATAGCATGGAAAAGCTCTAGGAAAGTTCTGGTGTAACTACAAATGATTAGAACTTAAATATAAGTGGAAGACAAAAGTTCTGTGTTGAAATTGTAGATAAAAGGACAGAAAACAAGTTTATTGAAGTATAAGCATAGCTACCTGTAGCACAGATAATGCCTGAACACTTCACAAAGCACTGTATAAGAAATGGCTTTAAGAGTACATTAAAAATGGCTCTGGAGTCTTTTAAAGCTACTACAGTTGCTCTGACAAATCCTTATTTTTAAATTTAAAAAAAGGACAGTATTTGTTTAGTACAGATACCATCTTTTACCATTCAAGTCCTCTTCTATTTTATATAACACCACTATTAACTCATTTTCAAGTTAATGCAAAAATAAGACTCACTTGCAGAAGGCTGTGAAGTATGCCAGACTATTCTCTGCAAGAAGACTTTCAGGGAAGAACATCTTCTCTTTCCTGTTGCTTTAATCATGCAAGTTACCCTCTGACACCTGTCACAACCTATTATATCACACTGCTGATGCTAGTAAATACTAACTTAAAATTCACTCATAGGTGAAGAGACATACTGCACAGCCTGAGGGTTCTTCTCCTTCAGGAAAAAGAGTCTAAGAATATCATTGTAAATATTTTATGGCTTGAGCTGTTCCACAAGGGAAGAGTTTTTACTCTTTATGATTGTGTATTAGGATACTTCTAGAATCCACATAGCTTCTAAAGGTCATTAATATCTCAAGTTCTGGTAGATTTTAACAGGTTTTAAAAGGTTAAAAACCTAGTAGCAATTGATCAGTGGAATGTTTTATAGCAGCTTTAAGTTAAGCCTCACATAATGTTGGATTCCTTAATGTTTAATTACACAGAAAAATTGAAAGATGAATGAAGATTTCTGAAGAACCTGGATGAAGTACTTCTGCTCTTGATCTTCCAGCTTTTGTAATATAAGAAAGGAAAATAAAAATCTGCTGTGACACTAGGAGAGCTCTTACTAAGGACTGAGAGCAAAAGTTCTGTACACCTCAAATTGCAACCACAATGTGAAACATGGAGAGGAAAGTGGTATTTTTTCCCTTTAATATGGGCAGAACTGAATATGCAGGGTACATTTCAGGCTTACTTGTGTCAAGCTACAAGAATTGAGATCCTATGCTCTGACTTTTGTTAAAAGGAACAATTCTGTATGTTGTTTCCATCTTCACAACTGCCCTCTCAAGAAATGACAGAACCCCATGAAGTAGGCTCTGGGTCAGCTCTAAGAATGTAACTGTTCCAAAGCATGCTTTTCATAAAATAGTAGAAATAAGTATGTGTAGTCAGAAAAAATCTGAGAGTAAAAATGCTCTGTGTAGTTGCTAAATTACCTTCTCTTAGAATGCACAGATCAGATCAAGTGTTTTAGTGCACCTGTCCCCTGATCTAAGGTACTGAGGCCTAGTGAGTAACTTTGGGGGTCTGAAGATTTGTAGAAACAATATACTCCTGATGTGTTAAGCCCCAGAACAAGATTATTAGTTGTTACCTCCTCTTCTTTACGGATATTGCACTGTATAGGAGTCACTTTGGCAGGATTCACTGAAGAAAATGTACTATTCAGTTCTTCTGCAGTGGCTTTTAATCGGTCAAATTTACGAGCAGCAATAACAACACTGCAACCTGTGTAGAGACAGAACAAAAAATTTTCAGTTTACAGTCAAAACCGCAGTTACTCTAGGCTAATATCATGAAGAGAGGATATGCAGGATATGTAGGATATGCATTTGTCACTGACTAGAAGATACAATGAAGAAATTCTTGCCAGAGAGAAAGGAATGACTAATGCGAGATGCTTCTTAGCAACGATATCCCAGTGTGCCATGCAAAGAACAACCAAGATAAAAATGGCTATATTCGCTCTCCTTCCTGCAGAAGGGGAGATAGCCTGTGAGTTGTGGTCAGAGTAGCTTTCAGACATGACTTTGCAGCTATTTTTGCCTGACTCATTTCACAATTATGAGATTTAAAGATGTTTCAGCTGGTCTTGATTATAAAAACTTGCTCCTAAAACTACAAAAATCTTACTGTGACTCTATCCACAGTTGTAAATGTATCTCTATCCACAGGAGTAATGTAAATGTATCTCTATCCACAGGAGTAAATGTAATGCTCTGCTTTATAACCCCACAGAGTCTAAGGCAGAGCATGATAAAGTTGTGAGATAAAAATTAATCTGCAGACTACAGACAGCAGGAACAGAGGCTTCCCCAGGGCACTTGCACTTGCTGCATAATCCCAAATCAGGATGGAGAGAAAAAAAGCCTAGTCAGGTGCTCAGACCTTCTGCTTTGCATGCATGTAAGTTGGGTACAAAATTACCAGTCAGCATTCACATAACAAATGGACTAATTTATTGTCATCATAGGACTAAGGATAGATTCAAGTCAGGTGATTGTCACTATAGACTAAAACATATCCCACTAAATTAATCCTTAGTACAAATCCATTTTGGCAAGATGGGAGGCCTCATTCCCACCTTCCTCCTGATACAGTCTTTGTATCCCAACAGAAGCCATCCATTCCTCACACCAGCTCTGGTGCTCTTCTGCTTAAACATAAATGAATTCAAAACACTAAACCAGCCAAAAATGAAGTTAATGTTTTGCCAGGTATTTTTTTTCCTTTTGTTGCTATTTTGCGGTGGAATTTAGCCTCTCATGTGATTAAACAAACACCAGAATCAACTCAAAATAACTTGTGGGAGTGAAGAGCAGCAAGCTGTTCGTTTGGCTCAGGCTCTCTCCTGAAACTATGCATAAAACTTATGTTTTAAAAAAAACAAGCAAAACTTCTTCCACAAGGGCGTGCTCAACTATGGATCTCCAAGAAAAGGGCCTTCACCTTTGATCACCAGCCATCTTGAGATTGAAATAGCACTTGTGAAGGTGTCAGACTGAGGTCTGCTGTTGTTTGGGTTTTTTTTTTTGGTGAGGGACTTGGTCACCTGCACAACAACCTGAGTTCATGGAGAGATGTGTCAGCAGCAATTAACACTATAGCACTTCAGTGTTTGTTATAAACATACTGCAGAATCATGCCCAGCAGAAGAATGCTTGACATGCTGATGTAGGAGTGGGCAGGTTCTAACTCATAAGAATGACTGAACCTACTGTACAAACTGTTACTCCTTCTGTGAAGTCTGTATTTATCTTCAACAAAGAATGACCAGACCATTTCCTGTGATGGCCAAGGCAGGCAGGGACAGATGCGCTTCCAGACAAAGGGCTTAGATCTCTGCGAGAGGCTCTGAAGGAGGTGGGTTATAAAAACAACGCGCATTGCGGCCAGCCACTGCTCACAGGTATTTGCTGTCCAACCAGCCCTCCTTCCAAAAAAAAACCCAACCCAACAGCATAGCCTGAAGCGCGAGACACACGTGGAAGCGGTTCCCAGCAGCAGTGACCTACACCCCGTCAGCTCACCACAGAGCCGCTCGCCGAACGCTACGACCGCCTATCGCTGACCCGAGTTCCCGCGTCCCTCAAGGCCCGCACCCCCCATCTTCGCTTCACGCCCGCCCACCTAACGCCAGCAAGTCGGCGGCGATGGCCTTGCCGATGCCGGTGCCGCCGCCGGTGACGATGGCCACCCGCCCGCTGAAAAGCCCCGCCGCCAGCAGCCCGCGCCGCGCCGCCATCTTCCCCCCCCCTCGCACGCAGCGGGCCGCCGCCGCCCCTCCACGTGATGCGCCGCCCCGCCCGCACCGGGGACGGCGGCGTTGCGCGGGGCCCCGGCGGCTCGGGGAGGAAGCGGGCGGCGGCGCGGCTCCGGGGCCCCGCGGGCGGAGCGGGCAGGTAAGCGGCTGCGGGTATCCGCGGGGCGGGCTGCGGCATCTCCTCGTCCCCGGCTTGGCCCCCGGTAGTGCCTGGCGGTAGGACTGAGTGCTGCGGGAGGAAGCGGTGCTGGCGCATCAGAGCCGAGCGGAGCATCCCGGTGACTCGCGGTCTCCCGTGCCCGCTGCCTCCCTGCAACAAAGCCTTCCACCTGGATCCATCCGTAGCGCGCTGGCTTTAGAGGGAGCGTTTTATTGTTTTGTAGTCTATCGCATTGGGCTACGTTTTCATTTATTTGTGAAGGAAGTGTACTTTTCCCAGCACTGCGTGTTCTTCCATGTTGTCTCAGGTCTCCTGGAGCAGGAGAGCGCAGCCCGCTGTGTCCCCAACATAGCCATTTTGTGCTGTGATGCCACAGTCGTGTTTTCTTGTTGAAAAATGCACGGTGAGCTCAGCTGGCACAGAGGGCAGTCAGCATCTGTCCCACAGTGAGGCGGTTTGCAGGTGACTTTAACTAGCGCTGATGTGCCCGGGGGTTTGTGTGTGATGTGTGTGTGTGTGATGTGTGTCCTTATGTGCATCTCCTCTGTCCTTTTCAGTAGATGTTTAATAGAGTATCTTTCAGTTGCATCCTGTCGCTTTCCCCTTAGGAGAGGTGGAGAGTGGGAATAGAAACATGCATTGATGAAATGGGAGATTCGCTGTGTCTCTTCTGCTTTTCTCATTTGTTAAGTGGTCTCATTTATTTTTACCAGAGCATACTTTAAATCAAAGCAAATTGCAAGATAACGCCTTTATCCCTCAGTTTGATTTCACAGGAAAGTGAATTCCCTTCTTTTAAGTGTGTAGAAAGAGAGGCATGAAGAAGCTGCGGCCTGTCCATGCTCGCCCAGTAAAGGATGACAAGCCAGAAGCAGATCTCTGCATGGTGACTTAGCCTGGTGAGGCACCACAGCTGCCTTGATGGATGACACTGCAAGATTTTTTTCCCCCCTCTTTCAATCATCTTCCACAATCTGGAGGCTCCACAGATCCCCATTAATTGTCTCTGGATGCCCTACATATTTAAGGCAGGCTGTAGCAGAGAGATCTTTAATTAATCCCAGGGAGAAGCACTCACTGGTACTAGTGAACTAGATCTTCAAGTCACAGGCTGGCAGGGAAAATCTGGCTGGGTACTGTTTGTAGTATTTGCTTGTTAGATTTCCTGGAGAGCCCAGTCAGAGGGTTTTTCTTCCACGTTGAGATAAGTAACTCGTTTCCCATGAGGTTTTGGAATTTCTCAGTAGCCATGGAAATGCCATAAAGAAGAGGCTTAACACATTAGGTAAGGTTCCCTGAGTGATGGGCAGGAGGATAAAGGGGAAAGGAATAAAGACTCAAGAGTAAGGGGGCAAGAAAAGAAGGCAGCCATTCCTTAGCACTTAGCCCCTTCTGGTAGAAGATCGATCCAAAAACAGCTGAGCTGAGATAACCAATTTTCACAGATATTTTCTGTAAGTCAGTGGTTCTCACAGTGTTGTGCGGGTTGGCTTTAAAACAAGGGTATCTTTGTGTGAGTTGGTTGTATTTCTGTGTTTTAAATTCAGAATGATTTAAGCTGAAAAGAAGAAAATCTTATTAACTGAAATCAATTTTAATCTTCTCTTACACTTGTGCTTTCTTATTCACAAAGGAATGTTCATTCCTTTTGCTGGTTCCATTAAAATGTGATGGTATGTCACTATGCAGCCACGGCAATAAGTCAGTAAGCAGAAAGCTATTCCTTTATGTTATTCTATAAATTTAGTGTTTGGATTCTTAATTTTTGTGTATTAGGAAATAGTGTCTGATTAGACAGATGTTTATTCTTTTTTTCTAACCTAAAGTATGTCAGGTTGCATCTGGGAGAAAGTAAATCTGCATTTAAAGCTTCAAAGCATTTTTTTTTTAAATGCTAAAACCTACTTATTCTTTTTCCTTGATGTATCTATCACCTAAACATTAACCGTTTAAAATTAAAATGACACTCTTAGGAAAAAGAATTCATCAGTAGTTGTTTTTTCCATTTGTCAGCTCTTCAGAGTTGTGCAATTAGCACATCATTGTTTAGCATCTAATCATATATTTATAGATTGACAGGAAAAACTAGCTCTCCTATTTTTTTTAGCTCCCATATTGTCTCAGCTTTGAATGAACTAGTTCAATTTGTTGAGATGAATAGGAAAGTCTGCATTTTCAGAAAAGGCTGCTTTTGTCCAAAGCCGATTTTGTGCTTTGCCAGCCCATGGCTCAGCTATTCAGCTGATGACATCTGCCAGTCCAGCACTCTGCCACACATTAAAATTCCAGCAGAACATTTACCGCTTTAATATTTATTATAGCCTGCAGTCCTTCATGCGGTTTAGTGCAGTCACTGTGTGCCCTCCAACAGCTCGTAATCTGTGTTGGCAAGGGGGAAGGTTTCAGAGTTGTTAAATACCAACCTGATTGCAGGCTCCAGACAGGACAGAAACCTCAGTGGGATCCAAATCCTGACCAATAGTACCACAGAGAGGTAAAAACAGAGAAGATTTAATGAAAAATATCCTAGTGCTAGAAATAAAACCTTACACTCAAAGATGCTTTATGACATAGAGTTTCTGGTAGTTAGCCTGCAAAAAAAATGCCAGGCTCCAGCTCTGTTTGCTGCTGCTCTTCCAGACCCCACTCCCATGTATGCTCCTGATATATGTCTTTTGTCTCTTGGGATACCAAATTACACGAAGTATAACAACAAACATTTCTACCCTGCTGTGCTTATTATAAGAAATATCTGGACTGAGCCCAAAATGAATAAAAAACGGTATGAGTTTCTGTTTCCTTATCTCTCTGGATTCTTCTATGGGAATCATACAAAGGGCCTCTTCAGAAGTCCCTGCCGCTCTCACCTCCTGTCTGTGCATTCTCTGCTATGGCTGTTGTTTCTTTTCATCATCTCCTGCTGGCACATAAGAGCCTTTCATGACTTCTGGCTTCCTGGGCAGTCCCATGTGATGGTTGGGTTCTCAAGTCAATCCATCTTTTCATGAACTTCACCACTGGGAAGGGACTTCACTCTCCAGGATATCTCGTGGTATGGCAGTCTAATTAGGAGATAATCAGAATTTTTCAGAGCACATCCTCTTTCCTCAGTATCCCTAGGAATTTCACTCCAGTGATTAAAAAGAAGAGATGCCATACTGAAAGTAGAGTTTGTAATCACACAAGATGCAGAGTACCAGTATCAAATAGCTTGAAATTGGTATGTAGCTACATGTTCTAAATAATCACACATCCCACTGACACCATATGATATAGTAGCATTCATTTGTCTGCAATTGAAAGTTCTGCATTTTTAATATGCTGGTATCATGGATCTGTGTCTGCACTTGTATCCAATTGAGAGTCCCCTGAGCCAACTAATTCCTGCTGCTGGAGATACTAAGTATCTTAGATTATATTTACTGTGCAATGCATTAAACAATCCTGAATCATTCCCAGGGGACCTTCTAGTTCTCTCTCTCAGTCTCTTTAGCATCTCCCGGGATGCAGTTGGGTGTTGCTCAGATAAAACTCTGATCTGAAGCCCCTAAATATCTTGACCAAGTAAGAACTCAAAGATGTAGTTTTGTGCAAGTATTTTTCAGATAATCCTCGCTCTGTTGTTATTCTTTTCTTGGCATCTGCTTAGATGCCCAGAGGAAGCACAACTCCAGTTTCGTGTGTGGAGGAACCATCTTCTAATCCTGCTTAGTATAAAGCCTTCCAATTGAAGATGTATCACAAAAATAGATGCTGTGACAATCTCAGCCTGGAGCATTGCTACGGAAGTAGGATTCAGGTGTAACTGACTTGTTTCTACTCATTTTACAGTACCATATAGCCCAACAAGGTCCAGGTAAATAAGCCAGGAATTACAACAGGCATCTGCTGTTTCAGGGTGCAAGATGACCCACTTTGGGCAAATGCTCAAGTGAGGGGTAGCACAGGGGAAGAGAGAGTGAGCACATTTTTTCTTTATCTACAGATATTGGGACTTCTTTTAAATTTATTCAAGATACAGATCTAAACACTTGGATTGCTTTGAGGATTTCAGACCATCCTCCATTTCAAGTCATGGGTACTTTGTTTTCATTTCTCATTCTTCTAGTTATTTGGACAAAGAATGAGGAGACAAGGGAGATACAGTACTTCAGGTGTTTGCTCTTAATAAAGGTAGACCAGCAGAGCTGGGGAATTTGTAATAAGTAAGTGTAGTGGAAACACTGAGTCACAGCTTGAACCAGTGATGGGCACCTGATGGGAAGGCAGGGGCAACTCAGATGCATGCAGTGCATTGAGTGACTGAAAGGGGTGGAGTCAGGATCCATCCCTTCCCAGACTTCATTTAAGGGTTGGCAATGTAGGTAAGAGTGTCTTGCTGGAGGTCTCTGCCTACTGGAGGCCTTACAGGCCTTCTGAATGTAGACAGTTTTTTTCTCTTATTTCTGCACTCGTTGTATCTGAGTTTATCATTTGCTGTGGCGTAAGTCCTTGCTGCTTGCTGTCTTGTGCTTTCCATTAAGTTACAGTTAGTATGCAAGAAAAATGATCAGGTAATTTTTAAAATATAAAAATGTATAGTTATGCTCTTATCCTGTTTCCTGGACTTCAGTAATCTATGCAGCAGTTATTATTCCCTGAGATTTGGAAAAGTTATGTAACAACAGAGGGGAAAAAAAAAAAGGCGTTTTAGAGAATCTTTTATGAATTGAATCTTGACTTTTTAAAAAATCTTCGAAAATGTCATCCTAAAGCAATTTAGTGGAAAGGTCCTCTTCCCTGCTTTTGTTTCAATTTTGGCTTTATCTGTAGAAAGCCATCAGTAACTGTTTGGGTGTTTCACATAAAGGATGGGAGGGCAGGGAGAGAGAGCTTCACACCCGCCCACCTAACGCCAGCAAGTCGGCGGCAAGCTGCATCATGGCAGCACAGTTGGTGAGCCATCCATACAAGTCCAAGCGACTCTATTCTTGCTGAACTGTAGCTTCAGCATAGGTGCATCTGTGCTGGCCAGGTTCTTGTTTCCAAGTGCTTTGGTCCAGAAGCTGCTCAGCAGCCTTAGTGTAGGACAGTACTAGCACAAATCCTGCCTGTTGACAGGCAGAGTTGTTTGCCTCT
Organism: Perdix hodgsoniae; assembly: GCA_035772895.1. Taxonomy (NCBI): domain Eukaryota; kingdom Metazoa; phylum Chordata; class Aves; order Galliformes; family Phasianidae; genus Perdix; species Perdix hodgsoniae. Next base: position 4,852,390 of record JAPSGF010000050.1, read on the forward strand.
GATAAATCAGGATGCTTGCATGTGTGGACTGTGTCACTTGCCTGCTTCTCCGTGAGCTTTTAGCACTTTCAGATCCTGAAGGGTTGACAAGGAGCCCCACTAGCAAATACCCATAAAGTTTTCAGTGGTAGAGGTCATCTTACTGCGTCATACTCTCTACTCTCATGCTTAGTGGTTTTAACAGTCCAGCCAGAATTTTGCTCCTGCTTTGATGTGTACCCAGGGGTATAGTCTTGTTTCTTCTTGTCTCTCTTTCCATAAGAAATAAAAATGTTTTGAAGCTTGTGGATTAAGTAAAGAGAGGTGTGATCTATGAGCTTTGCTGCTTGCTTTCTTCTACCCTGCTGGGAGACCATAAGCAGGAGTTTCTCTTTGTGCCTCTTGCTATTATTCTATGCAATCACTTAATGCAGCCTTTTGATGGGCCACTGCAAAAAGATGTATTTTTCTTCCACTTCCTTCTTCTGGATGTAGCCATATGGCAAATGTGATGAGGGGATTTGTTTAGCTGAAAATAATGTTTTATTTTCTTCTAAAATGCAAAAGGCTTGTTATCAGAAAGATAAATCTCCCTGATGAGTTCATTGCAAGCTGCACAGCAGCAACTACTGGTAGGAAGGAGCTCTTCTCACAGATCATTCATCACTGCCTTGCTATTTCCTAGGTTGAAGTAACTGTGATCTAGTTTGTGCCATTTCACCTTGAAATAGAGATAAGCATTGTCCTCAGTTTCAGCAGGGGATGGTGAGGATGTGTATGTGAGAGATCATTTCAAATCATTTAGGTGGGCCCTATTGTTTGGCTCTTTCCTAGCATAAGGTCTGAATTAAATGTGCTTTCTTACATAGGTCTTATCATGCATTTTCTAGGGTTTGAGTATGTATTTCCTGCATTGGACCACCTTGTTTTGTCATAACAGGATTGATTGATGGCAGATCTGCCCCAAACAGATACCATCTGTTTTTCATGTGTACAATCTGACAGCAGGCAAACACTTTAAAAATATTAGAAATTGAAACTAACTTTTTGGCTAATGTACACTTAAGAAACACATGTATAAAATCAGAAGCAATGTTGTGGATGGGGAGGGTATGGAATGAAGGGAGCAAGTGAAGAAGAACCTATGGTTGGAGAGCTCTCTCAAGACAGATGTTTGGTGTAAACTTTCCTTGATCTCTTCCCTGTCCTGGGTAACTGTCACAGGTTGTTTTTTCTTGTTTGTTGTTGCAGATAACTCCTATGGGGTGTGCATGTTCTTACATGTGTTACGTGATTATAAAAATAAAAATCAGTGTTCCTCATTACTTTTTATTTTTTCTTCTTATGTCTTCTCTGAGCAGTCAAAAAGATTACGTGTGCAGTGGCAAGGATTTAAAATCAAGGATTTTGTGGCATAATGCTTTCTTCCTGTCTGCATTCAAACCGGATAATTTCTCTTCTATTAGCAGTAGCTGAAAGCCAGTGGAAAAGCTTCCTTTGACCTCAGTGGTGCAAGACCAAGCTTTTAGGCTCCTGTTTTGTATGTCAACGACTACTACTGTCACAGGAATTGTATGCAGCAGTAGCTTTCCTGCATAGTAACAGAAGACTGTGCTTCTAAAAATTCTTCCATAGAGTGTTTTTGCAGAGCCACTTCTCCAGGGTTTTCCGTCTGTTTTCACAGAGAGATTAATAACAAATTGTCTGGCTAATAAACCAGCTCTAACATTTCACCATTTTTTTTCCTTCTCTCACACAGTTACTTGGTTCCTGTCTCCCTCTGTGCTCCCACATGGGAGATGTCATCACAAGCTGCACAGCAGTTGTCATTCTTCAGCCCCACAGCAAGGCTTTGAGGGCTGGAGATCTCAGTGTGCGTGGCTGAAAGAGTTGGTGGTATGAATGGTTGTGTAGTGCTGAGGGCTTGCCTCATTTTTAGGAGACATAAAGAACAGTGAAAGACTATATTCTAATGTCTATTGTGATACAGGAGCCCATTTGTTCATAACCGTGGAGAAAATATTCTCAGCAAAAATGGGACTCAAATGTGAACTTGTTTGATTTAGTAGCAGCTCTGAGAGATGTGGCGTTGGTAGTGGTGTTTTGAGATGCTATCTTTGGGAGGTCAGGACTCGGCAGTAGAGGGTATCCTTGCTGCTGTGTTGTCAGAAACAGCTGAGAAAAGAAAAACATCTACTGTGAAAACAAGCTTAAGATCAGAAAGGATCCTTGTGTTCTTTTAATCTGATAATTCCCTAATACAAGTCAAAGAGCTTCCCTACAATAATACCTCTTCTGGTTGAGTATCAGTGACCAAACTGCTGCCAAGATAGTCAATCTAGACTTGGAAGTTTCCAGTGACGGTTCAATTCAACAAAGCCCTCAGGAATGTATTTGTTAAAACGCCTACCTAACGTCTGCTGTGTATTTCTGTCAGCTTTTTATCTTTTGCATCCTCTTTGCTGGATTACAGGGATCTTTTTCACCTTGTTCTTCTTCTCATATAGGGAACATACACATCTGCTCAGTAATTAGTATTCTGTCTGACTGATGAGGATAAGAACTGGACACAGATTTCCAGAAGCAATCGTACCTGTGCCAAATGGAAAATTAACATCACATTTTGTCTCCTTGCATGGTCAAAATTAACATAGTCTTTTAGGCTTTGGCATTATGCTGCGAACTGATGTTTGCTTACTGTCTGCTGTGAGTTAATGAAGATCACAGCTTGATAAACTTTTTTTTTTTTTTTTTTTTAAAAAAAAAAGCCTAACCACAAATCTTTGCCTTTAGCTTTGGATTTTTTAAAATATTACTGGCAATTTGTCCCCTGCTCAAGGTAGTAGGAGCTAAGCATGGAAACTGCAGTCAGAAAATTTGGAATCTAATCCCAAATTCACTTTCATGTGTCCAGGATTTTAGAAGGTCACTCAAGTAGCGATGCTTTCAGTTTCATGGTGACTCTGGGCCTGCTTTCTTTTTCCAGTTTCTGGAGGGGAATATCACTGTGGTCTCGGACTTGTTAGCATCAATCAGGTGACTTTGCAATTTCATAGAGACAAAATATTTTATTGCTGTTTGTCAGAGAAAAATGTTAGAATATATTTGTACCTCTTGCACAAATTTACTACAAAGAATTAATTTATTCCGTAGAATAAAATGATTCAATTTCTCCCGTAAATGTATTTAAAAAAAAACAAATGAAAACTTATATTAATTCCCATAGATGGGTGGAAATTGTGGAGTCCTGCTGATGTTCATTATTTAAGAGTCAGAGCTTGCTATCTTTGAAATCAATGGATGGTTTACTTTGGAGCTGAAAGGGGAGAAGCTGGAAGCAAAGTGTTAGATTTTACTATGAAATTTCTTGCATATGCCATTGCTCTTTCATATCATGGTATGTGAAAAACTGGCTATCTGCACGCTGCTTCAAAACAGATGTAAGGACCTCATTCCTCAGGCAGATGAAGTATAAAACTATAGTGAGGAACTGCTGCTTCCTAGCCTCTTTGTGGCTTTGGGGCAGGTTACTTCTTTTATTGAGGCATTATTTCTCTACGGATATTCAGAAGGGGCAAAATTCCCTTACAAGGTTTGCTCCATTCTCTGTTGGAGTTGGAGATGGGGATGTTTTCTGCAAATTCAGGCATATGCTTTTTGTGTGGCAGGTATGATCTCAGATGGCAATCTAAACAGACTGCTGCCAGTCATATTGCAGAGCTGGCCAAGATGTTCCTGTGCTCAGTGATTTAGAAGCAGTCCGACTTCTAGGATATGCAGAATGACTTTTGATTCCATTTTATGTGTTGTCTGATGACTGTGGGAGATTTATTTCCTGCAGTGCAAAACAAAACAATCTGAATTGTTGAGTTTCTTAAAGCCGCAAAGGGCTGTACGGTGTCAGTTGGTCATAGTCTTCAGCGTTAACATGATACAATTAAAAGTTTGTGTATCTGTGTGTGGGGGGGAGTGTGTAAGACATAAATAGGGTCTTCAGCAGAGGGTGTTCGGGCACAGAACAGTGCACTCCAAGGCAGCGGCCGTGGAACCAAGCTGCTGGAGTTCGAGAAGCATTAGGACAGCACATTCTTTTACATATGTAATTGTTCAACACAGTTCTTCGGAGTTGTTAAAATGTTATACCTTGTAGTCAGATTTGTACCTAAATACTTCATGAATATTTGGCACCGCTGTTTTTTCTAAATGTTAAGAATCCTGAGAAGCATTAATCCCATGTCTGGTAGGTTCATGGAACAGGATGCATGTTTAATCATGTGAGTTCTACTTATGCAGCATTCTCGTAGATAAATGTCACTTGGTATTAGTGGTAGTTTTGCTTGAGTGATAAATAATTTATAATTTTAATAAATATTTATGAAATGTTGTTTTTTGTCTCTGAACTGTCAGAAGACTTTGCTGTCATTCTGAATCCCCCTCAGTGAAGTCATCTGAGTAGTAATTTACTTTACATCTACTGTTTATGCTATATTTTAAGGTCTGACAGAACTGCATGATGCTAAATTAATAAACTTTGAAATATCATTCATTTTGACATTGTTTGATTACTTTTTGTAATATCCTCACAATGGGCAGTAAATTAGAAGACAAGTAAAATTAGAAAAGCTGGCACCAATACAGCTATCATGAAGTAGGATGTGTCTGCTGCTGCCGTCTCTAAGCTGGACCACTCCTTTAAATCAGTTAACTTGATTTTTGTCTGTGGCTTCAATATTTCATTCTCATGCTTGTGAGCCAAAACCTTTGTCTTCTGCTTGCTTCCAGCATTACAGAGGCATAATAAAAAAATAGAATAAGCTGTGCTTCTCTAATCTTATAAATTCTTTCTCCTTCCAGTCTCTTTTTTTATTCCTAATATTTAAAATGGAATCTAAGAATCATGGTTAGATGATATTACATAACATGTATCCATGACAGTAATGAAGATCACATCAGTGGGTGACATTTAAACCTGTTGGAAGTAAATCTTTATACAAAAGTTCTATTAAATTTTTCTGCTCGGTGTGAAATAGACCCTTTTTCTGACTTGTCTCTCATTTTAGGCTGGGAATGGAGTGCATAATTTGGATATCAGCTGTAGGACATCTAATCAGAACAAAGCATCTGTGGGACTGTCGTTGAATGAATGACTTCGAAGTGCAGGAACTGCTAGGCTGGTAACAAGTGCTACAAAATGCCAAGTGAGGTGCTTGAGAGCAGTAGTGGGCTGGAAGACACAGTGCAAAAAGAGAGCAAATCGGGAAGCCACAGCCCTTGCCATGCATCTCTGAGAAGGGCTGTGACAACCACTGTCACCTTTGATGGAGAAGCCACTATGGACCGGAGGAAAAAGAAGAAGAAAGAGTCCCGTCCTGAGTCAGTAATAGTGTATAGGTCAGAGAATGAGAATAAAGTGGAAGAGGAGCAAGCAGATGAAGAAGGAGGGGAAAGGAGTTCTGAAGAAGGCTCCAAGTTCCTGGGTCAGTCTGTTACTGATGGTATGTATCCCTGGGAACATTCCCATTCCATAAATAATAAATAATAACTCCATAAATAACTGGTAGCCAAGACAGTTAGGTTTACGAGAAAAGGTTGGAGTTCTTGCTGCTGTTTTAAGATCAGAAAGGATGAAGGTTAGAAATACCTACATTTGGAGGAATTAATGCTTTATAAGCCTCTTCTTGGATTCACTGGGGTTGGTACAGAGGTTGATGATGGGAGTCACAGGGACAGAAATACAGAATCCTCTTCCTTAGTATTTGGGTGCCTTGCAGTGTAGGACTTGGGCAGGAATGTATGGCCAGGTGTTGCCAGACAAATCCTGGCTCAAATAAAACTCAAGATCAATGTGGTATTAAGAAGCAGGTATTATTTAATATGGCACCAGATGTGGCAGGGAATCTTTCCTCTTAATAGTGCACCCCAACATAATGAAGGCACATCCCTTATTTACATTTGGGTATAATGTACCTACACGCTTGGAGCGATATCTGCAGTGGTCTTGCGGTGTCTTTCCCACCTCTCTCATTTGCACCTTATGCTAGTTAATGCTGTGGCTGATCCTCCTTTTGGCAGGCTAGATAGATAAGCTAATTTTCAAGGTTCTCCTGAGCTTGTACAGAAGTGAATTTGGGACCAGTCATCTCCAAGACACCAGGAGTTTGAGTTCATCCATGAAAATGCTATGAAACAAAAATCACTACAGACTGATTTGGGGTATCTTCTGCAGTTCTTTGCAGATGCTAGTTGTTGTTCTGCTCTTGGTTTTAAATTTATGCAATAGTTAGGAATGATCTAGAGGAGTTCTAAGCACACTTTATATGTATGATGCTGTGGTCAAATATCCCTCCACGCTTAAAACAACTGCCTGTTAACTGAAAGGATGGAAACAGATTTAGTGGCTCCACCTGCAATAAGAAGTTTTATTCATTATCTCAGATTTGTTGTTGCCTTCTGTTTGTGTAGTCTCAGTACAGCTTCCTTTTTAAGACTGATTAATTTGCAAGGGCATCTTAGTACATCTAAGCCACTTTCACTTCTGATGCCTGTCACTGTTACCCTTGTGGGAAAGAATTGTGGGCAGCAGATCCCGCAGCTAATCCTCTTGTGAGTTAGCACTGTGGACTGAGAAGGGTTTAAATGTGGATGCAATCTCCTGGCCCTTCAGCCACACCAGATTTCCTGTGATCCTAACCCCAACCTTCATGCTTCTCTGCTGTCTTTCTGTTTTTGTTCGCCACTGCTCAGCTTCCCTTTAAGAACCTCTGATTACTTCCTTCCAAGCAAGTCAGAATTAAGTCCAGGAGGAAGAATATTTTTAGAACTACAGAAGAGTTTGTGCCCAGTGCCACTGCAGGGATTGTCCAAAACCAATGTCACTTGGAAGCTAAGGTGTTTCTTATTTGAACACATATCCAACACTTTCCTATTTGGTGTCTTTCTTGATTCCTTAAAATGCAAACATAATTATATGAGACTGTGAATATGAGACTTCATGATTTTCTAAACTTTGAAAATTAATTTAGATTGATACAGTGCAAATGTAAAATAGAATAATAGCTATTCAACTATAACTCCACACGTGCATGTACTTATTCCCAGGTCTTGTTCATATTTAGCTAACCCACCTCAGGTGTCCATGTTGTTGAGGAATAAAGCTGAGTCTAGCAGAGAAAATAGGCTTACTATTTTTTATTCGTTTACTCTGTCTTGTCTCTTCCCCATATGCTCCCACAGCATTTTTCTTTCGCGTGTTGTCCCCCGTGCATATGCCGGAGTCTTCTCCCTTGTGATTTTTGTCATCTAGAATTCCTGTCATCTTCCTTACTGGATATTCTTTTTCTGTGATAATCTTAGTTTTAATGCATTGCTACTTGTGTTCCATTTTTTTTTATTTAACTATAACTCCATCTGTGCTGTCTAATTGTGCTCAAGATCTTCGGGGATTTGCACAGAATAAGCCACACAGAAGAAATCTAATGTGGATGACTTTATCTGTGTTTGTAGGTGTCTGGAACATGCCTTCAGACAGCCGATACGTCACCTTGACTGGAACAATCACCAGAGGAAAGAAGAAGGGTCAGATGGTGGACATCCATGTCACACTAACAGACAAAGAACTGCAGGAACTGGCTAAGTCAAAGGAACCTCCTAAAGAAAATGTACCTGAGAAGAAAAAATGTGAAGTTGGGTTGGACAGAGGACCCCACATTGTCCTCTGGACCATCATCTGCCTCCCCATTGTTTTTGTAGTATCCTTTGTGGTTTCATTCTACTATGGAACCATTACATGGTACAATGTCTTCTTGGTGTACAATGAAGAGAGGACCTTCTGGCACAAAATCACCTTTTGCCCCTTTTTGATTATCTTCTACCCAATTATAATCATGGTTGTGTCTTTTTCACTAGGCCTATACTCAGCTGTGACACAGGTATCATGGTCCTTTGGGGACTGGTGGCATGCTGTCAGGGATATGGAGAAGGGCTTCTGTGGCTGGCTCTGCAGCAAGTTAGGTTTGGAAGATTGCTCTCCATACAGCATTGTTGAGCTGCTAGATTCTGATAATATCTCAGGTAGTCTCTCTGGCAAGAGCTCTGCACAGGGAGTTGATACTTCAGCAGTTTGAGCTTTTGTCTTGACTATTTTTGTCACATGCGAGTGGTTTTCATCTTGAAAATTACACTGATTTTTATATATATATATTTAAAAACAAACTTAAATACTGGGCTGGGAGTGCTCTTTAAATATCACAGAATGCAAGCGTGCTAACTTTGTGTGGTCTGGGTGGGCAGATGCATGGTTCTGGTTCTCCAGTGATTTGTCATCTATCTTAGCTAATAATAACTCTGGGGAATAGTGAGGAAATTCACGTCTGTGGGACTTGGGCTGTTCTGGGGTGGCAGATATGAGCTGAGAAGTCCACTTCAGTAAAATTAGATATCACTTTTAGGGAAAAGAACATAGCAGAGACCTCCTGACCCAATAAAGTTTCTACCCAGGGGATGAACTTCAGGAGATAGGAACTCGTTCTTAGGCGAAGGCTAAATTGCACAATATGTGGTATTCCTGCAGTTTTCCTAGAAAGGGGACTTTTTCAGTCCTTCCAAAAAATACAACAAACTTCTCAGGTAAGCTAACTTTTGAGACCGCATCAGCTTGAAAAAACAGCGCTACAACAGTTGTGCCCAGTCTTTCAGTGGGAGAGCACAGCACAATCTCTGACAAAGGCACATTGAAATATCTGCTGACCTGCAGCCATGTGCAGTGGAGTGCTTGCTCAATAATGCATTGTGTAGGGAATGGACAAGCATATCAGCAAGCACCCTCAGGTGACTGTAGGTGCAGATATATATGTCCTTAGGACATATATAGGACACACCTGACTTTGTTAGGTGCCCTCCTAAAAGGGAATGAGCTACAGGAGTTTTATGCATAGGAACAGCTGGTTATGCAGTGAAAACAGGGAAAAAACAGCTGAGGAATGTGATTGGTTTGGATGTCACTGCAGTGTATTTGTTGACTGGTGGCACCTGTTTTTGTTTTTGTTTTTTTTTTATGGAGGTGAAGCTGAAATTTGCTTGAAATGGGGAGAATCTCAGTGAAAAAGTCATTCTTGTTTTCAAGTTGCCCTTATGGAGGAGATGCTGAACTATCCAATTCAGAAAGAGAACAACCTTGAACGTGCAGAATGTCCCTGTTAGTACCCGTGCAAATTGCATTAGTGCCTCAGCTCCAGAAATCTGCCTCACCACACCCCACTTCCTTGTTAATTACATGGAAGAGCAATAGATTGTACATCCTCCTCCCCTTGTGTCTCATTTCTGTAATTGATTTCCCTTCTTTTGGGACTTTGTTTAGCATCTTAGTGGACTCCCAGGCCAGGCTGAGTTGGTCACCATAGACTGGAGAAATTTTAATAGTTTAAAAAAAAAAATAATCAGAATTTAAAAAGTTCCTCGTTCAGACTGCAGTTGTCTGTTGAAGTTTTGGCCTAAAGAGTGCACGAGGAAAGTGAAGAGGATTGGTGGACTATAATGGGATTTGAGTTACATATGTGAGACATCACAAACTTCCTGAGTGCTCTAGTTCAGCTGGTGCTGCTAGAAAGTCTGGCTCAACCCCAGCCCAGAAGGCCTCACAATTTGCATGTGCATAGGTAGGTAACTTATTAGTGTGCAGTCCTGTAGACTGTACAGTCACTCATTTCTGTATCAGTTTCACTACCACAGTCTCCCTTCCAGAGGGGGAGCTGCTTGTAGTTGTTAGGTGTCTAAAAGAAACATTTAGAAATGGGATGTCACAAGAGTTAATGCTTTGTGTTGCACTCAAAGGATGATCCCACAGCTGCACTGACTGGCTGTCCTGTCTAGATCATTAGGGAATGTGATGGATAAACAAGTCCATCTGATGCTCTAGGTCTGATATTAAGGAATAAGTGAAGTTGCTGTTGCATCTTTGGTTTGGAAGGTCCTGCCAAAGCAACCTCTTTAGCCCTGGTTTGAGAACAACCAGTGTGAGCAGTGTACAAGTCAAAAATGAAGAGTGGGCTTGGCCCTATGCTTTTCTGACAAAGCAGAGGTAGGTATTCCTGTGCTGAAGTACAGCCAGGCTGTTTGCTGCTTTCTCATGCACAACTCTCAGTTTTAACTTGCTGAATCTCAAGCAATGAATTATCTTTTACAAAGCTGTTTCAGTTAACAAGTTTGATATGCCTCAGAAATTATAGAGAAGCTGCAGTGCCAGCAGTCTCTAGTGACCCAGCACAGCCACTGCTTAATACTCCTCCCCTTGGAAATAGCAGGCTCCCACGTGGCTGGAGAGTGGGAAGAAGTGATGCATAGCAAGCATTAATGGGGAGGAAGGCCCGTTGGCAAGTGTTCCTACTCTCTGACTGGAGGGACGCTGCTGGTGTGAAAGAAGTGGATTGTGTTCATTGGCCCCAACATGTGGCAAACAAGTGGGGAAAGGATGCCTGGCAAGCATGCATTACTGCAGAGGGAGAAAACCCAATTCAGCTGTCACTGCTAAACAGCAGCTGTTCAAGGCTGGACGAAAGGCTGGGGTCAGTTGCACAAAGAGCCTTCGGCTTACAGAGGGCTCGAATGATAAATACTAGCTAGTTACAGAGTAAAACTGTGCAACGTCTGCTGAGCTGCAGGATTTGATTTCAGGCTTGCAAACAGCCTGTGAGAGTGGAGACAAAACCAAATCTGTGCCTCTTACTGCTATGTAAACACAAAGGAGCATCAGAGAAGTTGTACTGCCCTCACTCTGCCATGGCAGCTGTGCTTCTGGGTACAGAGAAATCATTTGGGGGCCATCTTTTTGAAGATATTCTTGAATAATTAATCATGTGTTTTCTACTTTATTACATTTAACCAAGCTTGACTCTGCTCCCACTAAAATCATGTTGTTTTGCCTCTCATTTTAATGGGAGCTAGTTTAAGCTTGGGGTTAGTTCTGGTGCTATTTTTGAAAATTTTATTCAAACTTTTCTCAAAACAACTCTGAATAGCTTTTTCTCTTGCTTGTTATTCCCAGAGCTGTTTGCCTGCTGCAAAATATATAATCATAATCACTTGCTGTAATAGAAGGAAGCACAAGTTTTTGTCTTGTTCTACCTTTGCTTTCTGAAACTCAAAAATAATTTCTGCTTATGTGCTACTGCCAAACTGCAGGGAATTCCAGTGATTCTGATTGTTGAGTGTGTTTCTGGCTGCTCTAGTCTGAAATTTTAAGTAAAGATAGTGTGTATGTTTGCTGATTGTTATTTTTAATTGCATTCCCTTTTCCCACCCTTGCTGGCCTGGGTGGAGAATAAAAATGTACATGGCTTAGAAGAGTGTTGCTTTTATGCCTCTTCATGATTTGTGTTAAAAACAGTGCTGTGGGGTGGACACTGTCATTCTATGCTGGTAACTGATTATAAGTCATTAGCTTTGGAGACCCAATTTAAATTGTGTCTGAAATGGTTCCGTTTCACCTCTTATTAACCTGTGCTTACCCCAAAATGTCTTACTTTTGGGCTCTGGATTCTGTTTTTACTTCATAGCAAATGAGTAGTTTCTTGTTTAACTTCACTCATCTGGATCTGTTTGGCTTCCATACCAAAATAGGAAGTACATTTAACTCTACAAATATGATCTGTGTGTCTGTGACTTGGAGTTGCTATTTGCAGCTCTGCTGGGAAGATGTCTTACAATCTCTCATTACTCCAGATATGTCTGTTACAGTGAGTCAAAAGGAGAATCCACTGATAAAGTTCTTTATTTGAGGTGTCTGAATATTAGATGACACCCACTGTGTTCTTCCACAGTTACTACAGTCCTACCCACCTATAAAACATAGTTGTCATTGTCATTCTTCTGAAAAGCAGATGTGGATCTCTGGGAAACCCAAATGAAATCACTAGCTTACAGTTAGCATAGCCTCACTGTAACTGCTCTTTAAGCCAAAACGTGACCTGCTTACTTTAAAATGGATTTAGGGCCCACCAAACTGTCTGTGTCACGACCAACTCAGCTGGAAATACCAGCGAGGTGCTCCTGGTGTGGTGTGGTGCCTACTGCAAACATTGCCAGGAAACAGGACTCTGTGCATAACAGATGTACACTGGGGAATTCCCACCTCTAATTAAGAGGCTGGTGTGGTGGGGTGAGATGGAGGTAGCAAGCTCAGAGAATTAAGTCATTAACCTTTGTGTTTCTCACCTTTGAGGTAAATGTTAACAATTTTATAGTATAGTAGTCACTAGCAGGAGAGACTTTTACTGAAGACCTCTGCACCAATCAAAATGAATCTGCGTGATTGAATTATTCCCTTGGAGGAAGAAGGTACCAATTCTGCCTGCTGATTTCTCATCCCATTTCTTTGAGGTGACTGGAAGTCACATTGTGAACTATGCTTTTAACCACAATATGTCTCCTGAATTTACTCTTTAAAGGTCTCAGGCTTGGGCTTTAAATCCCAAGGGTGGGGTCCTGCAATCCCTCACTCAGAAACTATAATCAGGAGCTGCTCCATGGACACCATGTGGCCACCTTTGTGGATTTCTTTTTGAAGCTGCAACCAGTAATTATGAAAACCCATTCCAAACTGCTCTTGAATAATGAAGCATGTAACTGCGGGACTGCTAAAGAGAGGAAATGAGGATGTACAGCTGTGATAGACAGAATTTTGCTCAAAATTTATGCAAGCCCTTTTTGTCCCAGGCAGTGTATTGTGGGAGGGACCAATGCACTTCCTGCTTCTCTCCAAAGATGTATTGATAGTTAATTCAGATTCATTGCTGAAGTTGATCAGTCCATCCAAATTTATTATTTGTTTGGAAATGTAAGCACACAAAAAAGCGTGAGAGGCTGGAATAAATCCTGATATTTGATAAATGCCTATATGCAAATAAAAAGGATCTAATTCACTTGGAAAAACAACTCTTCAATTAATCTGGTGAATTAGAAGGGATATCACATAGATGAAGGCTTGCTTGTCTTTTGCAATAAAGCATGCTCTCTCTTCCAGTAGGAAGCTCTTTAATGATGAGAGAGGATTTCTGTTGTGTGTTTGATAATAGGGTAATTTGCCATGGAGTTCAAAAAGGCCCCAAAGCATCCTTTCACATAAATGGGTGAAGTGTGAATGCACTTGATCAGGCTGCCCAGAGAAAGTCTTGAAGGCCTCTCTTGGATCCCCCTTGGTCACTCAGTTCCATTAACTTTCAGTCTCCTAATTTCTTGTAATTAAACAGTAGCTGAAGTCTGTCAGAATGTATTAAAATAAAGAGAACATCTAAGTCAGGCCAACAGAGTATTTTTCCCAGTGCTAAAAAAAAGCTCTTGCTTTTAGTGAGCTACAAAATAAAACCTTTCCCCCAAAATAGCAGCTAAAATCTTTTGTGTTTTGCATCCATTGACAGAGGTATGCCGGGATGAATTTGACCTGAAGCCCTCCAAGATAAAGTGTTTCTACCTATACAGGATCTTTCTTCCAACCATTTCCTTTGACTAGAAATTCAACTTCACGAAACAAAAAAGGACAAATACTGAATTTCATAATGTTCTCCTTTGCAATAGGAAAATCCCACCTCCTCCTCTGCAACATGTTCCCTTAGGGCTTGGTTAATTACAAGATTCTCTGTCAGTAGTGTATACTAAACTCAGTATATTTCAAGGTTGTATTCACTGTCTTCATATACATGCCAAAACCTGAATGCTACTACAGTGATAAGGTGAGTCAATTTCTACTACAAAATAACAGCATATTCACAGAATCACTGAATTCTTAGAATTAGAAGGACCTTTAAAGGTCTAGTCCAACTCCCCTGCACTGAACAGGGATATGCACAGCTAAATCAAGTTGCCCAGGGTCTGATCCAGTCTTGTCTTGAAAGTCTCCAGGGATGGGGCATCAACCATGTTTCTGGGCAACCTGTTCCAGTGAGTGCCTCACCACCTGCACTGAATAGACTTCTTCCTTGTATCCAACCTAAATCTTGAAGTTTGAAGCCATTTCCCCTTGTCTGATCACCACAGACCCTGCAAAAGAGTCTGTCTCCTTTGCTTTAGCTCCCCTTTAGATACTGAAAAACTGCCATCAGATCACCTCACAGCCTTCTCTTACCCAGTTAGTTCACTGTGATGAAACACCATCATAGCTTAATTTACTCCAGTCTGATTATTCGAATCACCTGCAGATGAGATTCCAACAAACACAAATACTGTAAGTAAATTGAATGACTTTTACAGTATCAGTGCTGGGCATGAATCCAGCAGTTCCTGGAGCAGTTGTTCTAGGGAGAATATGGCATCCATTCAGTGCATCTTTCTAAACTACAAGACTTTTCTATAGAAGTGTCAGCTTCTAATGTCTTTCTCTAGAACGTATTTAAATGTATTTGTAGTGAGCTGCCTTTAAAATTGCAATCCTTCTGTCAAGATTTTCCTTAACATTTTAACCATGCAAGAGTTGTGCTGATTTAACAAACACAAGAAATTTTAACCATTATTTCCTTATCCATGAGCTCTCCTGTCACTTAAGGAATCTGCATTAGTAATACTTAATGTCTCCTTTAAAAAAAAAAGTTAAATATTAAATATAGTAAGCAATATCTTCCCAGGGTACATGCAGTGCCATTGCTAAATGACATTTCAGATCTCACCAAGTATGTGTCAGTAGAGCTACTATTAGAGAACTTTAATATTATAACAGTTTCTAAGGCAAGAGCTTCACCTGGTGGTTGTGACTGTACCTATCCTAGCAATTAGGCAGGATTGCTTTGAGGCTCTTTAAACTCAGGCCTCTTCTGATGGCTAAACTTGCCATTTATTTCAAGAGGAAATTATTTTAAAATTAACATCTGCTTTGTCTATTTAAAAATAAACAAAAACGTATTTCTTCAAATTTCTTTCAGTCTAATTTCAATCTGCCTCCAGCTGCAGTCAAACAAATGGCAATTTAAAATGGGATCCTCTCTTCCCAGTTTGGAAAGAACTTTGTTCATCAGCTGATCACTATCCATGTTCCTTCACGCGGGCCAGTTGAATGGATAAGGAACAAACCCCTGTGCTATGAGAATTAAATCAGACCACTAATTATCCTGAGTGTATGTGCATACATTTGTGCTCCTGGGGGCGGAGTGGAGGCAAAACAGGGAGAATACTAAAGGCTTATGCTTCTGAATCCACAAAGCAAATCCTTTACACAGAGAGTTATCTTAGCTACTTTGTCCAGCACAATCTCCCTGCATGAAAACACTTTCCAGTGATACAGAAAACACAGCTGGATGGCTACTGGCAACAAATAAAAACAGCACAAAAGAGGTGGGAAACCATGAGCGTGTGGAGAACAAGATGAATTTTTGCCTCTGAGATAACCCAGTAGCAGCTAATACAAGATTCCTGGGTAAAATATTGTTTTGCTGTACTCTGTTCAGCAAAATTAATGCTGTTCAGCAAAATGTGCTTTCCCCTGCTTTCTAAATAGCCATTTCATTTTATTGACACTCCCTCTGTACTCAGTACCTCTTTATAAAGTGCTGTCTTTATTTTCTTTCAAACATTGCATCTATTTTTTTACTGTGCTTTTGCTTTCCCCAGCACAAGAGTATCTGACGTAAAC
This sequence comes from Perdix hodgsoniae, assembly GCA_035772895.1. Classification (NCBI taxonomy): domain Eukaryota; kingdom Metazoa; phylum Chordata; class Aves; order Galliformes; family Phasianidae; genus Perdix; species Perdix hodgsoniae. The sequence continues at coordinate 4,867,979 of JAPSGF010000050.1, forward strand.
TCTCAGTTTTCCTCGAGGAATCCAGATGCTTTGAAGTTCAACCTTGCCAAACTATTTCTAATAATTATACTCTACTCATAGTCTTCTAAAATGTAATAAAGAAATCATATGTTGTAATGGATTTAACAGCTAATCCAGAAAAGTCTGCCAGAGTTATTTCAATAGTAGAAACACGTGTCAGGTTTTCAGTTACTTAGCAGTGGGAAATATTTCACCTCTTGTGATGCCAGGCTGAGTGGGCCTCACATAGTCTCCTTCTGAAATGCTTTGGCTAATCCAGGGATTTAGAACTCATGAAAACATCATCCTCAACAGAAACACAGCTTAATAGACGTAGATGACTTAGATGTATGAAGAAATTTTAAAATCGAGCTTCCAAAAGAGGCACAACATAAAAAATACAAGCAAAACAATTCGATTTCTTCTGTTTTGCGATTGTCTCGTTTTTTACAATACCTTTATGCAGAAATTCCTTTGCCGACTGTGGCTTTGCTTGCGGGGTGCGCTACCCAATTTAGCAGGCTTAGAGCTTCATCTGTGTGACTGGGATCATGTCGCCCTCCAGTGGCTGATCTGAAAAACGGGGGAAAAATGCATTATTTCTTCTGCCTTATAAATACATGAAAACGTTGCTTGTTTATTGTGAAAGTGCAGTGGCAAATACTAAGAAGTTATATCATGAAAAATGTAAAGATATCCTATAAAACTAATCCCTCTTTTCCTCCACATTCCTTATGGATATCTGCTCTGAAGCAATCTTCACTTTTGGGAATTCAAACCTCTTTTTCTGAGTTGCCAGCCTTATATGGTGGAGCATGTGAAAGCATATAGTGAGACTACACCCTAACATTTAGTTTACCCCTTAAATTTCTAAGCATGGTCAAAAGCTATTTGATCATAGATTGTGTAGAACAATATCTCAGTAACATGCCTCTGTGATATCCAAGAACCTCACATAAATATTTCGGCAATAGCATGTGACATAAATCCTGATGAAGTTTTACAGGGCAACAAAGGCACAAGGATTTTAAAAACTATAAATGTCTTTGAGGTCTCAGCATCCCTTTGAGATGTCATGCAGCTGTGTGTGATTTTTGTCTTTGTTGTTTTTTTTTCCCAGAATTTTAGCATAATAAGGCATTTTCTGCACTGAAACTAAAGCTCCTTTTGTGAACACCTGTGAGTGCTCAGCACATGCACAGATCTGAATGGTACCTCAAAATGAGCAGTAAGAAGATGTGACTCACATCACCACTGCCTACAGGCAAGAAACAGGGGTTTGAGCAATTCGTAAATCAGAACTATGCAATCTGCTGAAAAAAATCAGAGAACTTCATTCTTCAAATGTCGTGACATAATTATAAGATTTTCTTCCCCTCCCCCTGTCTTCTAATTTCTCTAACAAATGAGGTAAGAGTCTTAAGACTTCTTCAGTGCACAGCCCTGATTCAATCCCAATAAGACTACTGCACTATAAGACAATGACATAGCTTCTTCTATAGTTAAACCTCTTTCACAATACACAAGCACAAAGTATTAGGTTGAAGTTGCAAGATATGCTTATGAAATCTGAAAACGATACTGAACGGAGAGGGATGGCAAGCACCATGGCAGAGATTATAACTAAAAATATATCTCCACAGTTTTCATAAATGCTCTGAAAGAAAAACGGGACTTTTTTGACAAATGTGCCACTCACTGGGAACAGCTAACATCAGGTAGAACTACTGGGAATGTGCAGCAGTCTTGCAGAATGGTATACATATGTTACAGAAGACTGTAATTCACACTGCCATAGACTCATATTGAGAGAAGTAAACGCTGCATGAGGAAAATGAATTGTAACAGAGCTGGCTTGTGATTTCTCACTTTTCCTCTCTGTGGAACCTAATAAAGCCTATTCCAGTGTATTACGCCCAGTGGAAGTTTTAGTCTGCGTGAGAAATGTACATTAAGTGAATAGTGAAGAGATAGGAACTGGCTGAAGGAAAAGTGGAGACCATAAATTCAGCAGCCACAGTCTCAGATCCTTTAAACTGGAAGGCGCTTGGCAGAACGCATCAAATCAACACGTTTTCACTGATTACTACGTCTCATGATTATGTTTTTCTTCTATCTGTTGAGGTGAGATTGGATAATCTGATACAATCCTTCCTATTTAGCTTTCTAACTCTCCTAGCCCAATCATTTTCCAATGTTTCCTAGTAGAACCATTCCCTTTCATAGCATGAACTGAGATGGACTGAGCAGGTTGACCAGCAGATGGGAACTGTTAAATTCTCACACACACACGTATATATATATATATATACACACACACATATATATAAAAAAAATCATTAGAGACAGAATTTTGCAATGTTCTAAGTATTTGTGAGTAATAGCCATACAAAGAACAAACCCTGTGGACCTGCAGCAGGTTACAGCTGATCCTTGCAGTGAAAGTTTAGTTTTGATAAAGAGAATGAAAGCAGTGCTTGAGGTTTTTTTTTCTCTGCAGGTGCTTCCCACAGAAGCAACTAAGCAAACAGAGCATGTTACACATACATCTGTTGGGGGAAACATCAGTAATTACCAAACAGACATCATAAGTAGTGTTGGTCTGCAGGACAGTTTTGGCTTCTATTTGCAAGCAGGTGTTTCTCCAAAAGGGAGAAAGGCAAAGTCATCCTGCTTTTACACTGAACCCATTCATATTTGCTCAGAGCTGTCACAAGCAGCTGGGGCCCAGCTGCAACTCTCTGGATTATACAGTGCTTCTTTTAAGGAAACAGGGAAGCCATTTTCCTTGCTGTAAAGGAAAAGGCATCCAGCGAAGTGAAACAAGACAGCCCCCTTGTTGCTGCTTCCTGAGAGTAATCATTTTTATCCAGGCTTCATTATTTTGTTGGAAAGAAGAGTAACCAAAAAAGAATAAGCAGAGAAATGAGTGAGAGTCTCAATGAAACTGGGGTCTGACTCACTTTGTTACAAATGAGATTACAGCTGATCACCCTTGCATGCAGAGTCCCTGGGAGACTCCACATATTTATTATTTATGCCCAGAGACTGGCATTCTGTAAAATGGAAATAGCCAATTAATCACAAGCATATTTTGGCAAGCATTTACCAGCAGTGATCTTCAAGTCTAACAAAGGCTAACAAAGCCCCAGCATCCCCAGATGGAGTTCACTAATCACATCTGATGGTTTCCTCTAAGGGGACACTGTGGACCTCCAAAGGAAATGGGAATTAAAGTTTGCCTCAGAAATGATTTGTCAGTTTTCCTTTGAATATTGGAGAGATCTGAGGGAATTTGGCAGTGTAAAGGGGGAAGGTGGCTTTTTACTTCTCTATTTTACTGAGAGGATTGTAAGATCCCACTTATTCTTCCCATATATGTAAATAATAATAGGAGAAGGCAGGTGTGATTTCCTTGGATGATGAATCTGTGATCTCAGAGACATTCAGGAGGACCACGTACTGCCTTCTCTTGGAACTGCTGTTTTTGTGTGTAGGTTTCCCTCGAGAGGTGATGTGGGAAGATGAGAACGGGCTCATTTCTTCGACTCCAGACGCAGCTCGACATGAAAGCGAAGCACAACGCCAAAACCACGGCTACAAACGTGGCGTTTTGGAACACATCGCGGACTTTCCGAGGAGAAAAACGAGTGCCACGCCCCATCTTTTCTTCCCTACTCACCTCCTGGCAGCCCTAGGCTCCATCCCCACACAAGCATAGCGCGGAACCGCAATGGCGCCCCGCCTCTTCCCTCCTCTTCCCTCAGCCCCGCTCGCGCTCTCCCCGCCGCTGGGTGGCGCTGCTCGGGCTCCAGGCGCCGGCCGGAGCGCTGAGCGCGGCGCACCGCGGCGCTGACAAGATGGCGCGGGGCGGCAAGGTGAGGGGAGCGGGGAGACGGAAGGGGGGAGGTGTTTGGTTTGTTTTTTTTCCTGCCCCTATGTGGTAATGGCCGCACCGTCATTCTCCCGCTGGGGCTGCGGTGCAGTTAGTGGAGTGAAAGGAATTCCCTACTTTGTGTTATATTTCTTTTCTAGTCAGCCATAGTGCTGTGCCTGGATGTAGGCATCACAATGAGCAGTTCCGCTCCTGGGGAAGAGTCTCCACTGGAACAAGCCAAGAGGATTATGACCAAGTTTCTGCAGCGACAGGTATCTGTGACTCTGAATGTGGTAAAAAGCTGCTTAAAAGGCAAGCGTTGCCACCTGTGTGCTGTGGAGTGTTTCTCCATGTTTTAATCGTTGAAATAAATGAGTAATAAGCAGGAAATAGTCTGTTTGTATGTAAAACAGTCCTCTGTGTTTCAGCTGTGCTTTTATAGCTAAGATGTGGCACTCAAGATTGCTTGCTCTCTTCATTCAGTCCAGGGAAGATAGAAAACTTTCTCTAAAATGTTTCAATATTTCTAAGATGACCCATAGTAAAGACTCATCTCAAGAAGCGAGTCAGCTGGTTTTACTTGTTTTGTCCCAGATAACCCCATGTCAGTCTGCTATTTTAATTGTATCTAAATCAGTGAACTCCCTGTGGGATTACATTTTTGTAGGTTAGCACTGAAAAGTAGATTAACGTTATTTCAAAATCAGCTCAGCTTGCTGTCTGCCTATCATGGGTGTGTATGGACCTACTTGTGTTACTACATCGGGTTTGTATTTTCTCTTTCCAGGTTTTTGCTGAGAGTAAGGATGAAGTTGCTGTAGTTTTGTTTGGCACAGATGGTACTAAGAATAACCTCGCCAGTAGGGATCAATACCAAAACATCACTGTACATAGGTCTCTAATGCTGCCAGATTTTGACTTGTTAGAAGACATTCAAAATATGATTCAGCTAGGCTCTCAACAAGCAGACTGTATCCTTTTGCTGTAGAGGGCTTGAACTGATTCAGGCAAAGAGTGGAAGTTGGTATTGTGAAGTGGGCTCAGGTTTGTTTCTCAAAGTGTAAGGGCTGTTAAAAGTTCAACTAATTTGTGGTTGTAAGTTTGTTCACACGCAGATTAGCAACTTTCCTACATCCTTTTAACCTTTCAAATACAGCTTTGGTCCTAAGGAATCATTGATTTAATGAAATATTTTTTAATTAAAGAGAAGAAAGGTAACAGTGTAGTTTTAGGCCTCAAATAAGGTATGCATTTCTAATTGTAGCATTGCAGCACTCGGTTTATGCTTTTGCATCAAATGAAATGTTATTCACATGTACCTCATATCAGCAGAAGTACCAGAAGCCAGACTATATAGAAATAAATCTGACAAATCTCTACTTTAAGCATTTCTAATATTGCCAAATGTCACTCAGTATTGTGAGTTGTTTGTTCTATTAGCTGCATAAGGTAAATTTTAAAAGAAAGCAGTCTGAAGAGTTTTCCTTTGTGTTTCACTTAAATACTGTTCTAACTTCTTTGATTGTCGTTCTTTTTTCTGACCGTATCAGGATTGTTGTGAATTCTTTTCACAATGCAGAATTTGTTTCAGCTGTGTAGTCTGGCCAGCCAGTTGTACGTTAGCAGTAGAGTTGTGTTCTCCCACCTTCTGTGGGTGAGCAGGTTTGCTCAAAGCAATAAAAATATGTTCCTGTTGAAAATTATGATGAAGTGGAACCTATTGAAGGATTGTTAGATGCAGATGCATTGAAGGTAAATTAATGTGAGGAAAATGATGAAAGTATTTTGAAATTACAAGAAGATTTTGTTTGTGGACACCAAGTAACATGTATTAGATTTCTCTTTCATTACACTTGAGCCTCCTTATTGGCAGCTAAGATTGGGCTCTGAATCAAGCCTTGTATCTCACTGTGAGTTGAGTGGGAAGGATAAAAGATTGCAAATCACGGAGGTTATCTAGAAGCCTGTTTCACAGTAGATCTTTGAAGTGCACTTAGCTCAAAATGTTTGTTGCTTAAAGTGCATGTTTGTCAGTGCTTGGGGAGAGGGGTAAAGGCAGAGGATAGTTTAGTAAACAAAACATTTCTGGGCTGTGATTAATATTCTGAATGAGATTTTCCTTAATTTTGCTTAGTTTTGGATGCAATTATTGTGTGTATGGACTTGCTTCAGCAGGAAACATTGTAAGTATGTATCCTAAAGCCTTTAATAGAATTCAGAGCTGACCTGCTTTCTGATTGTGTAAATATTCAAACTGTTTTGTTTTAAAGTAACCAAACAAACATCATGCTACATAATTCTGTTTGTGAAGAATCCCCAGGAGACATCTAGCTTCCCTGGACAGTCTACAAACTTTGATTCAACTACAAACTATGCAGTAGATGGATGAGACTACTAATGCCATCATACAAGGCACAAGTGCTTTACTTAAATAGCGTCACTTTTCTTGTGATCTGTTTTCAAATAATAAAGTGAATTAGATCTTAAAAAGCATAGGAAAGGATTAATAAATTTACACAGATAGTGTCATAACTTACAAAGAAATCTAGAAAGATGATGTTTTTTCAGCCTAGCAAAGTAAAGTCTGTTGGAGTTAACGTGACTGTGAATACACACAGTGTGAGAGATAAATTTGTGCTAGGAGAAAATAAGCTGTAGAAAAATGTTGGCACCCCAAGTGTTACAAACTTAAGGACAAATTCACTTAGACTGGAAGTGTGATTCTTTCTAACAACCAGTGTACTGATGTTACAGTAGAAGTTCAACCTTAATGTATTTCTTAACATTGTACCTCCATTGTTCAAAATCAGTGCTACTCATGTAGAAGTAGTGATTTATACAGTTATAGGGATAGAGTCCTGAATTTTGGGAATTGAAGTGTTCTGGGGGAATCAGATAAGGGTTAAAATTTACATAAAATATGAGTAATGATAGAGAAAACAATTCCTGTCTTTTGTGTGTGGGTGGGTGTGTATGTTTTACAAGTACAGAATTAGAAAAGAGCCTTATAGATAATATTTCTGACATGTAAATATGTATTTTTTTTTTGTATTTTAAGAGGAAAGAAATTTGAGAAGAGACATATTGAACTGTTTACAGACCTCGGTAGTCCCGTCAGTGAGGATCAGCTGGAAATTATCATTGCTAACTTGAAGAAAACAGGAACTTCACTCCAATTTTTGTAAGTTTGGATGTGACTATTATACACTATGTGATTTTAATAAGAAATAGGTATTCATTCTTAATGATCTTGAAGGACCTGGTGATCATTTGGTACTTTGTTTCTATAAAGATGTAGCAGTATGTGATAAGTAGTTACATGAATTACATGTGCAGTGAATTACAGTGAACCTAGTCCCATTGATAGATGAGGTGCAAATGTATGTTAAAATGATAGTTTCTTCTGCAGGTGAACTTGCTTAGAGTCAAAGTCTAAAATGGGAAACAGAAGATCTGTGTAAGCGGTGAAGGGGGAAACAGTGTGACAGAAATAGACAAGAAGTGATGGTTGTGTGTAGTGGAAATGCTAAGTTACAGCCTGAACCAGTGATTGAGCACCTGGTAGGAAGGCAGGGCCAACCTAGGGGAGCCCTGGTGTATGCAGTGCATTGGATGAGCAGAAGGGGTGGAGCCAGGATCCCAACCCCTTCCCAGACCTCATTTAAGGGCTGGCAGTGTAGACAAGGGTGTCTTGTTGGAGATCCCTGTTTTCCTGATTCCTTCTGAAAGTATGCAAATTTTTTCCTTTGTTTTTGTGTCTATTGCTGCTGTGTTTGGGCATATCCATACTTGCTGCAGTTTAGGACTTGGCTACTATGCTGTCATTACTGCACTTTCCATGGCATTGCAGTGTTACAGTGTTTCACAGGAGCAGCCTAGATCCCTTTTACATAAGAAAGATACTGGGAAAAATAGTGGTGTAATGTTTTAGATGCATGTATCCTGATTGTGATGTCAAAAGGAAAATGAGACTGAAGAGAGGGAGTGAGTTTGAAAAACTGAAGTGTTCACAGTGGTGGGATTACAGAATGGAAGCAGAGTCCCCTCCGCAGAAGCATTTAAGGTCAGGCTGGATGGGGCTTTGAGCAACCTGGTCCAGAGGGGAGGTATCTCTGCATATAGCGGGGGGATTGGAACTAGATGATCTTAAAGGTCCCTTCCAACCTAAACCATTCTGTGACTCTGTCTTCTGTGTTAAAAGAAGAATTCCTTGGTTGTTTTGGTATTGATGTAGGCATTGGTCTGAGGAATTGCTGGTAGTGCTGAGATGTGTTCACTGTTGCACGTGGTGGTAAAAGCACGCTATAGGCCTTCTGATAGGAGCTTGTTTGTAAAGCAGAACTTTGTGTGGGTGTTAACAACAGCTGCTGGTAACAATTTTGTGGAGGAAATTAAAATTGCAATTTTATTTCTCAAAAATTTTAATATTTATTTTCACCTGTATCCTACATTTATTAAGGAGTTGTAGTGTGGACTTAATAAATTCCTTGAAGCCATTTCTGGACCCAAAGCTAAGATTACAGCAAGACTAGACAGGAAAGAGTGAAGGAAAATAATGACAATCTTTTTGCTTTTTTTAACCTGTATTGTCTTTACTCTCTAGTTCTTTGCTACTGGCAGTCTGAAGTGGGATGCCCAGAATACCTTCAGCAGTCTGTTCAAGACATTACCGATGCCAATTAGGCCTTGTGTATTTCTGTGTTTTGTGAGCCATGCAGCTTTTTGTACATAGAAAATGTGAATCTTGATACAGTTTTTGTTTTGGTTGGTTATTGTCATTCACAAAAAAACTAGCTCCTGCTTGTGTTCCTAGTTTGCCATTTCCAGTGGATGGTGCTGATGGACATGGAGATGCAAGTGCCAGCATATACTCGCACCAAAACTCATTCCCAAAAAAGAGATTAACTGCGCAGCAAAAGGAAGGCATTGATGTGGTGAAGAAGTTGATGCATACTTTGGATGAAGAAGGAGGGCTGGAAGAAATTTACACTTTCAGGTAAACTTGATTGGTCCTCTTTATAATGCTTTAAATTTACTTTCTGATTTCTTCCCTAAAAAGATTAAATGAATTAGACAGTCGCACGACTTTGTTTCACCAAAGTCAGTAGATTTTGTAACTTTGTAACTTCCATTCCTTTCAAGTGTAGAACTTTGTCAGTAACTCTAAAATAGGTAGAAAAGCTTGCAGATTTTGGTGGAAAAATGTTTTTGTTTTTTTTTAATATGTATCTGAACTTAACAAAATTGCTTTCCTCCATCTTCATCGTTGCAGCATTTTTGAGGAAATGCTTTTATGAGATCTTTTAAGGATGTTTTTGAAAGAGTTGAAATCTGTGATACCATGCAGATAGAACATTTTGCTTTTAATGGTAACTTTGGTTCTTGGTTTGAGACTTCTTGTAACTCCCTAGTTTGTCAAACTGCCACAAACATTTTCATTAATGTTGTTTGTTATTTATCATTTTACTTGTCAAGTTTCCTTCCCTCACTCTGTCCCTCTGATCTGGCTTGTATAACAGCAGCCACTTAAACTATAATTTGAGTGGTAGTATGAATTAGTGCTGAAATGCATATCACTGTGTATATAATCCATACTACTTTATAGAGCAGCATCAGCCTACAGGGGGGAAAAAAACAGGCCTTGTTTTTGCATCAGAAGGCTGTGCAGATGAGCAGTATCTTAGGGGGCCATTTATCCTTTGGAATAATCCACATGCATGAAGCTACTTTGCTGGCTTGGTCCCTTCTTTGTATAGGTATTTTATCACAAGCTTTTGCTACTGTGTAAGCTGTATTTGTGCCACACTTTGAAGGGTAATCCAAAATCTTTGGATAAATAGGCATTTGGCTAATGGATTTAAGCTTTAGTTATTTAAGAATATGTAAGGTATTAGATGCAGTTAAGTTGCTTATCAAGCTTTAAGGAGTCAGCTGTGCAAATCTGTTTCAGACACATTCTTTGTTTTCCTGTGTTAATTATCTCTGCTGGTAAAATTTATTTATAAATTATTAATACAAGGAAGGTGAGAATTTTCTTCGCTTGTTTTAGGGTGTGATATTCAGGTTATCAGGCAAGAGGTCCTTCTGCTTCCATTCTCCATTCTTTTGGGAGAAATGACTGAACAGCAGAGGAGACAAGACAGTTTTAAAACACGTGTGCATTTACTAGCATTTTAGACTGAATAGCCTTTGATAATAGCGAGTGTCTTTATTCTGTAAATATGAGATTGAAAGACTTAATTAAAATTGAGCTTAAAATACATTTTTAAGCATTTGGCGCTTTCAGGTATTTGATTTTTACATTCCTCTTTGAACATATGTTGGAGTAGTTTTAATGATGTAGTCACAAATTCTTTGTAAGAATCCTGTATCGATATCTCTTCTGCTAGAAAAGGTGTTTTTCCTCCCTCCCTTCTTTTCTCCAGGGAAAAGGAAATCTAATGTTTATCTCATTATGAAAGTTCAGTGTATTTTCTCCTTTTATCATACTTCTGTTAGAGCTTTAAAACAGTAAACAACAGCTGCAATAAAATGCAAACAAAACATATAACAAACAAACAAGAAACCAAGCTGCTTATCCTTAAGAAGTAGAATAAGTGAAATTCTGTATTAGTGTTTTAAAGAGTTGATCTTAATTTCTGCTAGACAAACTCTTTTAATCAACAGAGGTACATTCTGAGTTTCATTATGATGTGAAAAAGGGGAGATCAACACAATTTTGTGTAATCATGCAATAAAAATAACATTTTCTGAGCACTTGGGCACTGGAATTTTATAGCAAAAGAGCTAATAGAGTTTGCATTAGCTGGAAACCATTCTAGAGTGCAATAGTTGAGCCTGTTTGATTTCACAATAATGTATTATACACCACTTTTATTTCCAGCTTCTAAATTTTGTACTCCATTGCTTAAATTTGTGCAGTTGAATAAACACTTTTTGGTATGAGATCATTAACATTTCCTTTCTTGTATTTTATGACCTTGCACATATGCTGTTTAGGCTAGAAATATTTGAAGTAACTTGCTTCATTCTAGCTGAATGCATTGAAAAGCATGAGTTCATTAGCAATGTGTTTAAAAAAAAAAAAAAAGTCAGAAGTTAATTACCACACAAACAAAGTCACGTTAATTGAAGCTGGATTATTTATTTCTTTGCTTCCACTGCAGAAAACATTTCACCACTTGGAGAAGCCTTTTCTAATTTAGGTTGTTCAGCTAACTACGTGCCCTAATTGACTGAGCATAGAGAAATGTAAAATGCTTAATAAGCAGTTGTGTAGTTTCCTCATAAGACATATAGTACTGTCTTTATGCCCTGATGTCACACTATAATGAAGACTCAAGATGGGAATAATCTACTGTGCCACCTCTTTTGTTCCTTCTCTCTTCTGACAACAGTTAATGACAAGATTATTCATAGAGTTTATTTGCTAATGCTTCATGCCATTTAAGCTGAAACAATTGGGTTCCTGCATCTCCCTGAAGAAAGTGTATCATCTGTAATATTTTATTACAGTTCACCAAAGAGTTCATTACTGTCGTCTTGATTCCTTTGTTTAGAGAGAGCCTGGAACGTCTTTCAATGTTTAAGAAAATAGAAAGAAGACCTGTACCTTGGTCATGCCAGTTAACTATTGGTTCTGATTTGTCTATAAGGATTGTGGCCTACAAAGCAGTAAGTCCATAAAATCATATATTTTATTGTATGTTAGCAACCTGTTGGGCACAGCTGCAAAATTTATCGTTAACAGTTAAAAAAACAAAACAAACAAACAAAAAACTAAAAAAAAAAAACTAAAAGCACAAAAAAAACCTGAAAAAGCATCCAAAATAATGCAGAGATTTTGTATATAGAAGTAAGTAGATCTGAAACTGGTTCCCACAGCAACTCTTTAACTTCACCATGTTGTACACATGTTAACAAAAATCAGTGATGCACATAAATAGAAGTAATTGCCATCTATGCTGTGACACAATGGTTTTGAACTTGATGAACTTGATTAAGAATGCTGCACTTGTTTGAAGCTTTCCATTTGGTATCAGTGAAACGTCTGCAGTTCAATGAGATTTAATGTATATCTCTTAACTCCTAGGCATGCATTTGTGTGTGAGATGATGAGCGTAAATGTTACACCAGTTATTGTTTCAAGTTGAATCTATTATTATTTTACATTTGAAAAAGATGCATTTTCAACTTGTTTTCTTTATATTGTTGGACAAAGCTTATATGCAGTCTGTTTCCCTTGTATTTTCTTTTGGTCCTTCACATGGTGCTAAGAAGTATATTAAAACACAAAAATTGTGCAAAATTCCAATAACTGAAGAAGTAGGTTACTATATAGCAAGGCAGTATTGATGAATCTGGTGAGATGGGGGTTGGTTTATTTGTTACTAGAATCCAAGACTGTCTGATCAGTACTATAACGCATCAAGGCATGAAATTTATATATAATATATTAAAAGTTAAAATATATCTCATTTTTGAAGGACAGGCATGTAGCCTTGAGAGAGTTGTCTGCAGGCCCATCTTTTTATTTATATATATATATATTATATTTATATATATTAAATATATTTATATTTATTTTTATATTTTATATATATATATATATATAATGTATTTATTTTATTTTTATTTTTTATATTTTTTGATGGGGATACTCTTCCAGAGCCAGTATGAGTCCACAGTAAGAATCCTTTCCCAAAGGTGTTTTACATACATAACAAAGTAACCCTGTGAGTGAGCAATGTGAACCAAGTTGCAAGCCAGAGGTCATGTAGCAGCTGGAGCAGAGCTAGAAATAGAATTGTGGTATCTACTGCCATAATCCATTCTTCTGTTTTCTACTCAGTTCTACATTTTTATTCTCATTTATTAAGTTCACCATCAGTTTCAAAGAAGAAAGAAAGTGTATTTCTTTCCCTGTAGTCAGGAAATGTTTGTTGATTGCATTCATATATTGTTTTCTTCTTTCCCTGCTCGGTCCTGTGATGCAGCTTGTCTTCTACTTTTTGGAGAAGCTATAGTAAGATAGGGTGTTTTTTTTATACTGCTATGCCTACGTGATGGCTAGCCCAGGAAAACAAGCTGAATGAGTGTTGTCTTTTACCTTTGATGTACACCTTAATACTTTGTCAAGAGTATGTGAGTAAAGAAAGTAAAATAAGTGACATAGCCCATGATTTTAACAAATAACCACAGCCAAGTATGCAGTCTATATGATAAAGTTGAATGACAGTTCTCATAAGGATGAAACAGTGTGCTGAAAGCACTGTGGTAGCAGTCAGGGATGTATGATTGGGCTCTCTTTTACTGGCAAAATTACCTAGTACTTGGTCTAAGATTTTTGTTCAGGTTACAGTAAGAGTTCTGGTTCCAATTGAAACACTAAATGTTCCTTTTCTTCAAATTTGGATATAAAGCTCACAGAAGAGAAGGTGAAAAAAATTTGGACAGTTGTGGATGCTAAAACCCTCAGAAAAGAAGATGTGAAGAGAGAAACCGTTTACTGTTTAAATGATGATGATGAGACAGAGGTTCAGAAAGATGATACTATTCAAGGTATGACTTCTTTGTTTGCATCCCGGAGGCAGACCTGAAATAATGGCTGAACTCTTACAGAACTAAAAAGTGCTTAGCTGATGTACTTGGAAGTATAAATATAATTTAAAAATGTAAGCTGTGTAAGACATCTGTCTTTGCATATTCTGAAAGTTTTTATTCTTCCTAGTAGTAGGAAGAATAATACTAATACCCCCAGGTGGAACTTGGAGGGGACTACAGCTTCCTAAGCAGTACAGTGTGGAAGGCAATCTCAGTTCTGTAGTCAGTGGTGGTGTTACCTTTACTTTTTTCAAATCTGCAGTGGTACTGATAACATGAATATTTTCATAGCACTTTTTTTTTTCCTAGATAAACAACTGCTCTACATGTTCTGCAGAATATGGAACTATTCTATTAGCTTAACTTCAAATTCCACAAGAGGTGTGATATGGAATAGTGGTATATAGAGTGTGTCTTTATAAATGCTTTAAATTCCTGAGAGAACTGAAGGTCCCAGAAGCAGTACAGAATAATCTACTTTTTAAAAACCAAAATTAAGCAAATATGTGGTTTTTTTGTGTGTGATTCTAGATTTTGCTACTGAATAATTCTTTCCAGATGGCATTTTTTGTCCCACATAATTGGGACAAGTGTATTAATTAAAAAGGGCACAGCTATTCAGATAACAATATAGAATTTGCTGTTATGTAAATAAAATAAACTTAAGAATGTGGACATATTGTGCTTTGCTTATTTTAATTTTTACTTGTTTTTTTTAATTATTTGAATTGTAGCAAAAGTGTTCTATAGAAATAGTGGATAAAAATGTCCCCCAAACAGTACAAGACATATATCTCTCTCTCTATTTGATTCTTTAGCTGAAATGTTATGTAAAATTGAGTACTCTGTTATTTCAAAACTTTTAGTATTTTTAAAAATCCACTTATTATACTGAATATTTTGAAGCATTTTAGACTGTTTTTTGCTGGTGTCTTTTGAATTGCCCCAGCTTGTGGAAAGCTGTGGGATGTTAGTAATAACAAACAAAAAATGTTGTGAGCAGTTCAGTAGGAACAAAAGAGAATAAACATATCTCTTATCAGTGGTATTATATTTTTTCTTAAAGAGCAGATGATGTCTTAGATTTCCATGGACATTTTGAGAAATTGCATAATTAGACAATATTTTTCATTTGAAACACCCATACCAAAATATCATTTGTTTTGTCTGCTTGTTTGTTTTTCAGTTTTTCAGAAAATTTGTATGCACATAGGCTTTTTGTCCAGAGATTTACTTCTGTTCCTTCTGCTTTCATCTCACCTAAGATATATAGCCCCTAGTCTGCGACAGTATAATAATGTGATGATGATACAGGGAGGATATTTTAACTTCAGATAGGGAAATGAGCAATTGGTAGAGAAAAACAAGCAGGTTCCTATTTTATCTAGGTATCCCTATAACTTAGGGCATGAGAATTAAAATAGACGTGTATAGGAAGACCACTTATGCATACAAAGATGTTTTCTTTTTTTTTTTTCCACTACACGACGGTATACTACCAGTGTCAACACATTTTGTTCTCCGAGTCCCTTGTGATGTCATTTCCTTCTTATGATTTATGCCATGCTTTTTTTTTCCTTCATTACATTTGCAGAGAGTGTTGCAGTCTATTTGTTAAATCTATTCTGTGATCACAACTTTGTTAGGCAAGACGTTCAGTTTCTTTATCTTTTGTGCCCTCTACAAGGGCAGTTATGTAAAATGATCTACAAGGAGTGCAATCGCTGTTCATGAAGCACAAAATGAGTCTGTAGGGTGCGTGCTTTTTTGTTAACAGGAAAAGTAATTTGATGAGAGTGTGGAGTGTAGCTGTGGGGTATGCATGCATTGTTAAAATATTCAGAGAGCTAATTTCAATGATAGAATTGTAGGCCCATATGCTTACCAGATGCTCCTCTTGTTTTCCAGGGTTTCGCTATGGGAGTGATATAGTTCCTTTTTCCAAAGAAGATGAAGAGCAAATGAAATACAAAACTGAAGCAAAATGTTTTTCTGTTCTGGGATTCAGCAGATCATCTCAGGTATAGTACTAAACTTATTCAATCTACTGGGTTGTTATAGATAGTTGATTTTGGTTTGGATTTGTTGAAATTATGCTGGTGTACTCAATTCCAGAACTGGGAATGGGGCACCTGCAACCAACTATAGAGGAGTAGATTCTAGTAGGTGCAAGCAGTATGTAGTTTTTGTGAAGTAGAGACATCCATAAATATGGCCATACTTGTTTCTAGTGAAGCAAGAGTCACTGATCTCAGATCTCCATGAAGTGACTACAGATATACCATAGTTTTAATTTCATCTTACTGACTTACACAGATCTACAAGAGTAGATGAATTTCCCTTCTGTTCAGATAAAACAGAAGCATTGGGCTTTCCCAAGACAGGAGTGTAAGTTTTTTTTTTACTTTCAAACACAAGAGACCTCTCCCTTAATGTTATAGGAATGTTATAGAAAGCCTGAGAACTAACAGCATTCTTTCTCGTTTCCATAAGGATTAGATTATGAATGGTACCTTTCTTCTGGTTTCTGTAATAAAAATTAAGTGTAGCAGAGAGTTCACAGAACTAAGATGAAGGTAGCATCATTGAAAAGCCTTCTGTATCCCAAGGAGATCCTCAGTGTTTGTGAATAGATGCACTTATGTGACAAAATTAATGCTACAGGTACATCTGTTTTACCTGGAAAAACTTAGATAAAGGCTTAACAAACCTTTCTGGAAATGCGATACATGACAAGAATGCACAGGAGTGCATGGCATTAATTCCTAGAAGTTTTAAGCTGCCTTTGCTCTTTCTTTTCCAGGATATTAAACAGGGTGACTGAAACCATCTCAGAGTTCACAGCACCCAGTCCTTTTCACGTTCAATGCTGAAGTGAGACCATAGGGTAGCTCTATCTTCTGTTCTAAAAGGTTTTTAGCCCTTTTACTCCTTTTTGAAAAGTTTCACTGCCTGTACAAAATAGAACCCTTGATAA
Organism: Perdix hodgsoniae; assembly: GCA_035772895.1. Classification (NCBI taxonomy): domain Eukaryota; kingdom Metazoa; phylum Chordata; class Aves; order Galliformes; family Phasianidae; genus Perdix; species Perdix hodgsoniae. The sequence goes on from JAPSGF010000050.1 coordinate 4,884,436, forward strand.
AAGGCTGAGCAATCATTAGCTTTACCAAGAAGAAAAGGTGCTGATGAAATAGAGGAAGTTTCTGCAGAAGCTGTCTCCCTATTGAATGCAGCTAAACATTTCTGTACGGTTGGCACAGAAGACCCTGTGTACTACTAGAGATATTGTTAGACTATTATTGTGTGATGATCTAAAGCATATTGACTGAGAAAGCCAGGAAGTTACACTGTGAATTAAAATGAGAATCCAGCCTAAAAAAGACCTGTAACCTGGCTGTTCCTTAAGGATGTTCAGATCGTAAAATTGCTCAAAAAAAACCCTCAGCACAGTAACTTATGCACTGAAAGTGATTGTTTAAGGAAAAGCATTGTGCTTGAGCTTATACACCCTGAATTGGCTGGGGTGGGGAGATACTGGGAGCTGCTAAATGCAGTACCAAAAATTGGATCTGATATGTTGAAGCCCTCTGTTCACGCAGCAAGTTTCATAGAGATTTTTTTTTTGTATCTTTCTCTGATCTTAATAGTTTACAGCTGAGTCTTACTGTCTTCATTATTTTCTGTAAGATGTATTGTACCATGTGCAGCATTTTAGCTGGAAACTGGCCTCCTACTTCAACTTGAAATCTCTTCTATTGAGAAGAGAAACTGACTTGAAAGCAGCTGAGAAGTGTCGTGCTCCTGTAAGTGAGCAGTCCTTTCGCATGCTGTTATTTTTCCCCTGTTGGTCAAATAGTGCAGTAATACTTCCAAACTGCCTCCATATAATTTATTGCAGTAATTGTTGTTTGTTTTTTTTTTCTTAATCACATAAGCATACCCTAAGGAATTAAGAACTTGTTGTATTTTTCAATGCACAAAATATGTACTGCTTTTGAAATTTTTTACAATGGATTTCATGACAAACAGGAATGGAATTACATATTAAATAATGCATGCTCTGGTCCTGTAACTAGAATTGAGAGTATTTAAGCACATTAGTAGTTGGATATACCTTGGCGTATTAGAATTATTTAGGGGGGTTGTAGGATTAAAATTATATTGTACAGATAATGATATCAGGAGGTTTTCAATTATGAGTAGAATTTTCAAGACATTTGCTTTCCTTATGTTTTGGCTCTTGAATTTTATTGTTCGAAGTCGTGTTACCTGCACAATTCAAATGTATGTTTCATTTTAATTTAATTTTATTAAAAAATAATAAAAAAAACCTATGGAGAAAAGATAACTAGAGAAACTGGAACAGCTCCAAATTCATAATTAAAGAAGGAATAGAACCACCTCGTATTATTTTCTTAGTTATTCACATCCCTCAGGAAAAAAAGATCAGAGGCCGCTTAAACTTTGATTTTTAATTTATAAGCAATGCTGTGTAAAACAAAAAATAATACTTGAAAATATGACAAAGGACCCATTTCTTTGGCAAACAAAAGGTACACTGATGCACACTTCAGATATTTATATGAAACATACAAAGCCTGAGCCTTTTAGGACAAAAGGGCAAAGAATAATTGAAAGCAGAGTAAATGAGTTCAGGAATTGTGTTGTAACACGTAAAACAGATCTGCTGTGGCCTAAGTTGTCACTGGCTTCAACAGCATGATGCTAATTTGCTAAATGATGAAACTCTGTGTAGTTTGGAGCTAATATAATTTGCTGGGATTTTCTTTAACAAGGAAAGGTCATTTTCACTAGTGTAATATGCATGCTTTGACAACTGTTCTGCTATTGCAGTGTTTCTCTGGGTGTGTCTCAGCCTCTGCAGCTCTGGTTATTGGAGCAATGCCCAGTAATGACACTTCCTTTTTTTTTTCAGTCAGCCATGTTCATGAGCAGCATACACTCTGCTAACAGAAGTGCTGCTTTACCAGTGCAGTTGTAAATACTACACAGTGCTCTTAAAGCTTTATTAGTTAAGGGTGTGACTTTCTTCAATTCCTTTTTCATTTATTTTTAGCAAAATTTTAATAGAATAGATGTAGCATAGTGCCAGTTAGGTTTAGGTGTTTTGTTAACTACTGTGGCTTTCCACACTGACTTATTATTAGATGTTTTCCAGACTCACAATAGCTACAAGTAACATAGTCTTTTATTTCTGCCAACTGATAGGAAGGATATGGAAATATTTTTCAGAATATGACTGAATATCCACACTGAGTGAAAAATGGAAATATGGAACATACACAAAGCCTTAACCTCTATGCACAATGGTTAGGTTCTTTGGCTTCTCACTGGAGTAATGTTTTGATCGTTCAGTAATTTACTTGGTCTGAGTATATCAACAAATTTGTTTTACATCAAACTAATCTCTGACTATTTCAATCTGTAGATCCAGAGGCACTGTTACATGGGCAACCAGGTTCTCAAGGTCTTTGCAGCGAAAGATGATGAGGTGAGATGAACTCAAATTTAATACTGAAAGTGATTTCAAAGAATTATAGAATCATTAAGGCTGGGAAAAACATCTTAAGATCAGCCAGTTCAACCATCCACCTACTACTAATGTTGCCCAATAAACCATGTCCCTTCAGTACTATGTGAATATGATTCTCAAATGCCTCCAGGGATAGTTAATCAACCACCTCCCTGGGCAGCCCATTCAATGCCTGACTAGTCTTTCAGAGAAACATTTTTTTCTTGATATCCAACCTGAACCTCTCCTGGTGCAGCTTGAGGCCATTCCCTCTTGTCTTGCCACTAGTTACCTGGGAGAAGAGGCCCACCTCACCTCATCAAAACCTCCTTGCGGGTAGTTGTATAGGAGAGTAGAGTCTCCCCAAGCCTCCTCCTTTCCAGACTAAATAATCCCTCAGCTACTCCTCATAAAGCCTGTGCTTCAGACTCCTCATCAGCTTTGCTGTCCTTCTCTGCGCATTCTCTAGGGCCTCAATGTCTTTCTTGTAGTGAGGGACCCAAAACTGAACACAGTACTGAAGATGCAGCCTCACCAGAGCTGAGTACAGAGGAATGATCACCTCCCTGCTCTTGCTGTTTCTAATCAAGCCAGGATGCTATTGGCTTTCTTGGCCAGTTTGCCCTGGAATAGAAAAGAAAGAAGTGGTCCTTGAAATTGTTCCTTCTTTCTGCACTGATAAAACAGAAGCATTCTTAATGCTACTTATGGTCTTGTACCATTGTCCATTAGAGTGAAAAGTAGCTTGGACCTCAAATGAATACCCTGTCTCATGAATAATTGTTTGTGCAGGGGCATGGGCAGCTGGTGACGTTCATTTTCACACAGACCATTCTACTGTTTAGAACAGACTCCAAATTATTTTAAACACGAGAAGTAAGGGCATCACTGTAGAATTTTGATGTATTTGATTAAGGGTCTCCCCATTTGTCTCATAATGTTTCTGGGATACTTTTCATGGATAGTGTGAATAGTGGTACATGTGAATCTAAAGCTGATGCTCTGCTTTGAGTGGACCCACTCTCATGATATAGGGTTTGAACTTTGTTTCTTCGTTGTCAAAATTTTCATGTTAAAAAAATGTTTTTGTGAACATGAAGTTGTAGTTGAAAGTGCTGTTGAGTTCACTGTGGAAAATCTTTCAGCAGACTAATGAGAACTTGTACGATTTTTTTTTTCCAGAATGCGGCAGTTGCTTTTTCTGCCCTTGTTCAAGCATTGGATGAGTTGAATGTAGTAGCTATAGTGCGCTATGCTTATGATAAAAGATGTAACCCACAAATTGGTGTAGCTTTTCCATGCATTAAGGATGCGTATGAGGTAACTTTTCTCCTTTACTATTTTTAAGAGAAATTCTTCAGAGATGCTTTAACCATACCAATTAATTATTATTACATCAATTAATTATTATTGAACCATGTGAAGTTGCAGTGTTGTATACTACCAGAAGAAACCACTAGTGTTTTTATGACATAATACCAAGTGTTAGGACAAGGAGGTAACAAACAGTTTTAAGAAAATGTCTTAAAAAACAAACAGAGAAGTAAGAATACATATTTCTGTTAGAATTCTCTGTATTAGAGATTTGAGTAAAATTGATCTGTATTTTAATAATAATAATTTCATTTTGTTAATGAAATCTGTGTGTTGATATCTAGAAGAGGTGTAATCAGATATTTAGACAAGTTACCACTGTTCTCTTGCGGTGTTATTAACTACCTCTCAGAGTAGTACTCAAAGTTGTACTAGATTCCTTCTTGGATTCTAACTGCACATTTATTTTCAGGTTGCTTAGTAATGCAAATTTTAGGTGTGTAGTTGGCATTTCGTGCATGTCCAGTTACTCCAGTATCATTAGGATTCTAAGTCAACTGGGGCTGAGGGGAGGAGCTAACAGCTCTTAAAGATGCTCCTTAAATTCAGGTCAGGAGTCAAGAAGACAATCTTTTCTTTTTACTTAAAGACTATGAAAAAAGATAAATTTTCTAGTCTTTTTTTATTTAAAAAAAACAAGTAAACACATCATATTTGAAATATTTCTTTAAGTTTTGAAAGACCCAAATAGTTTCTTAGAATTTTTGCTACGTGTGTTTCCACTGATCTTTCTTGAGAGACGACTGAAAGAGCCAAATATATATAGCATGGCTAGGCAATGACTAAGGTGGGGGCGGACATAAGTCTTCAGGCTTATGAAGGCTACAAACATAAAGGATGGAAAGGAGTTATTTAGGGTAGTATATACTGGAGGAGGTATTTGAATAAAGGGAAAATTAGCATGAGAATGTCAGGGGGGAATAAAAAACTTCTTTGAAACACAGTGAGCTGTGATAAAACCTCCCAAAGCTTCTGTGCATGGGGTATTCAAAACTTGGGTGGTTGGAACTCTTTGCAAGACAAAGGTGTTGGATGATCTCGGGGGGGCTTTGTTTAGTCTGTATTAAGTTAAGAAGTGCAGCCATCATTGTATTCTGAAATAATTTTTTGGCTTTTTACTGTTTAAAATGATGTTTCTCTATATGCATTTTACTGATTTATTTTTATATATATAAATAAAATTAAAATATCTGATATCTGTGTTTTTATTGCCCTAATGGATCACTTTGGGATACTTCAGATTTATTTTTTTTTTAACTTTTGCTCTGTTTTTTCTTTTTGGATTTTTCTTCTCTTTTCTTTCTCAGTGTCTCTTCTATGTGCAACTACCATACATGGAAGATGTAAGACAGTACATGTTTTCATCCTTGAAAAACAATAAGAAATGCTCTCCTACCGGTAAGATTTCTTATTGTTATTACTTGTTATCTTGGGCAACTGGACAAATGCTATAATACTCTTCTTTTAAGACATTATAAAATAGCTAGAATACTTGGCTTTCTGATGAAATTGTATGCTTTGTCATTTTTTGACATAGGAAAGAAAACAGCTAGTACATCAGCCCTTTTGAAATAAGTTCTAGTGTTGCCACCTTGAAGTGTGAAACAAGCGTCTAAATTACAGCAGTTCAGTTGTGGGCGCAGCAGACCTGAGGGACTTGTGGACAGTCTTTCAAAGCTGTCTTGTTGAATGAATTCTGGCTCAGATTTTATAATTATTAGTCTCAAAGGATTTTTCTGTGGTAGAAATTTGAGAGTTAGTCCTCCATAATCCTTGAACTTGAAGCTTGTTTGTGAGACTAAATGGCCAAATTGTGTGGGGTCTGCAATATGTGGTTGGTTAGCTGGGATTAGAATAGAGCAGTCACTCTAAACAAGCTAGTCTTGTGGTCACTCTCTGAACTGTGTTTTCTATGCTCCGGTATTTTTTGGAAGCATTTACTTATTTGTGTCCAGATTCAAGGGAGAGCATCTTTGAAGAACTATACAATATACAGCCATACAAAGCTTGACTCAATGTTCTGTGAATTTTCACAGCAATGAGCATAAATGGATGCAGTTTGAAATTCACTCCCACTTCACTTGCTTGGAGATATGATTTAGCACAGGGTTGTTAGAGTTAGGGTACTATGGTTAGGCTGTGGTTGGACTTGATGATCCTTGAGGTCCCTTCCAACCTGAGTAATTCTATGATACTATTCAGTCTGTAGTGTGATCCATTGAATGGCCATCTGCACATCAGGGTTTTATAGCATGACTGGGTTTCTGAAACATTTTTTATTTACTTGGCTGTAATAACCAGCAGTTTTGAGAACAGATCTTAAATCTCTCTTACCAGAGCAATAGTTGACTATTGTGAACTGATTTGCAATCCTAACTTTTAAAATTTGTATTACTTAGTTTAGTTTTTCAAATTTACTTTTCTCCTCATTTTCTAAGTGTCCTATAAACCTTCTGTTGCAAATGAAAACATTAAAAAAGAAAAATGAAAGCAGAAAGGCAGCAGTAATTGAGGTCTTCCAAAGGAAAGAAAGAACACAAAAGCCACCCAAATAAAACCCTATAAGCTTTGTGACTTTACGTTGTAGTCCTTAAACAAAGAAGAGCTTTTATTACTGTCTGCAACCCATTTTCATTTTGGGCATTTCTTGTGCGTGCAGTCTTCTGTGGCATTTAATGAGTTGGTCAAAATTTCACATTCTGAAGAAAATCTTCACCTGTAAATTGTTTCAAGAAATGCATCCATCTGCAAGTTCATTTAATCCTTCTTTGTATTTAATTTTTGCCTTAGTGGATCAGTTATCTGCGATTGACTCCTTGATTGATTCTATGAATTTGGTTTATGAAAATGATGATGGAGAAACCTTTGAGGACCTGTTTAAGCCCAGCAAAATCCCAAACCCTCATTTTCAAAGGTTATATCAGGTGAGGTCATAAGTTATACAACACCTTAAAAAACATTTTCTTAAATCTTTTCTTTTTTTTTCCTGTCGCTCTTAATTCACATTAGAATGATCTGCATGGTGAAGAGTCCATTATAAAAGCTTTTGTATTTAAGTATAGATTTCCATATTATCATTGATATACATTTTATTCCTAAAATGTCTGATGTCCAGGAGAAAAACGGGAATTACACCTGTGCTGACAAGCCCACAACAGCATCACAAATACTCAGAGGTACCCAGAGCAGACAAGCTAAAACTGGATGGGAATCTCAACACTGTGTTGGGAAGATGATGATACAGAAAAAAAAATCAGTCTTAAGGTTTTAAGCAAAGAGAAATGCACTGAAAACTAAGAGGGCTTTAATTTTTCCATTATCTATCTAATCAAATCTTGAGCAGAGTCACTTTTCTATTTGTTATTTCATTGAGCAGTGATTCCAAAACCGATGAGAGGTAAAGTGATCAGTAATAAGTGACTAATGTGGCTGATCTTTGGTGTCTGATTTAATACATTTTATGGATAAGTAGAATAATTCACACTTCTTGAACTTATTGTTTCGAGCTGTCTACATTTTGATTTAAATTCTTTTTGTATCATTAAGATTTTCTTTGCGTCTGTAAGGATGAGAAACCTAATTATGCCTTGGAATTCAAGTCTTCAAAGAAAAAAAGCTTCGGATTAAATTGATTCAACTTCATCTTGGTTTTACACCTTGATTCTGAGGGTATCTGCCATCTCAGGTTTCAGAAGTCATGTTCTACTCTGAAAAGCAGGGATAAGTGATGGCTGTGGCTACAGGCTGCTCAGCTCTTGCAGCTACATATGTAGAGATTTCAGATGCAAAAGACTAGAAGACATTCACCATAATGCTGTTTTAATATTGTCAAATCATTTCTGGGTTTTCTTGTTTATTCTTTGTTGTTGTTGTCTCACAGGAGCCATTATTGCAGCTTCCAGCAAGATTTTTACTCTTTCAAAATAATTATGCTTTCAATCATTGCAAGTGTTTCCAAATCAGTAGCCTTGTACCACTGCCTCTTTTTGAAAGTATGCTCTAATATGGATTGGAATCTTAATGGCAGCATGAAAGCGATTCAGTATTGATGTGCAGCATATGGTCTGGATGTTCTTTAATGGCAGCTTTTTGGCATAAATAGAAGTTTGTTTTGCTTTTTAAATTAAGGTCGTGTTTGACAGTCAGTGAGGGAGCAAATCTCTCCTGTTGTCCTAGTTTACTGGGTACTTACCTTTGCACTTGCATCTAATACACCCAGTGCACTGTACTTGGGAAAAAGATTCTCCTGTGTGTTTCTATGCGTGCGTTTGCATGTATTGGTATCTATGTGTATGTGTGTTAGTTTTATATAGCTAGACACACAGGGGTGCCCAAGAGCCCTCTCTGTAGCTTCTGCCATCTGTTCCAACTTTGTTCCTCTGTAAGGTCTCTTTGTTCCATCACTCTTTTCAAAGCTGTTATGAAACATACCTGTGTTCAGTGCCTCACCTGTGCATTTTCAACTTCTCTCTTGCTTCTTGCTCTTGAACAAGTGAAAGTTACTCATTTTACATGTGAAGTTTTTTTGACCAAGAGGAAATATTTCTTTGAGGAACAAGAAACTGTGACAGTAACTTGAATGCAAGACTGAATTGTATGTCTTGCTGTCTAGTTCTAGACTGTTTCTCTCATGTGACTTTTTCCTGGGATTTTCCTAATATTTTTTTATAGAACATATTACAGCATCAGTGTTCTCATTTAGTTTTATTATTTACATCTGATCACATGATTTTCAGTCCACTTGTGAACTAGAATATTTCTCATCAGTGTGAAGGTATTTTCTTTAATATGGAAGATAAAGCAAATACCTAACATCAAATGATGCATATGCAATACGAGTGTATTCCATTAAAAATATGTAACCTGAAAGGTTTATTTCCTTAAATTGTTTCTTGCAGTGTTTGCAGCATAAGGCTTTTCACCCCAGTGAGCCATTGCCACCAATTGAACAACACCTTTTGGAAATGCTGGAGGTGCCCTGTGTGGTAAAAGAAAGGTGCAAGGCTCCACTTGAAAAAGTAAAGTCACTTTTCCCTCTAAAAGTTGCTGGCAAGAAAAAAGAAGAGAAGACTGCTCAAGATATCTTTAAAGATGAGTGAGTTGGAACTTCTTCTTAAAAACTTTTTTGCATTTTAATTTATTCTTCCTGAATGTAGCAGGCTCTGTCATTTTGTATAAGGGGTTATAAACTGAAAAAATACTGATGCATGGAGGAGAACATTGTGGTATCACAGCGTGTCTGGGGTGTTTGAAGAGCAGTGATTGTCTTACTGCTGTTGAACAGGACAATACTGGGATTCACTCTGCATATCTATACTTGTCACATCATCACAGAATCCATCAGGTTGGGAGAGATCTCAGGAGGTCTCTGGTTCTTAGTTGCT